>OZ018323.1:172813991-173347164 GCA_963969495.1 Ceratothoa steindachneri
TAATATGCTCCAACACAATAGAGTAAAAAAGAAGCTGTGGTTCCCCATGAACCCAGCATCACAAGATGTGCTCAACATCAAGTTTGTGGAAGATCCGGCGGTGACTCCGAAGGAAAAGCCAAAACAAAATGAAGAGCAAATGCAACAACCAGAGAGCACTAAAGAAAACGTTAGCCAGGAAATGGAAAAAGAAAAAAGAGAAGATAGTAAAGAAAGCCCAGCAACCGCCAGAAGCAGCCCGAAGAACAAACGTAAGAAAAAGAACATCAAAACAGCAGCAAAAGTAGAAGAGGACAAACAAACGGAAACAGACGAATGCTCGGAGGATGACGATAGGTATCCAGGAGTGGCTCTCACCGAAATAAACGAAGTCCTTGAAAAAGGACACTTTTTCGACGGGGAGGAACTCAACCTAAGAGTCTTCGGTAGCATCGGACGGCGTCCGGAAAAGAACAACCAAGTGAAGTTGGTACAGGAAATCCGAAACGGAGACTTCAAGTGGACCTTTCAGGGGCCGTGGTCCCCAAAGGAAATCGAAGGTCTCATGTGTAGAGGAACGGTATATATCCCGCATAAAGTGCGGGATGAGGACATCGGAGATAAGCTAAAAATTAAAAAGTGTTAAATAATTAAAAGTGAAATTCGGAAGAACAAATATAAATACATAATTAATTTATAGTAATGTGAATAATAATAAAACAAAACGGTGCATAAATATAGTTACATAAATAACTAAATTATATTAATGAAAATTATAAATGAATAAAACAGTGCATAAATACAAACAAATAAATAACTAAGTTATATCAATGTGATAAGTGAATAATAAACCAGTGAATAAATATGAATACATAAATAGTAAGTATCAATATTAATGTAAATAGATATCATTAACAAAAAAAAACCCAGTGAATTACAACTAATTAGCAATATTAAGCGAACAAGTGAGCATAAGCTAATTATTAAGTAGCGAAAAATAGAAGTGTAATGGTATAGTATTAATTAAGGACAAGTGTGATATATAGCAATAAACAAGAATGAGTGTTAAATAATAATATAGTAGATGTGAGTAAAGTTGTATAATATTAATTAGAACAAGTGTAATATATAACGATAAACTAGAATAAGTAAAATAATTATATAGTAGATATGAGTATACAAATAAATGGATAAATAAGCAAATATCAATCAAACACTACAATAGCAAAGTGAAATTAGAATATATAAACAAAACCCTATTATTGGGTAAAAATCAAAATGTTAAATAATTTTTTTTCTATGTAAAAAGCTGAACTCCTGCGTGTCATGCTCCAGGAGAACCCCTCTATATGTACCTATGCCTTCTACTAAATCCTTCTCCTTCTCAGCGATAATTTTTCCTTTTTTTCAACACTATTACTAATAACATTATATAAATTAATTTATAATAATGTCTTGGACTTTTTCAAATAAATATACCATCATCATACACTGCTTCATGAGCATCGGAAACTCCAGTGGATTGAACTTCGATAGCAGCTGCTATACATGATTATTCTCTTGAATGCATGAAATGTCTTGACCTTCTGTCCTCAAAACACCTCTGAAAGGGTAAAAATAAGCAAATATTTATGCATTGCATTTAAGTAGCACATACAATAATTTAGGGAATTACTGCATTATCATAATGATCATCATCACCATCGTCATCTTCCCTTACCTCTCTCACCACCATCTTAATTTATGCTTGTTACCTTGTATACACAGCATAACGGTGCAAGTATTTTTGTGTTAACAAATGGACACACATATAACTTACAGGCATACAAATATTTAAGCCTTGTTCCTGAATATATATATATATATATATATATATATATATATATATATATATATATATATATATATATATATATAAACAACGATATATTAAAGATAAACGATATTGAAAGTTAAATGTCGGTGACTCAGCAAGAGATGCAGGTAGCCGCGCAGTGCCGTGAACATGGCAAACACACACAATGCACAAAAGAGAACATAATCTGGATACAAATAAAAAAAAATCCTAAATTACCGGTTGATAGACCGACAATTCCCCCATAGTGGGTGTAGCAGTGTAGGCTACCAAAGAAACAAAGAGAAAGAGGTTGGACAAACAGATGAAGCAAAACAAGCGAACAAGAAGATCAGCAAAAGAAAAATACACTGGGGTCAGAAGGGCACTTAAACCTTCAGGAACAGACACACGAGGAAGTGTAAGCCTGAACCCCCTTGCGGACTCATATTTAGTTTGATATGATTTAATTTGATTAAAGATTAAATTTGATGCGAGAGACAACACAAGCTAATCATCTCTCACCAGCCAAGCTATTCAACTTCATATTGAAATCAATAATGAAAAGATTTAATGAATTCTTATTTCTTTTACATTCCAGTAATTATGACTATTATTTATAATACAGGCCATATTATTAAAAAAACTTAGAGTTATTATAAATATAAAGAAAACAGTTAATTATAAGTCTAAAATAAAATAAAGAGCAAACCCATTTTGTGATAGAAAACAAAACAAAATTCAAATTAAAGCTTAATATGTTTTATATTTACTGTTCTTTTAGAAATTGGAAGACGTTTGATGGTGTGTTGTAATTGCAAGCCATGGCTACCAGCCCTTCTGCTTTAACGACGAGATTATCTCCAACTGAATTTAAAAGATAAAACTTGACGTAGGCAGAAAAAAAACTCTCTTGTCCATTTCAGTACAGATACGTAGCTCACAATTTGTTCAGGAAAAAACAGGTTGCTGCGTGAGAGGAGCGGCAATAAATTGATAGAAAGCTTGCATATTCGGTGTTTTACGTCTGGATATTGTGCTACATATAAATGAAACAGACCAAATATTTAGTATAATCGGTGTTTAACCTCTGTATTTTGAATATTCGGTGTTTCTTCTATGTTAACCATGGTAGTGTCGCGTATATTCGGTGTGTGGCCAATTTCTAACTCAAAACGAGTGAAAGATGGGCGTAAACCAATGCCAGAAATGGAATCTACGGGTAGAACTACAAAAGAGTCAATATATAACTCAAATTTGGATAATTTGTATATTCGGTGGGACTGCTCTGGTTGCCTGAGTAAGTCTCTGTACTCGCTGTGACAACCTCGGAACGAAAATTGTAAACCAAATTTTGCATTTTGCATAAGTGATTTGTGATACTCGCTTCGAGTAGTGAATTTCGGGATAGGGAAAAAGCGGGATACACACTCGAAAAGTGGACCACTGGCTTGAGATCTTAGAAGGTTACGGAAGAATCTTCATTCCTTCGTGGAGACGGAGACCGAAGCCTCACCTGGCCCGCACGCTAGCCTGAAAGAAGTTTTTTAAGGTAAAGTAAAATTTGGGAGGACATTGACCCCCTTTTTCACTCTCACCCCTTCCCTTCTATAAACACCTTAAGTACATACATACACTTACCTATACATCCCCTAACGCATCATATGATGCAGGTGAGAGATGTGGAAAACCTTACGTATAACTCTTCGGTCCTCCCGGAGGGCTCGAAACCCGACCGAGAAAAAGGTTTTGAAAAGGTATACGGAACCCTACGCATTGCCCTTGTTAGACTAATTGACTTAAACAATGGATACTCAGCTATCTGCGCGAAAGAGGCCGACTGTGAAGCCTTGACCTCCGGAAAAGCTGTTGAATGCGTTAAGAAAATTAACTTGAAACCGACCACACCGCCACAAATTAGGTTCACCGCAGTTTGATCTGCAGGCTCCTCGACCCCTGGCTTGGGAGCCACTCATCAGACACAATAAAAGAGGAAATCGAACGGAACCACGAATGGGCAAAGGTAGCTGAGGTCATCAAATTCAAAACATACACGCTCGTGTTCAAGGTTGTCTTTGAAGACACGGCTATGGCTCAAAAGGCTAAGGACAACGGATTACTGCTCTTTAACGTGAGAGTCTGCCCAGAACAGATATAACGTGAGGAGTTTGTTGACTTGCAGATGTGCTTTTGGTACTACAAATACAACAAACATACCACTTCCAACTGCCCTGAAAACAAAGACCTGAAGCTATGCTCCATCTGCGCTGGTCGCGACCATTTTTGGCGTGACTGCTAGAATACTACCACCAAATGCTTTAATTGCGAAGGCCCGCACCGGACCATGTCTATGGCATGTCTAGTCAAAAAGCAGGAGATGAGCAAGCAAAGCAGACTCAAACGTGAGACAGAGGAGTTAAAAGCCAATTCAACTTACTCTAAAGTTGCAAAAGCCGCCATCGCAGAGTCTAACAACCAAATAACATACCTACACATCGAAAACGAGCACTCCACAAAAATAATGTGTTGCATTTATTATGCACACATTGCAAACATAACTCTCCCTGGTACCTTTGCTACAGAAGTCAACCGCATGCTCGTAAAGTGACCCCCGACCAAACAAGCCTAAAGAAACACAAAAACAAGCGCCACTCACACCGAAAAAAAGCACACCAGTAAAAACAACAACACACGCCCCCACACCAACCAAGGAGGCAGTCCGACCCAAGGAGATCAGGTCTCCTAGGTCGAGGAAAATCTCCAAAACTCGTGGCCCCAGGTCTACCTCCTCATCACGAAGGAGGGAACACCAGTTGAAATACCACGCGAGAGGCTTCAACCTAAAACTATAGGCCCCTGAATAGACTCCGTTCCCAGTTGTAATTGATTCCCGCGAAGTATCGGAGTGTCTTAGGACCGGACAATACAAGTGGGAATGCTCAGACGAGGTTCCGCAACGACAGGATAAGGAGGCCCTCGCACAAAATAAGATCAAATTGACCACGGACTGTTTTCACACAATTACCGATACCGAATTTCGAAAGAAAAGAAACGGCAGGGAGCGCACCTCGCCCAGTACACCACATGGGTCTAAAGTAGATCGTGAATAAGCGTCTACTTTAATCCCACACACTAAAAGAACCAACATTACACAAAATGACCAATAGACTTACGATCATACAAATGAATGTCGATGGGTGGGATGGAAAAAGTGACCCTGCGACAAAGTGACCCTGCGACAAAGTGACCCTGACATTATACTTATCAACGAACACGGAATGACCTTACAAAAAGAATTAAAAATATTTTAATACGCCGTAATTAGTAAAAATCATAGCCAGGAACGGTATGACGGCTGCGCAATAGCCGTCAAAAAGGACTTAAATACAAAAAACTTCCCGACTTAGATGAATCTTACCTTGCCATTGAGGACCATCCCTGGGGGGGATGGTCGTGGACACGGGGTATCAACCCCCAAGACGCGGCTATGTACCCATGCACAACCTTCTAAAGATCTTCAGCCGTAAGAAAAACGTAACCTTTGCTAGAGATCTGAATGCAAGGTGTGCAGCGGCTGGGTATACCTCTTACAACAATGCAAGCAGAAACATCGAAGTCTTACTTGACAGACAATACGTGACTAGAATCGGACCAGAATTCCCAACATACATTACAGTAAATGCAGCAACGAAACCTGATATTGTTTTATCCAGTATCAGGTTTCCGTACAACTACTGCATTGAACCGGGCCCCATAATTCCGAGTGACCACCAGGCTATTAAAATTACAATTAGTGTAAATCCCATTCAAATTGCAATCCCAGAACGCAAAAGCTATAAGCAGGCGAACTGAGAAAGCTACAAAAATTACCTTCTAAATTATATCCCAGACCCTTTACTCGATGCCAATTTAGAAGAGATAGATAAAGAGCTGGATAAAATCACCGACCTCCTAATTAGAGCAGATGAAAATAGTATTCCCTGTATCAAATATAAAACCCTTCCAGCTCCCGTTTGGATGCCGCCCATGAAAGCCCTGGCCCAAGAATATAGGGACCTGTCCAATGTAGTAGCACTGATAGGCCCCAACCACAATGCCCATAGAAGAATAAGACAGATTAAAGACGAACTCCAGACATTAATTACGGACCAACAAATACAGTGAGGGTACAGACTGATTGAAGGACTCGAGATAGAAAGAGACTCACGCACATTTTGGCAGACATATAAACGATTAAAAGGACAACCCCCACAGAAAAAAAATTACACTCATACCTTACGGTAAAGAAATTGACGAAATTAAAGAGATTAAGGAATTGTTTAGGATTTTCTGGTCTTCAATCTTCAAAATTACCCACGAAGAAAATGACAATTATGACATCGATTTCGAAAATGACATAATCCAACAGTTAAACACACAAATACATAAAACCTCCTTTCATCATTGTGTGTCGCAGGAAAGAGTGATTTGAGGGCTATGGGAGTAAAATAACTGCCCAAGAGCTCTCCGTTGCACTAAAATCCTTTCGTCAAACAGCACTGGGTACCACGGGGCTGACCAGGGAGAATTTCATCAAGTCCCCGCCTAATGTTCTGAGTGGGCTTCTGAACATCATGATGCCGCTCTGAACACGGGCTACTTTCACGATCAGTGGAAAGTGGCCAAGATGATCTTCATTCCCAAATCGGGAAAGCCCCCGGACTGCCCTGCCAGCTTTCGGCCGATATCTCTCTTAGAATTTGCTGGCAAAGTCTTCGAGAAGATATTGGCAAATAGGGTCAACTTTTTTCTCGACGAAGCCAACTTGCATAACGAGCAGCAACACGGCTTCAGAAAGAAAAGAGGGACTGACACGGCACTAGCCGTTATCACCGAAAAGCTTGCTAAGATCAAGGCAAGCAAAAGGCATGCCGACCTGGTGCTCCGCGATGTTAAAAAAAGCTTTTGATAAGGTTTGGAAGAGAGGCCTGCAATTTAAGATCCTTCAAGTAGGCCTCAACCCCATTCTTGAGAGGATTCTATGCGATTACATAATGGAGAGGAGAGCATATATACAAATCAGAGAACACAAAGGCCCTAAATTCGAGCTCGAATCAGGGGTCCCACAAGGGAGCTGTCTCAGTCCCTTTTTATACAACATTTATACACGCGACTTACCACAACCTCTCTCCGAAGGTACGATATACGTCCAGTTCGCTGACGATATATCGCAAATTTGTACCGCCGCTTACGTTCACAGGGAATTTATGGCGAGAATCACGGCTAGGGAGATAACTAACATCAACTCTTACGAGAGGAAATGGAAGATATCAACCAATGCTCAAAAGTTCAAAATAATTCCCATGTTTCGCAAGATCTTCAATGATATACGGGTAGAGGGGGAGAGAATCCCCTACTGCCCGGAATGGACGGTTCTGGGGCTCAAAATCACCACAGGGGGCTACAAGAGTCATATCGAGCGAACAGTCGCGAATAGCAAGAGAGATTTGAGTTATTTTTATACGCTCATTGACCTACATCCCTTAAATAAACTCAAGCTATTCAATTCATGCATTCGCTCGAGACTATTGTACCCCCCGGTGCCGTTGAACGCAAGCACCAAGACCCACATTGCGAAACTTCAAGTCATCCAGAACAAAGCAGTTTTACTTATTACAAACACCCAAAGAAGAGAACATAAACGACAGAGGGAGCTCCACGACTCGGTTGGATTATCTCCGATCAACGTGGCGATCCACGAGAGAGCTAAGAGGATATGGCAAGCCATTGGCGCCCGCTTGACCCCTGAATTCTCTCGTACACACTTAGAAATCGAAGTAGACCGACAAGTAAGACCATTCAAAAGTAGCAGGTTACAGACAGACGATGACGTGACTCCGAAGTACACGTGACAGAACTGACAAAAAACATCCAATGTAATGCGCAGGTTCCTTTAGCAAATTAAATGTCAAATTAAAAACTATTTTGCAAAACACAAACTAAAAATCCAATTCACTTTTTAAAATTTAATTTAAATTCATTTAAAATGATAATCATAAAACATTTTCAAAAACTCACAGCGGGAATAAAACCCCGCCAAAAATAAAGGCTTGAATGCCTAAAGATCAATAAGATCGAAAATAATAATTAAATTAACCATGATTAATTTAATTAAATAAATAATAGATTTATAATTTATAGTTTATTAAATAATGAAAAAAACAACACCAAAACACACAAAACTAACACATTGACAGAGCTACCCTTTCACCGGGGACCTTTCTATTCTGTCTCCTACACATCATCTATTCTCTAAACTCACCCTTTAACCACTTTACTCTCTTACTATTCTCTCTCTAATTCTACCTATATTTCATCTCTTATTATGTCCAATGTATATTCGGTGTTCTTCGTTTGCCCGGTAGATATGGCGCATTGCATTTATTGGACAAGAGCCATTTGAGTACGATTTGACTGTCTTTCCAGTGAACGGATGAGGAGTCATTGCCAAAGGCAAGATCATGGGGAAATGCCCTGGAACTTGAATCTGAACATATTAAAACTGGGATTCTGGATCAGGAATCTCGTCCCAATAATATTTCTTATCTCATAAATATTCATGGACATCAGAGTCCAAGTGTTTATTGGGAGTGAAAACCCCCAAGAGGCCATACATGGAAACCATAACTCTTAAGCCTCGTTTGTTAGTTTTGGTACCCAAATTAATATTCGGATTAGGGAAGTATAATAAGCCACTTCTAGCGTCTTAGCCAAATACCTTTATAGGTTCCTTAGCCAAATTACTATCTTTCCTATAAAGGGAAATAATAGAGGGGGAATTGGCATAGGAGTTCCTAAGATTAAACCCTGCTTTAAAAGGGATTTCCCTTGATACCTTATAGAATTGCATTAGATTTTGTTCTGCAGGAAGAGAACATACCAGGTTATCAACATAAAGACCTCTGGGAAGCAAATTGGAACAGTTTTCTCTCTTATTTTCAATTAGCTTAATATTATTTATAAAGAGCCAATCTAGCGACTGACTGCGTGGGCAAAAGTTCCCGTAATCGCGCTCCAAATACTCAGGTAGATTAAAAAACAAACAAACAATATGCAAAACTCAAATAACAAAGATACAAAAAACAAAGGCAAAGAGACAAGCAAAGATCAATAAGAAGGAAGCACGCTCCGTCGTCGAGAGCACCCCCCTCCCGGCGATTAGCTTAATAAGAGCTGCGTTTACTAAGAGTTAGCTGCTCGTTGAACACCCCCGTCCCCCGGCGATTAGCTTAATAAGAGCTGCGTTTACTAAGAGTTAGCTGCTCGTTTAACACCCCCATCCCAAACCCCACCTTTTATCGATAAGTAATAATGGAACGGATCGGATTCATGGGATCCTTCAACCAATGAAAACGAGCAGGCTTTATCCTCATTTTTCAGAGGGATTTGTAAGTAAGCCTTTTCAATGTCTGCCATGCAGGCGAGAGGGCGTAGTTTAAATCTTAATAAAATATGGAATAATTTATTAATAAGAGATGGCCCATGAGTTAAACAATCATTTAAACCTATCTTCTCCTCGGAACAATCAAATACTACTCTCAAAGGAGTGGGTATCCTTTTGCCGGGAAGTAGCCATTAATTAAAATGAACGTGAAACGAACCTCTTGGTGGCCCAGGAAAAACTATTCAGATCGATGAAGCAAAATTCAGCAAAATAAAATATAATAAAGGAAGAATAGTACAAGGTGACCCCCGAAAAACAAGCCTGCACAGACTTTTTGTGATATATCCTTCATTCATTCACTCATCACCATTACTTTTACAGGATATGGCAGAAGCAACGCCTGTGAACACAACTAGATCTCAATGGGAGCTCCAGCAAAAAATATACTGCGTCAAGTATTACTACAAGACAGGATCGTTCAAGAAAGTGCAGGACACTTTCGTGCATCAGTTCGAATGTGAAAAAGCCCCCTCCAAGAGCAGAATTCAGGACTGGGTGGACAATTTCGAGAACTATTGGACAGTGGAGAACCTCAATGCAGCCAGTGACAAACGTCCAAGCCATTCAGGACGCCCCAGGAAGCGTACAGCTGAGCTGGTCGAGAGCGTGAGAGAGTCAATTCAGCAGAGTCCAAAACGCTATGTGCGGAAGCGAAGTCAGTCCCTCGGTATATCCCTTCAGACTTACAGAAGAGTGCTAGTAATGGATGTAAAGGCCTACCCATACAGAATACAGACGAAGCAGACTCTTACAGCCTCAGAAAAGGAGCAGAGAAAGGCTATGGCAGTCAAGATACTGGAGAAGATTCAGGAGACCCCAACTTTCCTTAACCTCATTTGGACCTCAGATGAAGCTCCCTTCCATCTTGAAGGAAAGGTAAACTCGAAGACAAAAGTTTTCTTGGGGACCTACAGACCAAACGAGATAGCCACCAAGCCCCTTCACTCCCCCAAGTGCACGGTATGGACTGCAATCTCAGCCAGAGGCATCATCGGACCATTCTTCTTCGATGAATCTGGCGCAACAGTGAGTCACCAAGGAGTGGTATGTTGAGGTCCTCAAAACCTTCAAGAGGGAGCTGCAGACCCTGTTCCCGTCGCTTATGGGGAAGTTCTGGTTCCATCAAGATGGAGCAAGCTCTCACACCTCAAATCTGTCCCGAGATTGGCTGAAAGAGAACTTTGGTGGACGTGTGATCAGTCTTAAGACTGATTTTGAGTGGGCACCTCACAGCCTAGATCTTAGCCCCACAGAGGCTACCTTAAAGGCACGGTGTACGCAGGGAGACCCAGCACCATCACGGAACTCAAGGAAGCCATCAAGGAGGAGCTCAGATCCATTAGTCGGTCGGTTTGTAAGGACGCCATGGATAACTTTGTGCCGCGCCTCAAAAAATGCACAGAGCTAAATGGAGGTCATCTCGAACACGTGCTCTAAAATAAAGAAAAAAGTCCAAAGACTCTTGTTTTGATATGATGTTTTTGAACACAATAAACTAGTTACCACCAAAGATTTATTCAATTCTTGCAGAAAATTAGGAAATGAGGCCTATGGAAAGTTGGGGCCCGGTTTTTTGGGGGAGGGGGGGTCACCATGTAGCAGGTTGTTGTTTTTTGTTGGGTTTGAACGATAAGCCAAGCGGATTTTTATAGTCCCAGTTAACGATCGAACAAAGGAAACATTACTAGTTCACATTAAACAGTGGATAAAACTGGGAACTCATATGAATCAAAATTTACAAAAAGAAGGTTACCCATATAATGAACCACAGTGAACATTTTGTTGATCCAGGCATTGGTGCTTAGACTCAAAATATTGAGCACCAGTGGCGAGGCGCACGGGCGAATGTCCCGAAATTTGTCAGAAGAAAAACATCCGGAAATATCTATCTCTGCATTTAATTTGTCGAAAGTTTCATCTAATAAGGGAACGGTTTCACCATTTCTGGACTGCGGCTGCCATGCTGTATTCGTCGCAAGAAGCATTGTTAAGTAAGAAACGAAACTGTTAGTTATATTTTGTTGTAGATTTTATGGTGAGGAAACACGGCCTATCTAGGGTCTCGGGTCTAGGAAGGTTAGGTAAGGAATGGTTAGGTTAAGATAAGTTGGTAAGTTCAACGCTATCTCGCATCAATAATATAGCCATTTTTCCTATATTTTTAGCGGGAAATTGCCTAAACTAGGCGGTGCTATCGTCATCTCAATTTACTCAAGGTAACTTCTCCCAATTGCCAAGCGAGCAAATTATGTGCTCCATGTGCAAGAAATATGTATAGTTAGCACAAATCATCAAACATTCCTAAAGGAAATAAATGATGTGATACAAGCTAGAAGGCAGTATACATATTTTAAACACGACCTTTTTCCACGCTACCAACCTCCAAATGAGATAATCGTTCCCACTTGGAAATAAACAGAGTAACCGAGTCCAGATAACGAAAGGAAGTAGCGTTTAGGCTTGCGACAACAAGAGACACAACAATAGAATGCTTAAAGGGCACGAATGGAACGTGCGAGACGAACTAAGAAATTTAGATTGGCCAATCTTATAGATACATACATATTAATTTGGAAACAAAGTTTCCGCACCTTTTTTAAAGTTTATTTATTTACAGATTTATATTTATAGATTTATTTAAAAGTTTATTTACTTATAGATTTATACGGGGTGTAATGGCCTAGTCTTTACTATGCCACCACACAATAAATAGTCAGACACCCTATATAATATCTAAAGTTTTAAATATTACCCATCAAAAGACTCTTTCTTGTGAACAGCAACTTACTCTTTGACGGTATGAGTACAAGTCCGGCCTAAACGCCGCCCAATCGCAACGTCGTATCAACCAAGCATTTGGAGAAGACACAATAAGTCGTCCCACAGCCTAAGATTGGTTTAAAAAGTTTCAGCGTGGCTAATAGGGTCTAGCATGAACAAACCAGGGCTAATGTTGAAATTTTGAAACGCGTTAATGGAGATACATTCTAATATATTTTTCTAAATATAATTACTGCATTTTATGACTGGTTTGGCACTGTCCCAGTTAATGCTATGGTTAAGATTGTACATAGGTAGAAAAAGCTCAGATTGTTCACTGTGATTACGTGGATTGGCTTGATGTTGCTTAACCCGGACATCTCGTTCCTTCCTGGTTTGTCCATAATAACATTTTTTGGCAGTTGTTGCAGCCTATCGAATAAACAATGACAGGTCGGGGAGGGGCGGGGGAAATTTTTGACAAGGATGCGATTAATTGTAGTCTCGTACTTAAAAATAACATTTATGTTCAGAGACCTAAGTAAACGAGGTAATTTAATGAAAATATGGTTATAGGGTAAAAATAATAAGTTTTTGACCTGAAACTTGAGGATATTAGCATTAGTTTGATAATAAGCACGCTTGACGAACTTATAAACAATTGTCGAGAAAGTACAAAGGGTAGCACAAATTTATCCCTATTTTATATATTCTATCGACTTCTTTGGCTAGGTATTCTGGTGAGACAATTCTAAGGGCACGCGAAAAAATGGAGGAGAAAACACTTTGTTTGATGATATTATGGTGGTTAGAATAAAAATGTATATACTCGTAAGAGTATATGGCTGTCGATTTTCTATATATTTCATATTTGAAACAGTGGTTTGTCCAATGAATTAGAATATCTAGGAAATTAAGTGTGCGATCTTTTTCAACTTCTATAATAAATTTAATCGAGGGCACTAAGGTGTTAATTTTAATAAGAAATGTATTAATATTTAAATTATTAGGCCAAAGGCAAAGAATGTCATCAACATATCGCATCCAAGCTATAAGGGTTTCATTAATTTGGAGAAGTATTCTAGATTCGAAGAATTCCATATATAGGTTTGCGAGTACAGGAAACAAACAATTTCCCATTGCCATTCCAAAGGTTTAGCGATAAAATTTTCCATTAAGGGTAAATTTGCAATTGTTGATGCAAAGAGCAATTAGTTTAATAAGGGTATAAGTGGGTATAAGGAGAGCAACTGTGTCGAGGTGTTCTTCAAGGAAATTCAAGAGATCGGGTACGGCAACTTTAGTAAAGAGGGAACAAACATCGAAACTAACCAGGCTAAAATTATCAGGGCAAGGGAGCTCATTACGTTTACTAATGAGGTGCATATTATTGATAATATGTGAATTGGAAATGGTCCCAACCAAAGGGCTTAGGAGAGAGGCTAACCATTTATATAGGGTATAGGAAACACACCCAGCAGAGCTAATGATGGGGTACATAGGGTTATCAGGTTTATGGGTTGTAATAACACCATAAAGGTAGGGAAGGAAAGCATTTGAAGATTTAAATTTGCTAATGAGGTCAGGGAATCCTTTAAGTAGAGAGCGAACTGTTCGCTCTCTACTTAAATGATCCCCTGACAGTTGATCACCAAAGAACAGTGTTATAATATTTCTACACAAAGATGATTTTAGGCAAGTCTGGACCTCATCTGCCCTGGTTCCATTAGGGATCTCTTGGAAGTGTCTGCCTGAAATCACCTTACAGCAAAAGAGTGACACCTCTCATAAGAGCCTCACAATCCCTGATGTCTCGCATTGTCTTGCCTATTGCTTCTAAGGCACAATTATGAGCCACTGAATGAGGTACCCGGCGTTGCTCGGATAAAAAAATTATCATAAGCAAGATACAGGTTGAAATTTTAGATATTTATCACAAATTATTCTTTAACCAATGCGACATCACAACACTTCATGGTAAACAATATTCTCCGTGTTTCTTTGTGGTGAATAGAAAAACAGGTTGCTTTTGCTTCCCACACGTGAACAACGATGTATGGTAAAATTAAAATGTCTAACGAGGGTCTAGCGTTCCCTATTTCGAACAGACGTGGCAAGTTTGGAGAAGGGCCCGTAGCTCCATTAGGGGGACACGTAGAGACTCGGGACCACTCCCATTGTCATCCTTGGAAGACTTTACATAAGAATACACTTTTAATTTTATGTAGATTGTCTAACCTTTCTTCCTATAAATCGACAGACACACACACACACACACACACACACACACAGACTTCATTTTTATTATATATTAGAGATCATAGATCAGAAGTTTATATGCACCCATGATGATATTATTAAGAAGGAAATATCTTTATCGTCTACATGAAAGTTGACCGTCATTTCTGATATGTTGGCCAGAATGATACAGCTCTATCATCTACATGAAAGTTAACAGTGATTTCTTATATATGTTCAATACAATTTAAGTGAATAATTTTCAATATTCATAGTATAATTTTGGCATTTCTTTTTTTCAATCAGGTCAACGACGGGTATTTCATTTGAGGATCTTTACATTTGCAATTCAGGATTTTTTTCTGTTATTTCATAATGATTCGTTTTTGTTCCAAAATCTTTCGTTTATTTACTTGTTCCTGAGGGCGAGCAAAGCAGAGCGAGCGGGGGCGAGGGAAAAGCTCCCCTCATATAGTAACCCATAGTATGCCTCGAAACCGGCTTCCAGTAACCAAACACATATACAACCAGGCAATGGCTTCGCCACTCCCCCCGACGGGGAAGAGCTTGCGCTTCGCTACTAAGATTAAAATTTAAAATCTCAAAAAAAGCAGCCATGGTTAAATTTTTATAAATTTTCTGAACTTCGCCAATTATAATAATATTAAAAACGAACTCAAACTAAATTTCCCCACTTTTAAAATATCACGTTGCTAAAATATAGTTATAGAAGATATATAAAAATAAATTTTCTGAACTTCACCATTTGTGATTCTTAGGGTTTTAAAAATTTCACAAAATTTCGATACTTATATTTATTTCTGAACTTCACCATTTTGTTTTTTGATATTATAAAAGAATTATTAGAAATAACTTGGATAAAAAAACATAAGTCATAACCAAACTAAGATGAAATTATTATTCCAATACTCAAAAAAATCCCCTTCTTAAATTATAGAGTTAGTGATGATGATGATGAAGTGATAACCAAATACATAACGAACGATGAAACACACCGATATCGTTGAAATTGGAATGAAAAACAACAACCAAAAACACACGAGTCGCTAATGTAAAAGATTCCATATATATATATATATATATATATATATATATATATATATATATATATATATATATATATATATATATATATATATATATATATATATATATATATATATATATATATATATATATATATTGTAATGCAGCACGTACCAGACACTATTTCTACATTTAGGTGGAAAATATTTATCTTAAATAATCTGTGGGCATTGTAATTATTCTGTTATGACAAAAACTTGTATTTATGCTTTTCTTGTTAAGTGATATAGAATGACTATATTAGTATATGAAGTTTGAGACTTATTCAAAGTTTTATGAACTAGAAATTTCAGAAGCAAATTTCATTATGAATGGACATGTTACAAATACTTGTCACTATTGACGAACACTTATAACTGCCGGAGACCAGATGGCGGACGCTTTGTGAAACAAATTTCAGACACGAAAGTAAAGTATTACAAATTGAAAAATTAAAAAAATATATAACTTTATTCAGAACCTGGAATTTACATGGTATCTTTGGTTAAAAAATGCTTATTTGTTTAACAAAATCGCACTTTAGATAATTGTAAATATAAAGGAGAAAATGATTATCGTCTCCGTTTTGTCTGTCTATGTGCTTGGGCATGTTGAGTTACGCGATTCCTTTTAAAGCAAAATTTGCATTTAAAGAATAACTCTTCGATTTCTTTGGTTGAGAGTGATGAAGTGTCTAATCTAATGAGATATACTCTCCCCTTAAAACCACCGAGAACAGACTACAACCTATCCACGCGTCTTTCTCATTGATTCGATCATTTCCTAAACATACATAGCAGCAAAAGTCCGATAAGTTTCGTCCTCTCCAGTACTGAACCCTAGAAAACTTTCCTTAACAGTTTCGGATTGGTACTGCGCATTTTAACGTTTCATACCTTCTTTCTCTTTCTTCTTTCTTTTTTTGTTTTTCATTTTCTATCCTTTCTTTTTCCTCTTGTTTTCAGCGTAGAAAAGTCATATACGCCGTTCCACTAATCGCTGGAGGCCTACCTGACTTTCTAACGTTTCGTTTTGGGGAGAATAATTTTTTAGGAAAGACAAGATGTTGTTTAAAAGGAGACTTTTTCCATGTTTCAAAAGTTATGGTACGTTTGGCATGACTTTAGCCTGGAGATATGGTATCTTCCGAATCACCCTGAAGTAGACGGTACTGTTAATGGCATCATAGGGTTTTGTACCGAAGTAGACGGGGTGGAAATATTTGAGGACCTGTGAACTGAACATTTATGTCTTTGGGTCGTGGAATGTAAACAAATGTGTATCATAGGAGGATGTGTTATTTCCAGCAGCAGAAACACTAGCGCGGGGTGTCTGATTTGTTAAAGGTGAAATTTTATTTTCACCTAATTCTTTGTTTAATACTTTTAGGTCGCGATAAACTTTCCACAGTATATCATTCTCGGCATCGTGTGAAATATTACCACTTGTGAACCACTGATCAAATTTTGTTTTTATTTCATTTCTGAGGTGTTTATCGAAGGCATTTAAGCATCTAGCTAATCCAATCTTCTCCTCCATTGCTGTTGCTGAAGAAGCATAAGCACGGAAGGAACGTCTCTGCCGCAAAGACTCTTTAACATTTTTTTAAACCAATTTCGAGGTGTCAACATTATTAGGATTAAATGGAATAGTCCAGACGCCCTGAAACCTGCCTTAGCACTTTCTGACTTTTCTACTGATCTTCTCTAAGCTCTATCAAAAACCTGAAAAAATGAAACTTTCGTCACATTTGATTCGGTGTGGTCTACATCATACTCCCTCAGACTTTTATTCCAGTACCTTTTTAGAGGACTGTATACTGCAACATCAAGTGACTGCAAGATATGGCTGGAATGCTGAAGGAAACAATACAAAATTATCTGTTTTTTCAGCGCAAAACTCCGAGACAGCAAGGTTGATATGAGATGAGTGGCCATCTAAAATCAAAATTACAGGAAAAGTTACTTCTACAACTTTGGTAAGATACGGTTCAAATAGATTTGTCAACCAACTAAAAAAGGACTCTGAAGAAATCCAGCCATTTCGTGAATGGCCAACATGGTAGTCATCTTCATTTAAACCAGTAAAGTTGTACCTTGGTTTTAATCTAGGAAAAATAACCATCGGTTTGCAAAATATACCAGAGGCCGACCCACAACCTACCACAGTGATTTGCTCTTTAGAGTCAGTTCCTATTTTGTAGACGTTCTTAGTTTCCCTTTCTGTTATTACCTTTAATCCTGATGTTTTTCCAGGCAGAGGAAACCCTGTTTCGTCAACCATATAAATGCGAGAACCGTTCTCTTCCCTGAGAAACTCCTGAGCGCAAATGCCATGCTCAGTTTCCAAATACTCATCTAGAGATGCAAACCATTGTCTAATATCTCTCTCAGTTATATTTGAACGTTGCGAACCCAGATGCTCAGGTGTTATTGCTGATAATTCGGGAAACCTATTTAAAAATGTATATACCCAACCACGACTCTGGAGGTTATCTTTGAACACGCGATTTTTTTTCAGCGTCCTCGTCGTTTGAGTCTTCTGCCTGGTCGAGAATACTCTTGGCGATTTGTCGAATTTCCTTTTTCGTTTTACCATAACCAATGGCATTCATCATTTTGATCCACTGTACAAGTCGTTCTTCTTGTCCAGGAGTAAGAGCTGATGTAGGTCCTGGAATAAACATTCTTATGTAGTATTTTTAGAATTATTAAATGGGGTGAATAGAACCACCCGACGCATTTTGAAAATTTATGCGACTGGTCTCTACGAAAAAAATATTGTAGGGACATTGTAGGTTCGTTGTAAATTTGAGAATTGTAATGCAGTGTATTATAGGTTCCGCGTAATGTACCTGATTATATATTTGTTTACGTTCGGTGTAAGACCTTACTATGGATTGTGGGAAACTACATATCTTACAAGTATTTCCTACTTGAAACCTGTAGAAAAAACTTTCAGGGTACATGCACTTCCTGACCCCACGCAATACAAGTTTTAAACCCTTTATACTACTCTTCTATCGAACCGCAAAAAAGAAATGCAACGTTTTGTCTGACAGACAAATCTTTACCTAATCTTTACCTACTTCACAGCAAACATTTGGTTAGGTTTTAAGTTAGCGTCACATTGGTTCCTATAGCAATCGACACAATGTTATCTGAATCTGAAAACTTAACAAAGTGTTTGGCTGTGTTCAACCTCAAAATTGTTTACATTTTAGAGGTTTAGTGAAATCCAAAGTGAAATATTTCGATAGAATTTATTCCTGATTCTTGATCTTAATTTTTTGGCAGTGTGAATATATAGTGAACGATCCTCCACCTCTCGGACTATAACCTCCTATAGGACTTTCAATTAAAATTTAAGGTAGAAAATTAGACGTCCATCGTTACCAGGTCTATCTTTCCCTTCAATATATTTTTAATTTATTTTGTCTGCCAGTATTGAGCGAGGAATTTCGTATTTGAAACTTGCTTCTCGGTAACTGAGTCCGTTTCGAATTTCGGCAAGAGCAGCAGCAAGTTTATCTTTGTCGTAGCTTCTTTCCATCCTGTAATGAAAAAGTAAAAAGCTAAAGATCACAAAAAGATTGACAATATACATGCTCATAATAACAACGGGCTCGCTTACAGCTTTTAAATTGAATAGACAATATAATCACATTGACCCTAATTTATTTCTTTATTCGTAATCATTTTAAATGATATTTCTAGGACATGTAGGTCATCTAAAAATCTGCAAGTGATGCCGGACATTTTCGTCCGCTATCTACGGCAGATTCCTTTTTTGACATAGTTGGCGGACACCCTAAATATCTGTAAGAATAGGATAGCCTATGCAAATTTACATAATAATATTAATTTAGCAGTATTTCAGCGGATATATTTAGGTATAGGTTATTGCTTTGACAAAAAGAACAGAGCGATTTCACTGTATACTTTCAATCACATTATCAAATTCACACCAATTTCTATCTTGCAGTAACCACGGCAACCTTATTTTTTTTGTTATATAAGTAATATTAAAATATGAGTTAAACTTACGTGCTTTTATAAATGAAAGTTCGATAACACTAGATCTCATCAGCGCTACAATTTCAAGGGTAACAAATGGTAGTTGGTTGGTATATTGAATTAAGTTGGATGTGTCCGGTATCTTTGACTGTCCGGTAACTGATGCATTACCTTGTATATATATATATATATATATATATATATATATATATATATATATATATATATATATATATATATATATTGTAGGAAAATAACCTATGGCTCCCCCCGTTTCGACACCTGCCTTCCGGGCGGGCCGCTTATCAACCCTTCCCCATCCGACCCAATATCTGGTGGCCTCCAGTCGAAAGAAACCGCCGGCCATTTCAGCTAACCACCGAGTTCCTTCCTCAACTGGTTATCGATAGATGGAAGCCCATCTTGCCTTTAAGTGGTTCCCGGAAGTTTACAAAGGACGGAATGGAGGAGCTTGATATCAAATCTACTTCCGGAGCCATGTGAATCTCTCCCGAGTTTAGAGTACAAAAGATGAATTCTTTTAACTCTCATGAGTAGAGCTTGCACAGTGTCTGGTGGGGCAGGAATTGCCATCTATCTCGGTGTAGTGGTAAATCGTCGAAGCACCAAGTCTTCAGAGAGGAGATCGGTCCCAGTTAGGGAAGCTCCTTAACCCGTTGGTCTGCAAGTCAGTGCGGACCCAAGCTCCTTATCACGTGTCAGAGCCAAAGCTACAAACAGCCTCACTCTGGTTCCCTAAACGAGAAAACTACATCTCGGCTTTTCTCCTTGACCCAACGCGTCGATACCTCATCGTCTCCACTTCTTATCTCACCACCTTCACTCACCAGCGCCACCCGAACATCAGGTTCCAAGGTAATCCTTCCAAAACACATTCCCCGACTTCACCGCGAAGCTTACCAGCATTACAAGTGTATAGGGATTTGCATAGTGAATAGTTATTTACAAGCCGAGTGAGATATCCGAGATTCACTTATTGATTTATCTCTCAAAGCATATTATTTGTATTATATATATATATATATATATATATATATATATATATATATATATATATATATATATATATATTTTCTTGTTTAAGTGTTCATTGAAACTTTATTTTCATATTGTTGTGTATCTAACATCCTTTGGGTCGCTTACTGGCAAAGTTCATTCCAATCCCTCCGTAGCCAACCTCTAAGCACTCTGAGTCAATAAACCCATTCAGGGCCGAACGAAGTATAAGGAGTAGTACGACGACTCTTCTGCATTCGGGATAATAGGATATATATATATATATATATATATATATATATATATATATATATATATATATATATATATATATATATATATATATATGAATCCATTAACCCACATAGAAAGAGAAAACGGAATAATTTTTCCTTGCAGTAATATTTTTATTACCTTTTTCGAAAAACCCGTGCAAGGAAGAGATTCGAACCAGGCACACTGAGGCAGCGAGCACCGCTTTGATCTCAGTTAAAAGTATGCCGTTAGTACACTACGCTACGCAGAGAACCCGTAGTGTACTAGCGGCATACTTTTAACTGAGATCAAAGCAGTGCTCGCTGCCTCAGTGTGCCTGGTTCGAATCTCTTCCTTGCACGGATTTTTCGAAAAAGGTAATAAAAATATAACTGCAAGGAAAAATTATTCCGTTTTCTCTTTCTATGTGGTTTAATGGATTCATTTTCATCATTCTCTCGTGCTAATTTGAGAGAAATATGCATATATATATATATATATATATATATATATAATATGGTATGGAAAACTTATAAAATTCAATGTTTGATAAATTATAGCGCTCGCCCCGTTATTACAATTGTTGATTACCAATTGTTTGCTAATTTATGATTTTTTTAAAGATTTTTCTAAAGTAATTTTGTTGGCAGTAGAATATAAACCAGATAGCCTTTTAGCTATTAGCCTATTGTAGTTTGACACAGATTATACTCATATATATTGAAGCTTAAATAACATACCTGTATTTTTAGTCTACAAATGTCTTTTGCGGAAAGAGTTAATTGCTCGGTAAATATGTAGATTAGCGGCCCGACCGGAAAAAAATTTGTGTGTAAATATTATCGTTCACTCGTGTCGGCGGAATATTCATGCGCGTTTGAGTCCCTTTCAAATTATTATTCTATAAACAATTAGGATTATATACTGGGGGCTGTGCCCCACAGACCCCCCCACCCCCCAATTTAATAAAACTCAGGATCATCGTAGTGTAGTCCCCTCATTGTGTTTACCCCCACACAAGCCGTCAACTTAAATGTACTCCAAAAACGTGAAACATTTTGGAACACGGACAACTATAATAGTACGTCCCATCGTTTGCGCCGATAATCTACATATGCACCAATTGCTCTAAGTCAACTTTTAATAAAAGATAGTTTGAAATAAACTAATTTTATCTCTACATTTAACAAACGAAACCGCCTATTGTGCTTCGAACATTAGGTTAGTTTAGCCTAGCCTAGATGTACAGATGAAGATAGCGAATAAAAACATTAAATTATAGTCTTTGTTTCAGTATGCTAAATGCAGAATTTATTAATAGAAAGCTATAAATTTACATTAAGAAAAATTAAATTTTCATCACGAAATGAAAGAGAAAAGTGAAAGAGAAAAGAGAAAAATAGTGGAAAAGATAATGAAAATCCATTTTAGAAATTGGCAGCGTATAGAAATGAATATAAATAAGAAAAACCTCTTAGGAGAAGAATAATGGCAGATAAATTCTCACCCTTTATTCTGGTATATCCAAGCGCGGATATGAATGGAGGAGAACAGACGAGATACTCGTAGTTCATGTTCTGCTGCTCTTTGTTTTTTCCTTCGTTTGGCATGCTTAAATGGCTCCAAACGGGCATTTTCACGGGTATCGTATTAAGATTAAATAATTTTGTTATTAGCTAGTCAGCTGGCAGTAATTGAATATGAAAGGCATAGAGCTTTTAAGGAAGCGTGGGGAGGTAGAGAAGAGTAACAAGGAGTAACAAGGAGTAACAAGGAAAGGAAGTACCCTAGGAGACCTTACGATCCATTCAAAGAGGGTACCTTTGGACTTGCAATCGAGCAGGCACATGGCTGCTCAATTGTTTTGCGTCCCGAAACGGCCACTGTTCAAGACTTTGTCTAGTCTTGACTTGAACTGGTCAACAGATTCACTGTTGACAACTTCCGCTGGAAGTGCGTTCCACTTACCGCAGATACTGTAAGTGAAAAAATTTCCACACAGATTGCGGTTGTAACGCTTCAGTTCAAGTTTGAAGCCGTGATTGCGCGTTCTGTTCTCACTCAGTGTGAAAATATCCCGGTAGTCAACATTGTCGAACCCTCGAAGTATTTTGAAAACTTCGATAAACTGACCACGCAGTCTACGGGTTTCCAGCTAGAACAGATCTAATTTCCTTAGTCTATCTTCATAACTTTTATGTCGGATAGAGGGAATCAGTTTGGTTGCCCTGGCTTGTACGCGTTCCAACCTTGCGATATCCTTTCGAAACGAAGGACTCCAAAATTGTACGGCATACTCCAGGTGCGGCCGAACGAGGGAGTTGTACAGACAAAGTACTATCTCCTTGTTACGGTATCCAAACTGGCGCTTTATGTAGCCTAACATCCTTTGGGCTTTCTTCTCTGCCTCGATGCACTGTTTCGAGAACTTGAGGTCGCTAGTAATAGTTACACCCAAGTCCTTCCAGTGTCACTCGATTCAAGAGCAGTGCCCTTAAGGATATACTGAGATTGGGGGTTTCTGTGGCCGATATGCATTACTTTGCATTTGTTCACGTTAAAAGGCATTTGCCACGTTTCCGACCACTCCCCAATATTCCCAAGATCTTCCTGCAGGTGGGCAGTATTTCCATCCTTTGCAACGTTCATACCAAGCTTGGTATCATCGGCAAATTTAGAAATTTTGGCAACCATGTCACCGTCCATGTCGTTGACGTAGATGATGAATAGTAGTGGTCCCAGGACAGAACCTTGAGGCACCCCGCTAGTAACAGGCACCCACTCAGAAGCCTGTCCATTCACCACCACCCGTTGCCGTCTGCCACTTAGCTAGTTCTCGGTCCAGCCGGCTACTTTTCCGTCTATGCCCAGCGCTTGCACTTTCCGGAGAAGGCGGCGGTGTGGTACCTTATCAAAGGCTTTCTGAAAGTCTAAGTACACCACATCCACCGCCTTGTCCCGATCGTGCTCACTGAACACGAAGTGGAAGAATTCCACAAGGTTCGTCAGGCATGACCGTTGCCTTCGGAAGCCGTGCTGGGAACTCCTTAGTCGCAGGTTTGACTCTAAATACGACGTCATTTTGTCCACCATTATGCTTTCCATGAGTTTACCGACTATCGAAGTCAGACTGATAGGTCGGTAGTTTAACGGTTGGCTTCGGTCTCCTTTCTTGAAGATATGAGTCACCTTCGCTTCACGCCAGTCTCTAGGAACGCATTCGGTCCGGATTGACATGTTGAAGATTGCGCTCAGGTGTCGTGACACTTGATCGCGCACTTCTTTCAACACTTGAGGTACAAACCTATCCGGGCCAGGTGACTTGTTCGTCATTAGGTCAGTGATCTTCTTTCAAATTTCTCCTTCGGTGAAGTCCATATCCTCCAGCTTTTCCCCCGAGTAGGAATCCATTGGCTGGGGGATGGGACCACACTCTTCAGTAAACACTAAAGAGAATTAGTCGTTGAGGGGGTTAGCATTTTTTGCATCTAAGTGCTTTAATGCCCCCTCCTCATTTCTCAAAGGGCCAATCATTCGACGAATTGGTTTACGGCTGTTCACATATCCCAAAAAACTCCTTGGGATTCTCTTTACAGAGTCTCGCCACCCGGAGTTCTTCAGACCGCTTAGCCGCCCTTATGCTGGACTTCACTCTCCTGGCTAGACTCCGGTATTCGTCAAGGTCGCCCGAGGTCTTTGATTGCCGGTACACAGTTCTCTTCTCCCTAAGCAGTTGGCCGATTTCTCGATTAAACCACATTGGTTGAACAGAAGACCGACGGGGACATTTCAGAGGGATGAAACGTGATTGAAGACTCATGAACTTATTTTTGAAACTGTTCCACGAGTCTTTAACAACATCGCACACTTCTAGCCTCGCGTCAGTCAGTCCAGCACGAAGACCTGCAAAGTCTGCCCTTTTCAAATCGAGTTTCCTCGATTTACTAGTTGCAGGCCCTGCCTTCGGGACTTTGACTACAAATCTAATTAGTCGGTGGTCATTGCCCCCCACCTCTTCGCTAACAGAGAGGTCCTCAACGATGTCATCCTCAGAGGTGAAAACCAAGTCGAGGATATTTATTGTCTCCTCTCGTTGGCTCTCTCACCCATTGAGTGAGGAACTCGTTGTTCGCGCAATCCAGGAGTAGTGCGTTCTCGCCACAGGGTTCTCTGGTTTTTCAGTCAACTTGTGTGTTGAAATCACCCATGACGATACACACTCTGTCTTCGACAAGTTCTCCTAGTAGCTGGTACAGATCTCTGTCCTTTTCAACGAGTTGGGCAGGAGGTCTATAAAGCACCAGGGTCCTGTATCTGGCAACTCCTATCTCTAGGTAAACACCTAGAGGGAGGGGGGGAGATAGGGGGAGAACGGCAAGGGGAAGAGGGGAGAGAGGGGATGGGAGGGGGAGAAAGAGTGGGACTGAGATAGGGAGAAGGAGAAAGAGTGTAACTTAGAGGGGGAAGAATGGAGGGGAAGAGAGCAGTGTGGAGTAAGAAGGACAGAGAGGGGGTAGAGAAGGAGGGGGGGGGAGAGAGAGTGGGTGAAAGAGAGTGAGGGAAAAAAGTGGGGGAGAGAGTGTGACAGAGGAAGTGGGGAGAGGAGGAGAGAGAGGAGGTGAGGGGTGAGGGGGAGATTGGAGGGGAGAGAGTGTGGGGGAAGAGAGTGGGGGAGAGGGGGGATTGGTGGGAGGGAGGGGAAGGGGTTGGGGTAAGACGTTGGGGAAAGGGAGTAGTGGAAGGGGGAAAAACAGACATACAAACTTCATTTTTATTATATATTTATATATATATATATATATACGAGGGGCGGTCAATAAGTTTTGCGAATCGGTAGGCCAAAACAGAGGAAGGGAAATGGCTGTTTGTGTGGGTGCTAGGACAAGTTATGACAAGTCAAGACCTGCAGCCGCACGCTCCTGCCTCGTCTATTTAAGAAGCAGTAGCTGATCGCAGATAGTCAGTCACAAATTTTTCAACAATGGAGAAGGTTGAGCACCGCGCAGTGATCAAATATTTGACCAAGGAAAGCAAGAATGCAAAAGAGATCCATGAACTCATGGCTGCAGTGTACACCGACACCGCCCCTTCCTATGCAACCATTGCTCGCTGAAATAGGAAGTTCCGCCATGGTCGTGAGTCCCTTGAAGATGACCCCCGTCCAGGACGCCCGTCAGACGTTACCAACGAGGACAATGTGGCCCGTGTGGAGAGGATGATCCTCGAAAATCGATATGTGAAGGTCGAAGAAATCAAGCGAGAACTTGGAATATCACATGGAAGTGTTATCAACATCATCCACGACAATTTGGCCATGACCAAGGTCTCTGCCCGTTGGGTCTCTAGAAACCTCACGACCCATGATCTACTTCAACCTCATCAAAGACCACAAGGCCAGAGTTGCACAAGCTGCTCTGCGCGAGTGCGGATTCGATAAGCTAAAAACATCACCCCTACAGTCCAGATCTGACCCCTAGCGACTACTTTTTATTCCGCCAGCTGAAGGCTGCACTGCGTGGACGCTGGTTTGGGGACGATGAAGATGTCCAGCTCGCCGTCCAGGAGTGGATTGAACAGCAGTCGGGAGATTTCCGGTTGTCGGGAATTCGAAGCCTCAGGGACAAGTGGCGCAAGTGCATTGAAGTCGAGCGTAGTTATATTGGAAAACAATAAAACACTTTTCATCATATCTCGTTTCCTTATATCCGAATTGCAAAACTTTTTGCACGCCCTCGTATATATATATATATATATATATATATATATATATATATATATATATATATATATATATATATATATATATATATATATGCATGTACTATTGAAGTCCACAGCTGTGGCAGTATTAATATTAACTTGTATTTTCTTAATATTTCTTACAAGTTTTTTAACCGGGGCTTCGAGGCGAGAAAAAACATTCCTAGACGTCTTTCGACCGTGTTAGGTCATCTTCAGGGAATGAAATGAAATGAAATTATTCACAAATTGCTGCATTATATATAGTCTTTCTACGCAAACATAAGTATTATATTTATTTGATAGACTTTCGGTAAATCCTTTTTATAATCTTGAACGAGTCCAAAAGAATTAATAAACCAAGCTCTAGTTATTCCGGCTTGATGTGAAGTTTCTCAACTCTTCTGAACGCATCCATCAACTCCTGCTCTTCCATCTCTCTGATTAAGTATCGAGGTCAAGGAACACTTCATGGAGAATATAATTTTTCGCTTTTAATCGTTTCTTTTCAATCCATCGCCGCGTGTTATTCTTTTTTATCCTCACATTCACCGGTTGTATGCCTTTATTCCTTTCTAATTCCCAACTTTTATTCCGCTATCCGCTTCTAAATCATTGTATTAGTCATTATATCTGATCCTATTCGGCGCATTTCTTCCTTCCTTTTATTTCAATTAGCCGAATTCCATTCCCTCTCGTTATTCTATTCCCATTTATCAGGTTTATTGCTTTCATTTTTCCCCCTTCGTTGCATTTTATTCCTTTCATTTATTCCACAGGTCGCGTTTTTAATGTTTTTTTTTGCTTTGTTCTCTTCCCATTCTCCTCATTTTTAACTCTATTTTCTTTACATTCGCCCTTTTTTATTTACTTATTCTCTTCTTATTCGCCTAGTTTTATTATTATCTTCACTTCAACTTCGCTTTGTTTTGTTCCTTTCTTCTCTTTCCCTTCGCCGGGTAAATTAATTTCTTCTCTTCGCATCCTCCTTCTTTTCTTCTTATTTGCATCGTTTTATTCATTTATTCTCTTCCCATTCGCCGCCTTTAATCATTTTGCTTATGTAATTCTTAGCTTGTATTCCTTTCTTCTTATCCAATTAGCCATGTTTTATTCATTTTTTTTCTCTTGACATTTGCCGTATTTATTACGTTCGCCTCTTCCGAATCTTCGCCGTGCTTTATTCCTTTCTTATTTTCTCATTCGTGGCTCGTATTCTTTTTTTCGTCCCATTCGCAGCATTTTATTCTTTTCTTTTCTTCCCATTCGTGCCTTCTATTACATTTATATCTTCCAATTTGCCTTTATGTTCCTTTCTTCTCGTCCAATTCGTTGGGTTTTATTCCTCTCTTCTTTTCACATTTTCCACGTTTTTCAGTCTATTTTCTTCCGATTCACCATTTTATTCCTTTAATCTCTTCACATTCGCAGTTTCTATTCAATTCTTATTTTTCCAATATCACTTTTATCTTTTTCTTTTGTTCCAATTCTTCACTTTTTCCTTTCTTCTCTTTACAATCGTCACTCTTTATTCCTTTCTTCATTTCGTTTGCCATTAGCCGTTCTTACTCCTTTCTTCTTTTCCTATTCGCTGCCCTTTATTCCTTTCTCTGTTCCCATTCGCTCAATTTTACTCTTTTCTTCTCTTCCTATTCGCTGACTTTTATTCCTTTCTCCTCCCCCTTCGACTGCTCACGTCCACTTCTTCTCTTCCCATTCGCCTCGTTTTACTCATTTCTTCTCTCCCTATTCGCTGCTTTTTATTCCTTTCTTCTTTCCCTATTTGCTGTCTTTTATTACTTTCTTCTCTCCCTATTCGCTGCCTTTTATTCCTTTCTCTTTTCCCTTCGACTGCTCGCATCCATTTCTTCTCTTCTCATTCGCCCCGTTTTACTCCTTTCTTCTCTTCCTATCCACTGCCTTTTATTCCTTTCTCTCTTCCCTTCGGCTGCTCACATTTATTTCTTCTCTACCTATTTGTCACGTTTAACTCCTTTCTTCTCTTTCTATTCGCTGCCATTTATTCCTTTCTTGACTTCGGTTTCTCACATTCATTTATTATATTCCTATTGGCCCTGTTTTACTCCTTCCTCCTCTTCTTATTCGCTGCCTTTTATTCATTTCTCTCTTCTCTTCGGCTGCTCACGTCCATTTCAACTCTTCCTATTTGCCCCGTTTTACTCCTTTTTTTTCTTCCTATTCGCTGCATTTTGTTCCTTTTTCTCTCCTCTTCGACTGCTCACATGCATTTCTTCTCTTCTCATTCACCCCGTTTTACTAGTTTTTTCTCTTCCTATTCGCTGCCTCTTATTCCTTTCTCTCTTCCCAGACGATGTCCCGTAAGCCATGCTTCTACACCTGGGTGAGCGAGGCATGGCATTTCTGTTAGATTTGTTCAACAGGATCTGGGTAGAGGGACTCTTCCCGGATTCCTGGCGAATCGCTACTGTGTTCGCCTTTCGCAAACCGGGGAGAGATAACTCTACCCCGGCTAGTTTCTGCCCAATCTCTCTAACCTCTTGCGTGTCCAAGTTAATGGAGAACTTGGTAAATGTTAGATTAGCCTTTTTCCTGGACAGCGAAGGCTATCTGTCTTCTGCACAGTGTGGCTTCCGCACGTTCCACTTCACGTCGGAGGCTCTGCGACGCCTTCCTTTGTAGACAGCATTACGGTATCACGCAGGGATATGTCCTCAGTCTCACGCTACGATCTACGTGGACGACCTTTCGATCTCTTTTGGCGCGGCCCAGATGCCAACTCTGGAGCGTCGACTCCAACAGGCATTTACTCGCGTCTCTCGCTATGCCGAAGCGCAGAGGCTTTGGTTTTCCTTGGCCAAGACTAAGGTGGTGCATTTTTGGTGCCATCCACGGCTTCACCATGACCCAGACTTCTTTCTCACTGAGGTGCGCTTCGAAATGGTTGACTCGTACCGTTTGCTTGGTCTTGTATTTGACTGACGCCGCACCTAGGAGCCTCATATTTGCAGCCTTAGGGTCTTTTGTACCCGCGCCATCGATATTCTTGGTTCTGTGACGTTTAGCGCCTGTGCCGCCAAAAGACGCCAGTCACACCCTAAGCCTTTTTACTTTAGAGCTTTAGGCTAGGAAACTTGTTCGAGAGCGAGGTATAGCTCTCGGATCGTTAGCGCCTCTGGTTCTGCCCAGGACGCAACCCTAGACGGAATCAACTTCTACTATTTTTCGTTACGCCTCTGATCCCAAAGCCCATACAGCGCCGGGAATATTGCGTTCGGCCTTTATGAGCACACTTCGTGTCATGCTGGAACCCTGCCAGTGTGCACGGATGGTTCCAAGTCACAAGAGGGTGTCGGTTTCCACGCCCTATCCCCTCTGTTTGAAGTCAGCGGGGCTCTGTCAGGCACTGCGTCTGTCTTCACTGCCGAGCTGGTTGCAATACACCGCTCGGTACGGCAGATTATCTTTTTCTTGGTTCCTAGACATGTAAGAATTGCGGGAAGTGAGCGCGCCGATGAGGTTGCCAAAGAGTCCGCGAGGACTGGTCAACCACACCAGCGTTTCGCTCTTCCTCACACCTACTCCATCCCAAGAATACGTGCTGCCCTCCGCGCGGCTTGGCAAAGAAGATGGAAGGTGGTCGAAGGGAACTTAAAGTTAGGTGCCATTGCGCAGCGACTGTTCACATGGACCTACCCCCCAATGCCGCGAGGGCTTCATGTTGCTTTCTGTCGTCTGCGAATTGGACACACTTGCAGGACGCACACTAATTTGATGGAGCGCTCGTCTGTGCCTTATTGCGACGACTGCGTTGTCTCCCAGACTGTTCGGCCTATTCTTTTTGAATGTCCCAGTATGAGTGATCTTCGCGCACTTATCTGTCCCGGTACCGGGTCGAGCGGGGTCGCTACCACTTGTCCTTTGTACTCGGGACGAGTTCGTACACACTGACCTGTGGACTTTATGACTTTTGGAGGAAGCTGGCCTCCTCCACTTCATTCGACTGTTGTGGGTCGCATGCTTCTTCGCCGGGAAGAAGCGGGCCTACCCCCGACGTTGGTGCGCGCTTCCTTCTTGTTACATTTTTGCTTTGTTTTGTTTTTGCTTTTAGCGTGTGATCTTTTTATCCTTGTTATTTGTTATTTACCTGTTATTTGTTTTGTTTTTTTAATATAGCCTAGTCATAGGCTGTAGTGAGTACTGCGACTTATACACAAGTAGGCAGTCACTAGATGGGCTCCTAAAATAAAAAAAAATAAAAAAATCCTCTTGTCGTACAATCTGTAGCTCAGCTTTGTCGGAAAATGTAGTTTCCAAAATACTCCATAAGTTTTCAATAAGATTTAAATCCGGGGATCGGGGAGGGGTTTGGTGCCTTAGGCACCAAACCCCTCCCCTGAATAAGATACTTATTACTTGTACTTAAGTACGCTTCAGTTTAGGTACTTTTACTTGTACCCCGAGTAAAATTTTGTCATTTTGACAATTATTTTACTTAAGTATCCACGCATGGTACTTTTTACAACACTGGACAGTATATCACAGCGTAGTTTATGATAAACGCGAACGAAAGAGTAAATTGCAAGATTTAATCTTCTCAGATATTTCGGAAGAATAGAGAAAGAATAAAGGAAGGGACAGGTTGATAAATGGCAAGAAGTGATAAATCTAAAAGATACGAATACTGAAACTAGTGAAGAAAAAAGACCTCCGTGGTACATTATAAATCTCCAGAAACACCTTCAAACAGTGACCCATGGCGCACAAATTATGGTTTTGACCCACAGGCTATAAACGAACATCTAAGGCGAGTGATTGCCAAGCAAAGGAAACAAAGATACAAATGACGATTACTGCGCGCATTTCTTCGCCCTTTTGTTTACTAATTTCAACAAACCGATGGAAAGCTCTTTTTTTTCGTTTTGAAGGAAGACAATGAATTATAAATCTGCCCGTTTTCAACTTTTAGGGCCCTAATGCACAATGTTTGTTCGAAATTATTATGAACACTAGGGAATAGTGTGCTATCCTTTGTGTCTTCCCATTTGCTTTATAAGTTATGGAGGATTCCGAGACCAGGCAAGATCTAGAAGGTAGGAATAAGCAAGAAAACACTATTTGCTCAGTTTTTTACTTATCCATAAACAGTACCTAATTGGTGGGGTAATTTTCCGTGGCTATTGTACAATTAAGTCGCTATTTTTCTTAAGTTTAGTTCCATCTCCATCCTTCGACCACTTCTCCTTTATCATTCGTCATATGTATCTTGTGTTGGGTGGTCGTGTGATGGTGAGGCGCTGAAAAAAAATGTGGAGTTATGTCAACAAATAAAAAGTCGTGATCCCCAAACAGGGTAATAAAAGAAAAGCATTTCTCATGACTACCAACATTGATTTTCTGCTCTGGTTAACTTAACCTAAAACAGGATCTTAAGTTGCTATCCATCCACGATGATTTTGGGTTGTAATTGCCAATACCTCTTTCTTTACCAAAACCACAGTAACCGATAGTAGGCGTTGGCATGTAGCAATGCCCAATGGTAGGCGGGGGCAAACCTTCGAAGACTATCATAATCATATATTCTCTTAACAAGTTTATTCATTTTGTTTGTATGGCAGCATCATATCAAACTGTTTTCTGTCATAACCCTCTTTACACCTTTTGTCGATCCTTTTACTCAATTGTTCTTCTCCCTATCAACTATTACCACGTCCTTTTCAAATACTCCATTTGAACTGTTCTTACTAGTGTGACCATGCAGTCGGGAAAGGGCGACAATATTTAAGTAATAATTTTATTATTATTATTACCATTATTGAGTTAGTACTACTAAAAAGTATGGATTGGTTAGATTTCAGAAATTTCCCCCTAAAAAGGATATTCATTTCTATCTGAATGTCGATTTTTCAAAATTTAAAAAAAGCAAAGTGGACGTACTTATTAGTTCTCTTTCAATACACTTCCTTACATTAGCCTTGAGACGAGCGTGGAACTTTCTCGCACTTCTAAACCTTTAGCATTCATTAATACCCCGATCGCCCCAGCGACATTCTTTCCATTCATAACCCTTTTTGGTCGATACTGAGATGAACGGGATTGCTACCGCTTCTCCCAGGTGCTCTTGGGTGGGCTCTTGTCAGCCAGGTCGTGATATGAGTGAGTTTTGATGGGGAGGTGTCGGGTCGGGCCTCCATTGGTCACCTTAGCGTGTCTCTAGTAATTTTTCTTTTTATTGTCTCTGTAATGCTGTTTTTTTCTTTCTTTAATAAATTGATAGTGTTTTCGGCTGCCTTGTGCTCGTTAGTAGCCACCAAATGAGAACGCCAAAATGAGAGTCGAATCCCACAGCGTGAACATTATCGATATTTAATCAAGCCCTCACTTTCAATTACCATCATCGTAATCTAAGCTAATCTTAGCTTAATCTTATTCTTAGCTAATACTTTTACCCCTTATTCACACATATACCATTCTAGCCTCAATTGACCTTTCATAATCACTCTCACCTGTACACCAATAAAATCAATTCATCAAGACAGCTACATATACAGCATCCGTCCATTGACATTATTTGACAGACCAACATGTGTCCCTCGTCGCGCTCACTCACATTACTCTCAGCACTAAAACATACAGATAAATTATATTTAATGGTGCTTACTTCGTGCATTTATGCTCCTATATTTTACCACGTCGTCGAGATTAGGCAAGATTTCGATTATTAACACAGTTGTTCGGAATAAGGACAGAACTTTATCAAGAACTTGGACTCAACTGATGATCATGGCAGAAAACGCTGCCGAGAAAATATTATAACGACAAAACCGAGTTCGATTGAATCATTGGGACAATCTAACCGCAACAAAATTAGTCCCCTAAATGCTAGGAGGGTTATGATGCGATTCAAAATTTGCTGTAACAATGCTAAAAAAAAAGTGTAGAATTAGACAGCGAAGTTCACTTTTTGCGAATAAATACATATATTCTCTAATGAAGCAAATACATAATTCTAAGCCTTACAGAGCGACTATGCAATATGGGGCTACATGTAAAATAACAAATTCCCAATTATCGAGAAAAGGGTGTTACTAGACTATCGGGAGGGAGCGACAGGGTTAAAATATATTTTACCCCTCTCAAAGTGGTTAGAATCTTGTTTTTGTAACAATGTTTAGCTCTTTCTTACAACTGTCAATACCTTCTGATATTGATTAGTTTAATTTCCTTGTTATTCTTGTTACTTTTATAGTTTTACTTTATTTTTTTCGCTGCTCTCTTTCCCGTTTTATCACAAACATCCTCATCTCCACTTGTTTCAAAAGTGTTTAATCATATCTGGGTGGGCAATTGATCATCTCATAAGTATTCATATCAAACCCTTTTCAGCAAAATTAATAAATTCTTTTTTCGAATTTCCAGGCTTAACATTTTCGAATTATGGTATCATCTGATTCTGAAAGATCAAGTAATGACTGTTCTATTTATAAATTCCAGTGTTTTTCTTAATTTATGATGAGTACTATACTCACCAGACGTGCTAACTTGCGTCACAGTTTCAGTGACAACGGTAGTACGAGTGGGTCGATAATTCCCCACAGTTGTCTTGATCAACTTGCTGACAGTTTTTGTTTGCGTCTGAAAAGGAGTTGAGAAAACAAGAAAACGCAGGAACTTAAATCTCTACAGAACTCCCTTCCTTTTTAACCATAATGCCTACGGGCAGGCGAGGATCCAGAGGGGTGTGGGGGGCAAGGTGGCGGCCCCCCTCTCCCCCCAATTTCACACCCGTTTATGTTTATATTCAATTTTAAGGCCATACTTGTATTCTACTATCCAGAAAGAGTTATTTAATAATAGACAATATATATATATATATATATATATATATATATATATATATGTGTGTGTGTGCGTGTGGAAAACTTACAAAGTATCGCGTGAGTAAGCAATAAATGCAACAAAGAACAAAGCCAACAGAGAAAATTAATACGAGGATTCCAAGTACTTCCGAACTTTATTTCGAGCTCTTTATCAAGGAATAACAAAAGTATTGAAAATTGTAATATATATATATAAGAATGATACAAAGGAGAGGGAACGCCCACAAAAAAGCAAAAACCAGTCAACAAAATGAATTAATATGAAATGGAAACATTAGGAGGAGCGAAGAATGACAGTAAAAAAGGGAAGATAAATACAAACTAAGATCATTAAATCAGGTAAATTCCAAAGAATAAAGGTTGACAAGAGGATTAAAATACCGCCTAAGCAATTAGGAAGGGAGAAAACTGAGCGAGAGATTAACATCAGTGGTTAGGATTGAAAAAGCAAGGTAGAATAAGTACAAATGTTCTAAAGACTTTACTCAAACGAAAATAAATACACAGACAAAAGCATAAGGCTACATAGATGCACAAAAAAAAATAAATAGTTTATTAAGATTAATATAAATGTTTAGTCGCAAATTAAAAGTTTCGATAGTTCATTGTGAATATAATTTTAAAAATAACCATCGAGTTTATATAAGCCAAGACTTAAATTAAAATTTGGGAATTTACTAATAAAGGTCGATTCAATTATATTTCGTGAAATTGTATCGTTATTATGACAGATGATTTTAGCAGAATTCCAATCAATATTGTGATTAAGATATGACATATGAACATAAAATGAGCTGCTTTGTTCACCGCGACGGACATTATATTTATGCTGAAATTTTTTTGTTTTTTTAAACTTTTACCTGATTGGCCAAAGTGATATTTAGAGCAATCGATACATTTTACGCAATATACATTACCAATAGGGGAAGGGCGTTCTTGACTATGATTATTTTTTAAATAATATTCACAATGCACTGTCGAAACTTTTAATTTGAGACTAAATATTTATATTAATCTTAATAAACTATTTATTTTTTTTGTGCATCTATGTAGCCTTATGTTTATGTCTGTGTATTTATTTTCGTTTGAGTCAAGTCTTTAGAACATTTGTATTTATTCTACCTTGCTTTTTCAATCCTAACCGCTGATGTTAATCTCTCGCTCAGATTTTCTCCCTTCCTAATTGCTTAGGCGGTATTTTAATCCTCTTGTCATCCTTTATTCTTTTGAATTTACCTGATTTAATGATCTTAGTTTGTATTTATCTTCCCTTTTTTACTGTCACTCTTTGCTCCTCCTAATGTTTCCATTTCATATTAATTCATTTTGTTGATTGGTCTTTTGTTTTTTTGTGGGCGTTCCCTCTCGTCTGTATCATCTTTATATATATTACAATTTCGTACTTGGAATCCTCTTATTAATTTTCCCAGGCTTTGTTGTATATATATATATATATATATATATATATATATATATATATATATATATAAGTTTGTTAAACCATTGCGATCTAATGTATCATATATGATACATGCATAATATACAGGTAAACCTAAAAAATAACCATTAAATTCAGTATTTTACCTTAGTGACGTCAAAAAAATACAGTGCCTAATTTTCTGATGTGTGATTCACTGCTATTTATTATTAACGATGTGTAAGAAAACCATTATTAATGTTTAATACCCCTTTTACCCACCCCTAGAGGAAGAAATTCAAGTTGGCCACGCCCAAAAATTTTTATCCTGGATCCGCGACCTCCTACGGGTTCAAACGCCTAATTTACTCCCAGTCATTCAAAAGATTTGGCATTGGGCAGAGAATGTATGCAGAAAATATTCACTACGTAACGAAATAGGATTAAAATGAACAGAAATTACGAGGGGTTGGCAGTGGTGGGGGAAAGGGGGGTCACTCTTCTTCTGTGCACTTTAAGTTTCAGTAAAAGGAGCTTATGGGGAAGGGTATGAAAGGCTGTTTGGAATTAAGAAATCAATATTGACTGCCTTGTGCCCATCGTCGATAGAAACAATTTTATGAAGAAAATTCAAATAAATTAGCTAAACACAAACGCCTCACTTATGTGTATTTAATTATATTATATGAATAGAGATAGCCCATTATCCTATTTATAGAAATTTTCAAAATCCACCAATATTTTGAAATTCAACTAACAAGACTATAGTTACCAGGATCGTTTTTCTCTCTTTTTATGACGAGTGGAGGGATATTAGGTCTTTTAAACTCCGAGAGGACTAGCCAGTCTCGAATAGACCAGTTCAAAATAATACAAAACAGATTTATTAATTCGTTTTTAATTTCGTTAGGAGAGGAGGGTAATCATAATTAGGCCTGGGTACTTTCGCGTTGTTTTTTTTTATTGTTCATATATGCAATTACCTCTGCCTTGTTTAATCGCCTCTCAGAAGGAATTGGTTCTTCTCCAAATCGAATTCTTCACTCGGGGATAGCCGTGATATGACTTCAACACTAATAACACCAAAGAAATTTTCGTTCAAATTCTTTACTGATTACGGAATTGTCAGTTAGAAATCATTTTCTACTCATAATCGGTCCTACAACCTTTCAAAGGTTTTCTACTCATAACATACAGGATATTCGAATTAAATTTGACGATTCTTAATGTCTCTTTTTTTAAGGGCAGGCTGACGTATTGAACAGTTAACGGCGATGAGGAGCATATAGATTAATGTTTTAGTTGAGAAAAAGTAAACTGACATGGAGGAATGGAAGACATCTAAATATTGGATAAAAGTTTCCTGCATCATCATGATTCGTGCTGGATATCAAAATGCCGACGTTATGACTGCAGTTCAATGCTCTGTGAACACTGTAGAGGCTTTAAGACATTATTACATGGACAGCTGCAACGGAGAAAACGAAGCCGTGGTGAGCAGAAGGAGAGACTGTCTGACTGCGTCCGTACGTAAGAATTCGTCCAGCAACTGCAAAAGGTGATGGAAGACCTGAGCAAGAATTCGGGGCTTTGGCGAGAGAAATGGCATTCTAGTCACCAACATGAAGCTGGCCTTGAATAAGAACTTTCGCTACCACTCTTACAATAGGAGCAAAGGACAAATTCTTTCAGCCAAGGCCAGGGAGAATCAACAAGAAGTAACAACAAGGAAAGAAGGTACCCTAGGAGACCTTACGGTCCATTCAAAGAGGGTACCATTGGACTTGCAATCGAAAAGAAGCTCCTGAACAAGCTGAAGCATCCTGTTGAAATGAGAACGATCTAGTTCTTCTCAGATAAAAAGAACTTCTGCCATGACCAGATGACACCACCTACATAGAATAACAGGTAGCTTTCCTAAAATATATGTGACGTTTCCTGTATCGCGAAGACCAAGGTCTCTCAACTCCAGTGAGGGTACCGTCATGCTGCCCCGTATCTTTGGCATAATTCAGAGTGTTATGTCGAGTTTCTGGAGACTGTCGTTAAACACTGGCCGGAGATCGTTGTTGCTTGATGGCCTTTCCTCCGGAAAAATTCAGAATTGGTTGTCGGAGAATTACTACGACTTCATCAACGCAACTTTCTGGCCTCCTAACTTCCCTGATTTTGATCTCATGGATTAGTGTGTAGGCAGAGGTTGATAAAGTGACCAACCTGTATGCCTGCAACCCCAAGTGCGAGCTGGTGGCCATCATCAAGGAGTTGTTCGAAGATTTTCCCAAGGATACATTGAGGAACGCATGTTTCAAGATTCGGAACCGTCTTGAGGCCGTGGTGGAATAAACTATCTCTCAGCCATAATCTTGTTGATATTTGGGGATTTTTTAAATACATTTATTTGGGGCTGAGATATTGCAGGGGAAGGGGAGTTCTGCAATGCAAGCCATCAAATTTAGTTCGAAAACTGTGTATATACATAAAAATGCTACAATTTGTGTATGGAATTTTGTGGTCATTTTCAAGTTTCACTTGATCAGACTACGATATAAATCTGTCTCGATTAACCTCTGAGTCATTAATTTTAAAAGCTTGACAGTCATTTTTGGGGTCCCGAATAAATTTTATTCGTACTTAATGACCCATAGTTTACAGTGAAGACAAAACGCTGTAACTCGATATCTAAATCACGGGCATCCGTATTGTGAAATGAATTACCCCAGTCAATTGACCTCATACAATCAATTGCAGCTCTCTAAAAGTGGTATTAATTTTTTTTTCTTAATAAAGAAACAGAATTCACGCACTACAAAAAAAAAGCTGTTACATCAAAGGTTTATCATTTTGAATGCTCTGTCACACATTTTATGTTTATTCATATTAAGGGAAGTCTTCAAAACCTAACTCCAGTCGAGTTTCGTAGTGTTCTTTCTACCACCAAACTAACTGATAATTCATTCGTGGTAAAAAGGAAAGACGTTTACCTCCGTTTGGGTAGAAGTTGACACTGTTAAAACAGAATTTGTTTTTGTAGTCGTCGTGGCGGAGATAAGTGTTTTTGTTATTGTCGTAGTGATCGACGTTGTTCCTCTATTTCCGACGATCTTTGTTACAGTGGTCGGTTCACACGTCTGAAAATATGAATGTTTTTTTTTAAATAAAGATGTTAATAAAATCGTTTCATCAAAGCGCAGTTAATGAAAACTGTGGCATCTGTGATTAATTTGATTCGGTGTACAAAAACTAGACTCCGCTAATAAAATATTTGGGATTCTAGCAAGGTGAAAAGGAAAATTGGGGAGTCTAGTAATGTGAATAGGGACATTTCGAGATTCTAGCAAGATGAATAGGGACATTTAGGATTCAAACAATGTGAATCGGAACTTTTGTGATTCAATCAAGTGAATAGGGAGATTTGGAATTGTAGCAAGCTAATTAGGGACATTTGGGATTCTAGCAAGGTGACTAGGGACATTCGAGATTCAAGCAAAGTGAATAGGAACATTTAGGATTTTAGCAAGGTGAATAATGACATTTGGGATTCTAGCAAGGTGAATAGGGACATCTGGGGAATCTATTAAGATGAAGAGGAAGATTTGGGAATATGGCAAGAAAGCCTCTAATTTGCATAGCTGGGCGCGACTTTAATTTTTTCAGGTGCGACTTTGCCGCCGAATCTGGTGCGACTTCCCCCCCAGTGCGACTTGACAAGACAAGACAATTTGTTCATGTTTTCCCTCTTCTTCTGCAGATTTGTGGGAAGTAGAAGTAAAGGAAGAGACATGATGTCTCGTCAGATTTGGAAAAGAAAATCAATGGATATCTTTCTTACGTACCTCACTTGTTCTTTAGTATCCCCAAACCCGGTTCTCCTCCTTCTTCCATTTCGTTTAAACTATTCCCACGGAGAGTGTAGGCGTGTGAGAAATCACACGCCTACACTCTCATCGCATCTCTCTCCCATCTTTCTGAACCCAGCAAACTTTGTCCTTTATACCTTTCCTACTAAATCTTCCTCCCTCTTCACACACATATATTTTAAACATCTCTTCTTCGTCTATTGCTATCAACACTCATCCTCACCTCTCGTTTTCTCGAGTTATCCTGAATTTTCATTCGGGCAGGACTATTTTATTTAGCTCGAAGAGTCGATTTGGAGTGAGAAAGCTTTGCAGTAGTAGAGGAAGAAGAAAAGAGTCGATTTAGAGTGAGAAAGCTTTGCAGTAGAGTAGTAGAGGAAGAATAAAAGAAACGGCACGAGCCTCGCCCACAAGTGCGATAAATCTTACCTAACTTCAGCAAATTCAGGTAAACGTTGTTCGGTAAATCAGAAAACCCATTTTTGCAATTTATTTTCCGAACTCTTATTACTTATTATTATATATTTTTGGTAATATTAAGGGTCTTACCACCAATCTGCACTCAATTAAGATGCCTTTATTTCACAGTGGGGAGCTACTGATTAACGTGGGGTCCGAGCGATGTGTATCTGTAGCGTATGGGAGACGCCGTGAAGACGACCCGAATCTAGGATACGTAATTCGTGGTTGACCAAAACCATCAAATATCTTCCGATTTTAATGCAAAATATTCCTTCTCATTTCTATTGACAGACCTTGTGTACGCACACAAATTTGTGATGAGTTGCTTTGTGCACGCACACAAATTTGTGCTGAAGTGCCTTATGCACGCAGACAAATTTATGCTGGGAAGGGAGGGATTGCGCTCGCAAACAAATTTATGCTGGGTGCCTTGTGCACGCACACAAATTTGTGGTCTGGTACCTTGTGTGCGCACACAGATTTTTTCTCTGGTGCTTTGTGCACACATACAAATTTGTGCTGAGGTGCCATGTGCACGCACATAAATTTGTCCTTGGTGCTTTGTGCACGCACACAAATTTGTGCTGGTGTTCCATGTTTCATGCACACAACTTTGTGGTGGGGGCCTTGTACACGCACATAAATTTGAGTTCTGGTGCCTTGTGCGCACACACACAAATTTGTGCCGGGCTGCCTTAGAAGAAACAAAATTTGTTCATAGAAACCCTCTGGTCACTATTTAGCTGTTCAACCTCTTCCACTAAAGAGCCTTTCTATCAGAGGAAGCGATGTGTTATGTAGCTTGCAGTTGAAGTCATCCTCGGGCGTACAAGAAACGCTCAGGAGAGAATGAAACAAATTCACCCGTCGAGAGATGTTAGTCATATCGTGGCTGTTAAACTTTTAGAAACTCGATGCAACAAAGAAAGAAGCAGTGGCATGTTTGTGCCAAAGCAGTTTAAGGATTTACGTAAAATAAATTGTAAATGATCAACATTCCTTTTGAGGCATATGAGTTTGTGCGGACCTACAATTCAATGTGAAATCCCAACCACATGGTTCTACAGCGTGTGGCACCCGCGATGAATTCGACCTCAATCGTGACTTACCATAGTCGATGTGGCTTAACTTTACCGTAATCGAAAGCAGCGTTTCCACTCGGATAAGCTGCTCTCCATGATGCACATATACAAGTGTATTAGATTTGCTCCTATATTAAAAATAATAATTCTCTACTTATTCGTGCAAGTGCAATAGTTGCCAAATGTCATCGGAAATTACTTTCGAAGGCTTGTATCCGCCTCCACCCCAATGGGCGGCGCCATATGCAGATGTTTCTCCAGTGGACACGAGGGATGTTGAAATCCATACAACCAAAAATAATCCATACATTTTGTCACGCAAGAAATTCACTGGAATAAAAGGGGGAAATTAGCGCCACTACTACTTAAACCAGGACATAAAGTCTTAGGCTATTTTTTTTTTTTCCTATAGCTAAGTTTGACCTGTCTATCAACTCTATCCATAAAATGAATAGAACTTAGCTTAGCTAAATTTGCTATTTTTTTAATTCGTGCTATTATTCACATTAATGAAATAGTCAAGCCTCATTGAGAAGTAAGCACTGATGATGATATAAAATGCACAGCAATTATTAAAACTATTTCTATCTCATCTAAAGGGGAACTGAAAGAAAATATGTGAAATAAAAAAAAAATGTTTTACTTGATAATAAATCTGCACTATGCAAAAACATTTGGCACTTCGCCCCGATTTTGTGCAATAAGTAGGATAGAATTCACACAGGTATTTTGTCTTGTGCCTGGTATTGATATAAATGCGGAGGCTTTTTTTGATAAAATATCAGATGATTTAGTAGGATATAATAAAACTGTTAAGAAGTATATTGGTTTTGCTATTAGCATGCCTTTTCATAGTTGCTATCCAATGTTGGTTTTATCCTCACTGAAATTCCTCTATGTCATATGAAGAGAAGATTCCAAAGCCCTGTTTGAGGTAATAATGACTGTGTGTGTCACTCATTTGGGAGATAACGCCTCACAATAAATCCAAATCAAGAAAAACTCTTATTTTTCGCTTTTGCTCCCAGGCCTACCGGTCAATAGCTCTTGTAATAAAGAGACAAGGTGTTCAAACGGTTCAATTTTTCCAATTTTTCATTATATAGCAAAGTTCAAATTAGTGTATTTCGAATTTTGTAGAAAATGTGTTCATACGGACTATCTCGCTCTGGCAACTGGGGTGTGGTATGAAAAAAAAATATTTCCATTACTTATTCCTGAATAATTTACTCTTGATCGATTTTATTCATATCGTCGTCGGTTCCAGCTCGTGTCCGAGCATCGGTTCCGTCGTCAGTTATCCGGTCTCCTTGGCTGATGTTTGTGCCGGCTATGACTTAGGAGACCCAGTCTGTTAGGGTAGAGGGTCAGGTCCGGGAAAGAAAGAAGGCCGGACAAAAAAGAGAGACGAGTGCCATTCGCTGAGGAATTTGTTTCGGGCGATCATGGCTGCGCGACGGCCACGCGCGCACACTTGGCAAGTAATGCATCCGCTGCGGCTCAAAACATTGAGACATGCGGTTTCGGCGAGGCTGGTTGCATCGGGCTACTGGGTTCTTGGTCTATCAAGGCCCGTCTTTGTCGCGTCCGTCCACTGGGCGCTGCCCTCCTCCACTGGAGCCAGACATAGGAATCTTACATGGCCCATATCTGCTTGGCCCGTCGTTAGCGTCTTGGTGTTGGTTGAGTTTAGTCTGGAACCTCATCCACAACCTTACCGCTTTGGGTGACCCTGGCAGGAGTTCGAAATTCCCGACAGCCTCGCTCTTGGAATCATTGGAACACTCAAGCCCTTCCACCACTTGAGGCTTTGGTAAAAGTTCAATGAATAAGTGATTGACATGATCCATATCTTCGATTTCAGGAACTTTTTCAGTAGCATCCTGAAAGCCGGAAAAATAAAGAGGAACGTTCTACCTGATCTCACACGAGGAATTTTGGAGGGAGGAGTTTTAATTATTCATTTTATAAGAAAACAAGAGGAACGGCTTTGCCATTCCTCTTGCAGGAGGAACTTTCACTTCGCAGGCGCTCATTCATATGTCGTAAAAGTAATCTTCACCCCTTTTTTTCATCTAAATTTTCTTTTATTTACTAAAAATTACCACTAAAAAAAACTGCCATGCCTTCTTTTTAACTCATTTTATGAATTTCTTAGAAAATACTTAGTTAAAAGTTTCGAATATACGAAAAACCCACCCTAAGGGTTGTTTTTCAAACTTTTAATCAACTTTAATTTTTCTATTTATAAATAAACTCTTAGAAAGAACTTGGATAAAAATCATTTAATATATATAAAAAAAAGAATCTTGTCACTAACTCTATAATTTAAGAACGGGATTTTTTAGAGTATTTAAATAATAATTTAATCTTAGTTTGGTTATGACTTATGCATATTTTAAATTTTTATCAAGGTAATTTCTAAGAATTACAGAAGAAATAAATATGATTATGCAATGCTTTTTAATGTTTTAAAAGAAAATGAATTAAGATTGGTGAAGTTCAGAAAATTTATTAAAATTTAAGAAAGGCTGCTTTTTTATTTTATCTTAAACTATATTTTAGCAACGTGATATTTTGAAAGGGGGGAAATTTAGTTTAGAGTTCCTTTTTAAAATTATTTTAATTGGCAAAGTTCAGAAAATGTATAAAAATTGAACCATGGCTGAATTTTTAAAGATTTTAAATTTTAATCTTAGTAGCGAAGCGCAAGCCCCCTCCCTGCCTCCGTAGGGATTAGTGGCGAAGCCATTGCCTGGTTATTAATATAATAATAGTCATTTAATTCCCAAAGATGACAAAAATAAGTCAAAACTTTTAAGTAGCTAACTAAGCAGAACTAAAATTACATTAAAACCAGGCAATGGCTTTCCACTCCTCCCTACGGAGGAGGGGGGGGGGCTTGCGCTTCGCTACTAAGATTAAAATTTAAAATCTATAACAAAGCAGCCATGGTTAAATTTGTATAAATTTTAAAAAAGAACTCTAAACTAAATTTCCCCCCTTTCAAAATATTACGTTGCTAAAATATAGTTATAGAAGAAGATATCTAAAAATAAATTTTCTGAACTTCACCTTCTGTAAGAAAGAGTGGCGAAGCCCTACTCTTGTCATCATCACTAACTCTATAATTTAAGAAGGGGATTTTTTGAGTATTTGAATAATAAATTCATCTTAGTTTGGTTATGACTTATGTTTTTTTAGCTAAGTTATTTCTAATAATTCTTTTATAATATCAAAAAACAAAATGGTGAATTTCAGAAATAAATATTTTGAAAGGGGGGAAATTTAGTTAAGAGTTCATTTTTAAAATTATTATAATCAACGAAGTTCAGAAAATTTATAAAAATTTCACCATGGCTGCTTTTTTTTAGATTTTAAATTTTAATCTTAGTAAGCGAAGCGTAAGCTCCCCCCGTAGGAGGAAGTGGCGAAGCCATTGCCTGGTCTCCTAATAATTTACTCTTGGTCTGTTTTATTTCAGATCCACCCTTATTCTCTATGCCTAGAGGCAAAAAAAAACCCATCGGAATTCTTATGAAATATAGAAAAAAAGAATCCTCATATCTCATTTTTTGTCCCATCTAAATTTTATTTAATAGTTTCATTTTGCTTTACCGGTTTTTAGGGGAGGGTAGTTCCTCCTGCTAAAGATTAAAATTTAAAATTCTATTTTAGAAAGAAGTTGGATAAAAGATTCGAATATACGAAAAAAAATTAATAAATAACCATATCTTAATTATAATAAACTTTCTGGACTTTCCCATTTGTAATTCGTTTTGTTTTAAAAAATCCCCCAAATTCGATAATAATATTTATTTTTTCTGAACTTCATCATTTTCTTTCAGCCAATTTGTGCATACCAACTAAGGATTTTTATTTACTATTATTCAACTCATCCAAAATATTACGTTCTTAAGATATGGTAGGGATTAATTAAATGGCATAACATTTTCATTCTCCTGTTTCCAGTTTCGCACACTATCATTAATATCCATTAGTGATCGTTTTGTACTCTTCATTTTAACGTCAGAATATCTGAGAAAGGCCAGAGATCATTAAGCTTCCTCTCGTCTTGCCTTAAGATTGCAAGTCCCATGCAAACATATGCGCAACCGAAATGCTATAAGGGTCAAAATTAAGACTTACTGGTACTTTGGTAGGGCAATGTGAACCTTTCTTCTTCCTCAGCCCATTTGACCAGTCCACAATGGTCGTATGAGAGACTGCGGCTGTATATTTTTCACCCATTTCATTTCCTCTGTTTTTACCACTTTAAACATTTCTCTTTAAACACATTCTGCGGAAGATCCTCTCGTTGGTTGTATCTTTAAATTTAATTAAAAAAATTGAACAGCCTGAAACACGACGTGCAGGAACGAGAGGGGTGCCCTTTTAAAGTGCTTAACACCATCTTTCACCTTGTGCTGGGTCTAAGCAGGGCGTCGAGCGAGGCACTTTTGAACTAATCTCCATGTCATAAATATGTCCAAATCATTATTAATTTTGAGGGTTTTTTTTATTAATAAAGAATTTCCTTTCTGAGAAGAGAGACGCTGTTTTTTATGAATATAATTTTTTGCTTATGTTTAGGGGGTAACTGCCTCCATCATCAGTCCAAGAATAATTAACAGAAATGTATAATTGGATGTTGTACCTTACATACCAGCCTTTATCCTAAGCAAAAATTCTATTTAGAAAATCTTTTCCTTAAAACTTCGTCTTTCCTCTCATTTTAAAGCTGGATACTGAGTAAAAAAGACTTAACTCCTTTTCATTTACGTCCTGGATTACAGTGAATAAGAACCCTGATCAGTACTTGAGAGAAGAGGTAAAAGAAACAACGCAGGCAATTTTGAACGTTCAGAATCTTTGCAAGATCCCTGAGAGTATTCGCTGCCTAGAATGAGCAGAAAGCCGAGAAGAACAGATTAGACGTACCGGGAAATAGAGCCGGAAAGGAACCATTGGTAAGAAATTCTTATGGACTAAATCGAAAGCCAAAGGAAACATCTTAACCAAGAGGTTTTTGAGGACAGGAGGGCAAAATTAGGTAAGTGAAAACGTTTGTGAGATCAACAGCCCGAACGAGTAAACAAAAGTGTCTACTATATTAGTTTGGTATGGAGGGAACGCAACTCTCCTGGGCATGGTTCACTCCCCCTCAGAAAAAAACAGGCCACAACCATAATTTTTTTCGGGGGGGGGGGGAGGGCTGCGTTGCAACGTAAAATACTTGTGAAAAACAAGTAATAACCCATAGGAAATAAGAAAAAATGATACATATGTGGGTTCGTCTTTTTTAGGACCAAATAAGGATCGTGCATAGAGAGAGAGAGAGAGAGAGAGATAACAAACGTAATAAAATAATGTATGCTCTTTTACCCGTTAAAGAAAGCGAAATCGTTGGTGCGGTTCGAGCTGATGCTATCGAGCGCTCTTCGCTTCTCAGGCCACCACGTTATCCGCCCGTTGCCATAAATATCTCCCCAAAGGATGCTTCAAGTCAGCTTATAAGGAAGACAGTGTATTATTTCGCTTTCTTTAACGGATAAAAATTGTTTATATTCTCTCTCTCTCTCTCTCTTCTCTTTTTCTCTCTTAATCTATGCACGATCTTTGTTTGGCCCTAAAAAAAGACAAAATCGCTTGTGTATCATATTTCCTTATTTACTATGGGTTATTATGCATCTACTAGTGTCACGTGTTATTGTGATTTCCATCGCATTCTTCATTCCTTGCATATATATATATATATATATATATATATATATATATATATATATGTAAAATAACTCAATGGCGAGTTATGGTATATGATAGTAAAACCACTGTATAGGAGCCAAAAGTTTAATTTACGAGACTAGTTTCGGTATGTAGTTTTTCTTACCCTCTTCAGGGTATGATAAACTACATACCGAAACTAGTCTCGTAAATTAAACTTTTGGCTCCTATACAGTGGTTTGACTATCATATATATATATATATATATATATATATATATATATATATATATATATATATATATATATATATATATATATATATATATATATATATATATAAAGCAGAACTATGAAAAGTAACTATATTACCTTGTTAATATAAAGCTTGGACGCGATATGCTGTTTCCGATCTGATCGTGGTCCATTCCGGCACTGGCATTTATAGGACGCTGACGACATAGGTGATCGAATTGAATTGGTGGGATGGGGACCAAATGAACTGGTGGGTCGGGGGCCAAATGAATAGGACAGGAAGTTCTGTTTGCAAATAAAAAGGGTGTGGTGTGAATTATCCTTTTGCTAAGGGGGAAGCTTTTATGACTGAAATCCGCAAATATGGCTTTCTGTTCCAGATACTCCCTGTCCATGACTGCATGATAGCACACGCTGTGGCTTGATCGATTGAATTTTAAAAAATGAAAACCTATGCACAGCCATGGCCAAAAGTTCTGAGACTACTATATTTTTTCATATAAGAAAAGTAATAGAAATAATCAAATGTTGTATTTTGTTTAATTATGTTTGTATCATAATTTGAAGGTGCAATATAATAACATTTAGAGTCCAAACCCTTTTTATTAATAAATACAGTCAATTGTTTGTTACAGTCTCTTGTTCTTCAGGACTACTTCAATTCGCTTTGGCAGGCTGGAGATTAAAGTTGTGATGATATCTGTACTGATACTGTTCTGTTGGCTGCTCACAATTAGATGACTTTTGTTTATCAAACGCCAATTTGATTAGCGCCCACAAATTCTCTATTTGGTTTAAATGTGCAGAATTCCCGGTCTAAAGTCCCTAAAATTCGATGTTATTTTCAGCCAAGAACTTTGTTATTACCTCTGCTTTGTGGCAAAGTGTGCCATCAAGCTTAAAAAATACAGTTGCTGATGAAGAATGTTTTGGTACCATTTTGAGTTCATGGTAGATATCTCGGGCGAAAAAAGGGTAGTGTTACAGTTCCCTTAGATGGATCTAAAGATGGTGCTCCTTGATGCAATACCCTTAACAAAAATCTCCTTGCATCTAAGACCACTTTGATGCAGAGCAATATAGATGCACTATTTTCTTTGTAAAGAACCATTTTTGAAATTGAAAAAGATCTAAACATTTCTTTTCAAAAATATATACTAAATAGATCCTTATTACACATCATTCATTTTAACCCGTATTTCTCATCCTTTTTTCCATTTTTTTCCATTTTGATCGAATAGAAAAGCTCCAGGGACTGAAACTCAACTCCTACAGGAACAGGACCAGAGCGTGATTTTGGAATTAGCGAAGGAATGCAGTTTTTTATTATTATTTTGAAATGATGACGTTTTAATAAACCTGAAATAATCTGAATATTAAAATAGTTATTGCTAAAACGTAAATTTTAAAAACGAATTAAAATATATATATATATATATATATATTAATTTCAAAACCTTTGGCCATGACGATAATCCAACCAGGGTATATTGTTTCACTAACGCATGGGTGAATGAATAAATCAAATGTCATAATCTTTGAATCAATAATAATTTAATCAAACTCCAATAATAAAGAATTCCTTACATATAAACAAAAATTATTCCTACGTCCTGGTTCCTTTCCCGCACGCCTTCCATTTCTCCCCAACACAGTCGGTCTGTAGATATCACTTCCTCCACACTAATTGCACTCAATTGTAGATTTCCTTTGATCAAGTTGACTACGGGCGTTACTCTCTCTCTCTCTCTAATGGTATTCATTGGTAGCTAAGGTGGAGTACGTCTTATCATCTAAATTTCCCAAAAAGAAAAGTATCAAGGTGTTAAATACGGTAATCTTAGGTCCACTCAATTAAATGATTCAGCTCAACTTCGAAAATTTTAACATTTCTGTCAATCTTCCTCTCACTGCAATCTGCTAATGTCTACTGAACCCATTGTAATAATTAGTGTGTAGTTCCAGAATGTTCTTTAATTATTTTCCAGGTAGAGAATTCCATTTGTGATATTGTTAGAAAATAACGGGACAATAAGACTGTCATTTCATTCCCTAAACCCAGAGCAGATTGAAGGAGAAGCCATTCGACAGATCCGACGAGAAATCAGTCTAGAGAAGCTGATGCCAGAGACGATGCATCAGATGATGCCGGAGATGATGTAACAGATGATGCCTCAGATGATGGCGCAGATTATGCCTCAAATGATACCGAAGATGATGCCAGAGATGAAGCCGCAGATGATGCCTCAAATGATGCCGGAGATGATGCCGCAGATGACGCCTCAGATGATCCCGTCTGAAGTTTCTTTTGAACTGGTGCGGTGACGAGACCCGCGACAGACCACCTTAGAAGAGACTACAAATTGGCGCACGTGACATTGTGTTCGGATTGTAACTATGTATATAAGGCCTCTCACTAGGAGCCCAATTATCATTGTTAAACTGAAGATGGAAGTCAACGCAATTCTTCAACTAGTTTCTGAATAAAGCTCTCCCAACATAATGCGGTTTTTAATCCTATTTTGAAATTAGAAAGATTTATAAAGCATATAATTGTAGATAATATATCCATATACTACAAGAGAGAGAGAGTACAATTGTATTGGAATGAGCGCGTGAAACCAGAAACCGGAGATTTTTGAGGCCAAGAAAATGAACATTGTAAACACAACGATTGAGGAGGGCAAAGGAAAGCTCAATTAATGCATCCATACTGAGAAGACAGGAATAACCCTCTGGAGAGAGAAAATTAAATATCCTAGCTGGGAATAGAACTCGGTGGCCCATTTGCTGGTCAGGTGTTCTAATCACTGAGCTACTAGGCAAGATCAACTAAAACCTAACCAAAGCGTTACTCCATCAAATCCACTACCATTATCTCCCCAGATGGGAAGATACTTTCACGGTATTTTCAAACCAAATCTCTTTCGGCCTTCAAAAGGTTCCTGAAAGGCAGAAATTAATATGGCGAAAGATTGTTTTAATAGAGAAACGCAATTTTGTTAACCTGTAAATTTAATCCTGTTTAAACGATTTAGTTTTTGAACTTTCTGTTTTTACCCGAACTGTACTAAAAGATAGATTGCGCAGAATGGTATTTTCTCGATCGTCATTTATGGCTCTAAGTTATTTTAACAATTGCGCTAATTTTTGACTCGAAGTATTTGGCAATTATTTTTTTAAATACTAAGGTTTGGTATTTATGGTACAAACCATACACAGATATGACGTAGCTCAGAATCTGAATTACTAAATTTATAATTTCTTTGAAACCCTTATAAAGAGGGTGCAGAGAAGAGCAACTAAACTGGTTGCATAGCTCCGCGGTTTAGTGTATGAAGAAAGATTGAGACAGCTGAAATTGCCATCTTAAAAAACGTAGACTAAGGGAAGATTTGATCGAAGTTTTTAAAATACCTAAAGGTTACGATGAGCTAAATTTTGGGCGCCTCTTTACCTTCAGTGAAGTGAACAATACCCGCGGAAATAACGTTTTCAAGCTCGAGGGTCGTAGCTTCGAGACTATTATAGCAAAAGATTTCTTCACGTATAGAGTCATAGACAAGTGAAACAAATTGCCAGCTGAAGTGGTGGGAAGTGAATCATTGAATATATTTAAAAATCGTTTAGACAAGTATTTCGAAAATTGTGGGGTAATGTGGGAAAATAAACAATTGTCATCATGGCTCATAAAAATTCGCAAAACTTTTACGGCTGTTTCGAGTGGGTCGGTTGGCCCTTGCACGCCTGTATCTCGGTAATCTCGGTAATACTGTTAACAAGAGGGAAGGGAGTTTTCAAAGTCACAGCTTATCTGAAAACTAAAAGTTGAAACAAAATCAGAGTAGTTTCAAACAATAATTTCCCGATAGAGCTTCTCCAACCCAACAGACAATTTTGAAGAAAGTTCGCAAGTACAACAAAGAAAGAACAGTTCTCAATCTAAACAAAGGACGTTCAGGCCATCCGAGAACAGCAAGGACAGAAGAGAACATTCAGTATATACGATATTTATCAGTGGAACATCGAAAAAGGTTTAGGTGAAATGTTACAAAACTCTCATGAATATCATTTCACCAAATAGTTCGCGAAGATTTGAAATTGTACCTCAAACAAATTCAAATTCGGCATCAACTCAGTGAGTGAAGGAGATGGAATTTTCAGCCTAAGATTTGCTCAGTGGTTTCTTTAAAATAGAGAAAGATTCACGCAAGAGTTAGTGGTTTGAGATGAGACGGTATTCTTTATGAATGGCCCAGAGAAACAGAGAAATCTGCCGTCAGTATTCACCCAAAGTCCATCAGTCTGGAAATCACATATACGAAAAAATATCTCTTTGCGTAGGACTGTGGGTCAATGGAGCAATAAATGGCCTGTTCTCTTTCGATTCCGATCTAAATGGTGAAGCTTACTTTGCAGTAATAGACCAAGAAATACTTTCACAACTACATTTTGTTTATGGAAATAGATTGAATCGTATCTGGTAGATGCAAGACGGAGCTCCAACTCACAGGAGAGTTATTGTGAATTAACGCATGCAGGAAGTCAACATCCATTAAGTATATGCTCTAGGCCATGGTATTGAATGACCTACAAGGAGTCCACCCTGACTCGATCCCGTATAAGTACTTTTTATGGGGTGATTTGAAAAATAAAGTATTTTCGTCACCTCCTATCATCACTTATATTTAATGAGGAAGATAAGAACTCGAGCCCAGATTTGTATTGATAAGAATGGGAGTGAGGCTGAAAGAAAAGGTAAAGAATAACTGTTGCAATAAAGAAGAATGAAACATCTGCTTTGCATCTTATTAAAATTAGGTAAAGGCATCTGTTATGTATCTGTCTTTTCATTACATAGATTACACATGTTTTCATGGATCCATTCGAGCAATCCATTATTTTGGTGTCCATCAGTAAAAAGCAGAAAGCTCCCAAAGTAAATCGTTTAATCACGATTAAATTTAAATGTTAACTAACAATGCATTTCTGTATGAAAGCAAATAAACATACTAAAAATATCTTAAGTTTTGGAAAACATGCCAAAGTCTAAAATTGGGTATAGCTTTTTGTGGGACATTATATATATATATATATATATATATATATATATATATATATATATATATATATATATATATATATATATATATATATATATATATATATATATATATATATATATATATATATATATATATATATATAAAAGTGAGGGAGAATAAGAGAAACCAGGAGTGGTATGAGGTTCTTTACTGCTGACGTTTTACTCCTCAGGAGCTTCCTCAGAGTGACATACATATATAAGCCGGCGGTCCCCCTCATTTCTTGTCTTCTTGTCACTCTGAGGAAGCTCCTGAGGAGGAGCGAAACGTCATTAGTAAAGAACCTCGTACCACTCCTGGTTTCTCTTATTCTACCTATCCATTTGTTGTCCTAGACTCTCATCAATATATATATATATATATATATATATATATATATATATATATATATATATATATATACAGTAGCAATCATAATGATTCTAACACTTATGTTTCCATCACAAAACTTACAGCACCTTCAAACCAAGTTATCGTAAGTTATACATGATAAATTTTAGATATAAAGTAAGCTTTGCTATAAGTTGTGCATGTACATTGTACATGTTAGGATGTATGAAACTGCAAGTTACTTGTAAAAGGGCATTTTTATTCCAAAAATATGGTGGTCAAATTGATCCTGAAAGATAACACAACAGACGTAGATGGGAAGATACAATGATATAATTTACTCAACAAATAATTTTCAGTTATTACAATATATTAGTACTTGATAGGCAGACCTTTACTATTAAGTACGGACTGACACCTTCTTCCACAGGAGCGTCCTAACCGAAGCCATTCTTCTGGTGTTAATTTTCTCCATTCCTGTCGTAATATTTCCAAAAGTTCTTCGACAGTGCTTGAGTTTCTCTCTTCACTTCTCTCTCCTAGATTTTTCCACAAATTCTCAATAGGATTGAGAGCCAGGCTCTCAGAAGGGTACTCCATTACACTTACTTCCTTCTGATCCAGGAAATTCTTCAACAATTTTGCTGTGTGGCAAGGTGCATATGGGGCTCAGTGTGAGCTTGCAAAAGTTCTTTATATGCACCTGAGCATTCATTTTGCCCTGCAAGCGGACTGGTGGGCCTGTCTCTTCCGCCGAAATTATTCCCCACATGGTAACGCTTCGTTCACCAAACTTGACGCTGCTCCATGCGGTTCATCCGTGAAAGATTATAATCTTTCGCCATGTCTTCGACGGACGAACTTCTGCCATATGAACTTTGGACCATTGGTCCATGTATCGTGATTAGGGATCGTGACGTGAGAGCTCGGTCCTCAATCCTATTGAGAATTTGTGGAAGAATTTAGGAGAGAGAAGTAAAGAGAGAAACTCAAGTACCGTCGAAGAACTTTTGGAAATATTACGACAGGAATGGAGAAAATTAACACCAGAAGAATGGCTTCGGTTAGGGCTGATCAATGGATTGATGCTATTGTGAGAGATTTTAAACATCTTTCCGTCATGTGGCGTGATACTATATTCCTGGACACATTAATGCTCATAGTTTTATTTATTTCTCGGCAAATCCTGGCTCCTCTATTTTGTGAATCTTCTTTAGAGGTACGGACGATGGCTTGTTCAACTCTCTTTGAGGTTTTCCTAAGCCTACTAGTAGATATTCCACTGATACTTGAGCCTGTGGTATCGTAGCGTGATATATTATGTACAAAGGTGAGACTTAATACATTCAAAGTATTTAAATATTAAATACATGAAAAAAATGTATTTAGATACTAAATACATTTTGAAAATGTATTTAGATACTAAATACATTTTGAAAATGTATTTAGTATTTAAATACTAAATACATTAAATGTATTTGGATACATTTTTAAATACATTTTGAATACATGATATACAATGACAATCGATAAGGACCATTGGTATCACAACAAAAAAATATCCATTAAAATGAATTTGTATATTATAATTACTAATGTAGGATTTGATGACAATTAAACCTAGGTACTACAAAATAATAGAAAGTTCCATAGAATGAAATTTCAGTTAGCTATTTATATCAGCATTACATTTAAGTAATATCAGTTGATGAAATGTTTCGTCAGATAAAGAACTCCGTTTTGGAGATAAGGTCAATCAATCCTCCTAAAGAGAACAGCCTTTCCACAGGAGCTGACGACGGAAGGGTCACCGGTGTTGTAGTTAATAAATAACTTTTTATTTTTGGATATCTATCTAAATTTTGAAATCCTGAATCCTGAAGGTAACTGAACAATTCTAAATCTGCGGTTGATCGTGTTTGAGTGGGTTTTGTAAATCCAAAATAATCGTCACTGTCCGATACAACACTGGATGATTCAGCTTCGGGTCCCTCTGCTAAATTCTCAATCACTTGAATCATAATATTTTTAACAGAGTCTTGGTGGCTTGAACTGTCCCATGAAATACTGATATCTAACCAGCAGAGTTTGAAGAAGGGATGATTTGTTGATGCAATAATGGCATCTGTAACGCTGGCTTCATTTGCCAAGGTCAAATAAGATTGGTAGCGCTTTCCAAAGCCCTTAGTGAAGGCACTTAGAAAACGGTGGGGAAAATTTCAGAGAACGTGACTGAAAGCTCTTCAGCTTTTTCTCCAGAATAAGGAAGGTAGGGAGCAATTCTCCATAAAAAACAGTTTTGATCTTTCTGTTGGCGATCAACTGTGACTGGAATAGGAGCCAAAACCGAGACATACTCCCCAAGAAATTCAATTTCATGACTTCTGAACACTGGAAGTTCAAAGGACTTCATGAGTTGATGTAATTTGTCCTTAAGTTTTAAAAGTAATCACAATGCATCAAACAGAGAGTTCCACCTTGTAATGCAAGTCACCTTTAATGAGCAGTTGATAACAGTTTTGATAATCTCTGCTGATTTTGGATGACCACTTTTGTTCCATAATGCTGAGCATTTTCCTATCGCAGCATAATTGATATTTGCAAAAGAAGATATATTCAGTGCCTGTTTTGCATCAGTTGTGAAGACGAGACTGAGTGTGTGTGAAGCACAGCGTACATGCTTTGGTAGGCTGAAGCTGCATGGGTCAGACGAAAGGTCTTCTTCCTGATCTAAGGCACTTATCATTAAGAAACTATCATCCAGTTCGTGCTCACCCTGATCTTCTCCACCTACCTGGATTCCATCTTCTGAATTTGTGGACACATTTACAGCAGTGATTGCAAATTCCTTAACGCTTTAAAAAAAATTAGAGCCGTCATCAGTGAAGGTGCTCGTGTCAGTCTGAAGGGAGATTTCGTATTCATTGATGATATACTCCATATGTTCACCAATCTTGATGTAGTTATGTTCTCATTTGAAGTAATAGCATGCCAATGCTCCACTGTGACGGACAAAGCAGCTTCCTCAAGCTGAAACAAAAATTAAATAATAGTCCAATCTTTGTCTCATAAATGTTTCCATAAATTTTACATATTAATATAATCGAGATAAATTCCACCAACAAATAGGTGTGCTTTCGGCCAAGAGCTAATAACTCCCTAACTGTAAAGACATTTTCAATTTCATATTTCATAAAGAGCAAAATCGTAACATACCCAATGAACTGTAACGCCCAAAAAAGTACGGTGATGAGTTGACCAAATACCTGCAGTAGGACATAAGTAAGATGTGCTGTATAGTTTATTCTCCAGTAGAGCTCTTGTCACTTTCTCTTCTTCTATAAGATTTCGGCCTAGCGTCCGCCTTGAAATGACGTCAACTAAAGAATCTAGACCTGCGGTAATGGAATGTGTGATTATTGCGAGTGAAATTGATTTTTACCGTGAAATGAGAATATATGGTATGCATATAAAATTTTATATATAAAATGTACCTATATGAATAGCCTATATCTACATATATAGGACTGGTACATTAATTCATAAATATATTATTAGTCCTTCATATTCAAAATTACATAGTAAAATCTTGACTTTCAGTATATATATATATATATATATATATATATATATATATATATATATATATATATATATATATATATATATATATATATATATATATATATATATATACATATATATATAACATTATTAAGCTTTATTTCCTACATTTTTAACGGGCGGGCATGATAGTTTCGACATAATGATATACAGGTATTGCTACTATAAAGAAATACATCGTTATAGGAATTCATCTAATAACTACATATAATCGATCCATAATTGTACTAATTGAAAAAATGTATTCAATAATATGTTCAAGTAAATGATAGCGCGCTTTAAGAATATATGTATGTAAATTTTCATGAAATTATTGCAATATATTAACCTCTGTTTTTTGTATATGTCTTCCTTTATTTAACTTCGTTATATAGCCTACGTAGTGCCCAATGATCCGAACGCTTTAGTATTCGGTCGTTATAAGAGCTTAACCTGTACTACTAATACTATAATTGTAAACAATATTTGTAATTCAGAGCTCGCCCTTAATTAATCTCACAAAAGCTGGTTGCTCCATGGTTGATAGAGGATGCACACCTTGTATAATAAAATCTGCAATCATCTTATCAGCAACATTTTCTTTTTGAATCTTTTATTTGAGCTGCCACGTAGTTATCCGCTTTTTTTTTACCAAAGCAGGATACTTTCTCTGTTGATAAATGTACATGATCAGATAATTGAAGGACATTTGTTTTACGTTGCCATAATTCATGTTAAATTCAATTAGCATGTACTATAAATAAAGGTCTTGCAAAAGGAAGCAGGTTGGTTCGTGCATCGTAAACCTACGCTACTTAACATCATCGTTAGCTACTAGCAATTTTTCCATTTTTTTAAATAAGAAACAGTGAAACTTGTCAATTTAATTAAGTATCATATAATTAGCTTTAATAAATTCTTGCCTTCAAATGAACGCGTAGAATGGAAGTAGCATTGCTCGCCGCAGAGAGTTCGCCATTACATGGTATACATACACACTTCACTTTTTTTGCGTCGGAAGATTTCAATCTAAAAATATTACCATCTAGTAAAGGATGATGTCGAGGGTTAGTGAGTGGGTAATCCCAGTTCCACTTCCTAGGCAAATATTATAATCCCACACCAAGGTGAAGTGGAGGTGAAGTGTAGTCAATACACCTACCGTAGCCACTTCCGGTGAATAAGAATAACCCCGGTGCGTCCCTTTTGATCAAAATCAAGATAATGATCCCCTGAGTGTGTTCTCACTCAGTAAAAGCCAGTCATGGGTGGACTTATGTAATATTGAGAATTAAGCTGAGTGGATTGCTTATTAATTGCCAAGGGATCGTCCAAAATAGTTAAATACACAGATACAAAAATAATCTTTACTATACATGAATTAGAAATATGAAATAGCATATATAGGCATAAATAGGATTAGTCTTTGCACTGAACAGGTAAGTCTATAAATAATGTCGTGGGGATTACACTTGAATTCTACGTACTAGGATGCTTGCGTCTCAATTGCACCCGACAGAATGAATTGAAAAATATTCTGGAATTAAGCACTGAATTAATCACTTGAAATAATCGAAGTTATGAGCTCGGGATGGAAATTCTAGTTAACGGTTGAACTGGTGAAGTTAGGGGAGGGGATAATTCACTTTAATGATACCTTGGAGTTCGTAACTATATGGAGGGTGACGGTGAATGGCTTCTTCTGCTGACGATGTTCGCACTTAGCCCGGTCGTCCGAAGTTGCGGAATGTGTGGGTAATCCTAGACCGGCGTCCTGATGTAATGATCCTAGGCCGGATCGTGAAGGCAAGTCAAACTGGGAATCAAATCGGAATTCTTCTCCTCGAAGTGTTCGTTCTGATTATTGGCTCCTGGAGTGGGTAGCCAAAATAATTACTTATCTGTGTCTATGGTAATCCGCAGATGGAGGTCCTGTGTAACCTCTGACTCTGAAGGGGAAGGGGTCTGCGAGAAGTACCGTGACGGCAACAACCAATTCCCCGAAGTTTCTTTTTGCAATGGGCGAACTGTTTCCTTTGTGGGACTAGCTCCACACACAACGGAGGTCCAAGATCTTCTGCCTGAATCCAGGGAGAATTTTCCCTTTTATTTCCCTCAAGAGCTAAAATTGAGAGAGAGCACCGAATTCTCATAAAATTCTTATAGCTGCGCAAAAGACCTTTTGTCTGTTGCCAGACATGCGACATATTTACGCCTCGCCGCGATCCGAGCTTTCCTCGTCTCGAGCTGCAGATTTATGACGGCGCGAAAAGGGGTGAGGGAGATTCGATACGAAAAGCGAATTTGGAATAAGGGAGGGACACGCAGCTGTGTCGGTGTATTTATGTACACACTAATGTATGGGGTATTTAGACTTCTACAGATCACTATAATTACATGATTATTTATCTTCCTCGTCTTTATATTGTCTAATATCTCCATTTCACACTCTTTCGAAGAAGCTGAAGTTGTCATGCAGCAGTTGAAATAACGCTGATCGCTCTCACTATGCAACCGAACACAAATGTGAAAATTTGTTAACTGAATTTGAACTGATGCAATCGATCTTCCCTCACCGGCTCACGCAGTCAACCGTTTGTGTGATACAAGTTGCGACAAACTGAAACATACATTACACGTTCTTAACAGCTATATAAACCTATTATCAGTAAAGTATTTGCAAAAAGTATTTGAATACTTTCAAAAGTATTTAAATACATGATTTCAAATGTATTTTCAAATGCAATTTTAAATACATAAATGAATATAAATACAGTATTTAAATACAAAGTATTTGTGCAATGTACAACTTAGTCATGCTTAGTTTATATCGGTAATTTATCATACATACTTATCATTATACGATTTGAAGCTAATGTAAATTTTCTGATTGAAATCTAAGTGTACAAATCATTATGGCCGATAGTGAATATGTGGAAAAGCTTGAGTGTATTTGTTGTTTCTATTTCCACCGTAGGTTGTTTCGCATTTAGAGTCACGTGTAATTTGGGATATTATATATATATATATATATATATATATATATATATATATATATATATATATATATATATTAGTGTACATAAGTAACAGTCTTTCCTGAATGCAAATTTTGTTAAAGACCATGGTATATTTCGGTTGGTAACTTTCTATTCTTCTTAGTCTTTTTTAGTCCATCGTGTAGATGGTAGATCACTTGTCCTATATTCATCTCTCTTTTTAATAAATGCGTTTGGTAAAAAACAAACTTAAATTGCTAAAATTTCAATCTATTGGATCATCTTCGGGGTGTCTTTATGTATTATTTCCTCCTTTACCGATGAAGTATGGTGGAGTCAGAATCTGGTATACTGAGAGAAAACGGTTTTTAGGGGATATTTATTCCTCTTCGCCTAAACATAACGTAAAAGGAAACGAGCCAATCAGGCCACGGGGTGGAATAGAACATTAAAATTGCTCTAAAATTCCACTTACCGGATTGACTCGTTTCCTTTGACGTTACGTTTAGGCGAGGAGGAATAAATATCCCCTAAAAACCGTTTTCTTTCAGTATACCAGATTCTGACTCCACCATACTTCATCGGTGGTCAAAAGGTCATTTTTTGTCCAGCTGCGCTTACCAATTAAGTGCGAAAATCAAAGGATAAAAATAAATTGTTTGATGAGAATTTCTGTCTTGTAAAGTTATAATGAGATAGTGTGAAAAGAAATCTAACAGTCGATTTCCATTGATTATTCGTGTCACCCATCAAATCATCATGCCATTTAAAAAGTACGTGGATTGGTAAAAACATAAATACATTGCAAATAGTGAAAGGAAATCAGTTTGTTCATAGTGTAGATTTTAACTTGTGCGTAGTGGTAGGAGGCGGATAGTGTTGTTTCTTAGATTCCATGTAAGGGAGCGTGTTAGACGTGGTTGGGGGGGGGGGGTGAGTATCAATGAGTGGTACTAAAGAACTAGGCATAACATTTGCGGAAGATTTGTGGCGGAATCAAAATGTGCTGGTTTTATATTGCTGATGTGTGCCGTCAAGGGGCTAGTGGGTCCTTGGAGAGTGTATGAATGTTGATGTCTTTTTAAGATTTTATATGGGCCTTTGTATGGTGTCGAAAAACTGGGGCAAATTTGTGTGTCCTTTAGGAAAACATGAGTGCAAGTATCAAGCTCCTTGGGAATAAAAGTATCTTGTTTCAAAATAGGCTTGGAAATTATTGGGCAAGTGAGTTACCTTCTCGTGTATGTGAGAAGAGCTCTTTCCGAAGGCTTTGAGAAAGACTGTGGCCAAAAATAGCCTTTTAACCGCGTATATATATATATATATATATATATATATATATATATATATATATATATATATATATATATATATATATATTCCTCATGTCAGATTTTATTGAAAGCGATGGCTAATTTTGTATCAATAATTTTCTTTTCCATCCTCTCGATTTGTCGTATATTTGCGAAGTTCATTGAAAACTTAAGGTTTTGATTTTATGGAAAGTAGTAATAAATTAATGTACTATTCCCCAATATATTATTAAACGGCACGTATCATCTTCAGAGTCAAAGTGGACAAATATTTCAAGAATTAGGTTTATATATTACAATATGTGATTATAGACTTAACAAACAAAAACGTGGAAGCATGGAAGCGAACTAAATTTAGTCCATTAGAGCAGAAGGGGATATGTAGATGTAGGAAACTTCCAGCAAATGGGTAGGGGACAGAGATTAAGCTCCTTTTCCATGGTGATTAGCAACTTAGGGCATATAAGTTAAACGTGCACGGTTCAGGTGCAGCAATGGGGTTATTTTTCATAATATGGGAACTGATGCTCTGCTGTGTGTCTGGGGAAAAGGGGGTATAGGTGAATCGACCGCAGCTCTCTCCTTCCTTTGTTCCACCATCTTTGGTCGGAGGAAGGAAAAGGAACGGCAAGGAACTTGGGGGGAGGAGAAGAGGAGGAGATGAAAGAGGGTGAAAATGAAAGTATAATAAGAGAGACGTTGATCTCGAGTGGCCTTCTTCTTTTAGCTAGGGATAGAAGGGAATAATTCCAGTTTGTTTGGATCCACTAATTAACGTGGAATCCGAACCACGGCCAGTGTTCTTATCCTTTTCTATTCATTTTTTTTATTGTTGCTCTACTGCTATGTAATCGAAACTTCTTACGAATTGTCAGGAGGAACGACTAATCGCTGTCTTCATTTATTCTTTCTTTCATTCTTGTGTATACTGTAGCATTCATGTAGCTGTGCGAATTTCTGTGTTGTGCTATTGCCAAGTTTATAGTGTTGTGTTTGCTTTACAGCTTAGGTGTTTGTACTGAATGAGTAGTTTTCACGATTTACTTTGCATTTAATGTAGGTTGAAGGCTTTATTATTACCACTTGACGCACTTTGTTTGTAGTGCCACATTGCAAAGTGAAATAAGATTGACAATGAAGCCTCACAAATGAGTGTCATATAAATCCTATGAAGGCTTGAAATGGGCATGCGCATAATTATGCGTATGCAAATAATCTAAAATATATAATAACATTTTGTCATCCTATATAATAATATATAACATTTTGTCAGATACCTAATATTATATATTCGATCATGTAAACAATAATTTATACTGTTCTTGTAAATGGCTATAGGCAACACGAATTTTTCATACACTTACAAACTGACACGCATATACACTTACACCCCTCTCGCGCTATCTGTCCAAACCTTTTCGCCAAGGTTCTGGGAAACGCCACAGTTGTACAAACAAACGTCAAAGCAGGCGCAGTCATTGACACCGAGATGAAGACCAGAAAGATGCAGACCTTTATTTACAGTCGAAAAGCTGCGAAACGCAAAATCTTATTCTCGAAATTTGATATAAAGATTTTTTCCATCTCACTGTTTCCGATACATTATATACTGTTCTGGGTAGACCCCAGAAGCCATTCAAGGATAGTGGAAATAGACTCAAACATTAGTAGGCCTGCCTCAAATACCCGACATAAGTTCAATCGAATTCATTGCGCCTAAGCCTCCTGAGTTCTTCGCCCAATAAAGAGTCCTTGAATCCGCCTTCCGAGATTCCTTTTCCTGCGGGTAATCCAACCGGTCCTCTTACGCAGCCTACTTCACTAAAATCAAGCGAGAGGATAATCTTTCCCAAAATTGGTGTCAGACTAAGGTCGGCGCCCGGTAACCGAATAACCCAATAACGCTACATCGAAGTTGAGCAACATTGATCAAGGTTAGTACTTGGATTCGAAATCGCCAAGTCGACGTCTACCGGTAAACATTTAGCCAACCGCCTTCTGACTAATAACAATTAACTAAACCCGGGTCAACTGGTAACCAATAACTTATAGGGGCAACTACGAGCCTTATAACCAGTGACCATGGACTTGCCATATGTTCACTAATTTCACTTTAGTTTTCTCTTTGATTCGCTTTTCCATATTTCTTTTTTCACAATTATTAAACACTTCCAATTATGTTCCCATGCACTGATATTGGATTGCTCTTTTGTTATCACTTTTAAGTGGATGTTCAGTTTAATGAGTATTAATTTTGTAGTCGCCTTGATTGGGGTAGTTAGTCTTAATCTGTTGTAGTTTTCATTGGAAGTATTTTTAGCATCCTTGGGAACCTATTACTTCTTTATTCTTGTCTTATTTGTAACTCTCAAGTGTGTAATGGTGCTCCCACTATTCCTTGTTGATTTTTTTTCCACTAGGAAATCTGGAATTGAAAGGAGAGTTTTCTCCGGTGTTGATTTTGGCAAGTTTGTAGTCTTCTGGGAAGTATCCCGTGTTTAGGCACGCGTTATATATATATATATATATATATATATATATATATATATATATATATATATATTTTTGATGGTCTTGATTATATTTTCTGGTACCTTGTTTAGTATGATCCTGGTAATTACGGAGGGTTCTGGTGCTTTCTCTTTGGAAGAATAGATAGCGCTTTTTATTTCATGGTTGTTATTGTGGCCTCTGGTCCCAGTTATTCTTCCCTTTGCTGTTTGACGACAGGCGCTGAGTTAATTTCTCTATGTTGTTTCTTAGGTTGTCATGTACAATCTCTTCGACGACTGAGTTGAAGTTTGCCTTCGCTTCCGGTGTTATTGAAAACACTGTCTCCCAGTGTCGTCGGAATTTTGCTTCGATGGTTCTACTTTCTTTTCTCTTTCCACCTTGCTCGTTTTTTAAAGTTATTTTGCTTCGTAAAGTTCTGCAGGCAACAGGTTTAAGAAGAAAATTGATAAACATTACTTTAACATAAAAGAGGTAGCATTGTGTATAGCTTTTGTATATTTTATCCGCTTTTTTATCCACTCTTCTCTTCTCTCCTCCATTTTTTTCCTTTCTTGGTCTAGCCTCCAGTAGATCTTGGGGTCTTTACCCGTCTGTAAACCAGTGAGCAAGAAATGGCCTACTTGTGTTTATCTGGGTGAGTATGTCCGTATATTCCTTACATGGCTTATGTGATTTCGAGTACCACTTATAGTTAATAGCAATTTTAATATTTTATGAACATAAAATCACCTCTCATATTTTCATAAATGATTAATTAGGCAAACAAAAACTATACTCAAAATGTCCTTCAAAGGTGACCTTTATTGCATGAAAATAGTTTTATCCTACAGCCGAAATTAAAGCTCATTCTTTGTCTCTCTAACCTCGGGGTGATGAAAATCCAATAATATTGGCTAGAATTCAAGTTAAATTGGTTGAGGTTCAAGGTAACTTATCGAACTCATGGTGGAGATATTATGTGACCTTCCTTCGCGACCTGTCCTTCTTTTAGTCCTGACGCATTTCCGGCACCGACGAGTCTGGAATGACGAACCACTTTTAAATTGGCTTCAATGGCGGATGTTTCGGTGAGTACTGAGGCTATTTGAGATGTGGTCATGGACCGTAGCCAGCCCGTGATTTTTTGGGGGGCTATTTCTATTTTAGGAAGGGGGAAGCTATTTTTTTACAAATACCATCTTGATATTTAAGTTATCAGTTCACCGTAATTACATATATCTAACGTTGGGAATGGAGTGATAAGAAAAAGCCACTTACCAGCCAGTTCGTTATTAGGGAGTACCAAGCCAACAAAACTTGAAAAGTTCAGAGTCCATAAGTAGCATTATTGTTGTAGTTTTTTGAGTTGAGATTATAGGATTTTGTTATGAAAATACATACAGAGGAAAGTGAAGATGGTGGACTGAAGAATGCACACCTACTTCCACCTTAAACATCATCGTACAAGTTATCACTTTATGCATTGCTCATTCATATTTTGGAGTGACGTCGTCATTGGCAATGATGGACAACATTAAGCTAAGCTAAGCTAAACATACAAAGACTTGTATTTTTATCATAAAATTGATTTATAAAATGATATTTAATATAATCAGTTTGGGAAATAGAATTGCAAATGGGTTACCGTGATTGGAGGATTGTGAAGGTAGTGTTTGCTACAAAATTATTGGAATGGACTTCCAAAATTGGCGTTGAATTCTTAGAAAGTTTCATGGCACAGGTTCTCACATGTGTCATGATACCGAGTTAAACACTTTTTTCACAAAATATCATATTCTGAGTGTCACGTCTTTTACAAGGACATTTATTGGTTCTTGGTGTTATGGAATGGCTAGGGGCAAAATACAATTACAGAGCTTTACTATGCAGGCAGTTCTTCAAACTAGTAAGCCAACCAGGCAGTTCACAAAACCAAAGTGTTGATATGAAGATGGAGCCACGGACAAAATAACCTCTTCCAGAAGATATCTGTGAGTAAATGTACACGCTTGCTGTGTAAGGTTTCACACAAGGGAGAACTTCTCCCTTGTGTGTAACTGAAGTCATATTATTATTTTAGGCTAAAACATTTGGGGGGATAATCAGATTTGAGGGGGCTAAGCCCCACATAGCTCTCCCGTAGCTACGGGCCTGGGTCATGGCTAGGATTCCTCAAGCACTTCATTCACTCAATATGGCTCAAGCATGCCTCTTTTCATTTTGGGGATACATAGCCATTCTGTAAATTCCATATCACTGCTATCTCCTTCAGTCTAGTAAATTATATTAAAATGCTTTTTCAACGGAAATAAGGGATGGGAGAAATTCACGAACATAATAAGTCGAGAAGGAAGGATGATAGTTAAAATACAGAGATTTAAATATGGTATAACTTCCATATTTTCCCCTTTATTTTTTTCGTGTCTGAATTAGTTGAGGTTTTCTCTATAAAAATCCACAAGACCACGACCGAAACAAATAGTTGATACCTGATCCCTTAGAATCTTCTATGACGAAACGGCAATATGGAGTTTTTGCATCTCACAAAACTATTAGAAAATGGGAGCTGTAAAGGGAGTCTGGTCTCCTTTTGATCTACTTTACACCTGACGCAATTTCCCCTTCCCCCCTCGTTCAGATTACATTTGATTCAAATTTTGCCAATTATTATTACAACTTAATAGTTTAATATTGGAGTTATTTTATTCTTCTTTATATTACCCTATACATATATTATTATTATTATATTAGTTTCATGAGGGCGCCATTATTTGTAAATATCCTTCAACAAGTTTCATACCAAGGCCATGATGGAGTTGAGAGTTTATAAAAGGTGAGGATTTTTTATTTTGTCTGCCATTAAAATGCTTCTTACTTTAATAATAATATTAAAAATGATCTAAAATCGTGTAAAAATAAAGTAAATAAAAGAGGATAAATAGCACAAGATGATCCTAACATTCTTGGGAATTGATTGGAAGGATTAAATTCCCTTTTTTGCTGCTTCCATGAATAAATGTTCGAACCTGATGTAAAAAAATAGTTTCTATACTACTAACTGAATAATTTTTTGGTAATATTAATCCTTTAAAAATATCAGTAGCATAAAGGAGTATTTTGGATTGATTGGTATAATCTTGTAATATCCTTCATTATTAATCTTTGACTTGATCCATACTTCGGGGATGTTTTTTACCTGTAGAAGTCACAATAGAGGATTTTTTTTTACACTGTTTATTTTATCAAAATAATTTTAACATCAAGAAGAGAATGAATGAAAATAAATTATTGCTTCAAAGAGAATAGATTAAACTTTATTTTGGTTTTATTTCCACCCCTTAGTCTTCCTGGTATTTTAGAAGACACCCTGTGTAAATATCTATTTTGCAGACAAAATATCGAAGGGAAAAAAATGGACATTTCAGTAACCTGATTGGAGAAACGGCTGCAAATTCTAAATACCATCTACATATCAACTGCCTTCAGTCGAAAGATTTGTTTTGCTTCATATTTTACGAGAATATGACACATATATTCCGACGCTGAAACACCTTTAGATATTTAGGAAAATAAAAGATTGACCGATTATGAAAGTTATTTTGCAGTGCATTAATTAATGTCTTTCGGATCTATTAGGTGAATTATAATTAATTGGTGACGTATTAGAATCAATAATTGGTGACAAGACCTAACACCTGGGAAGATAAAATTTAATAGGTCCAGATGGTTTTCGAAGTAATCTTTTAACGAACTTTCTTGAGTATTGCAAAAACATGAGGGACAATTTTTCCGTAGGTAGAGCAGGAGGTATTATATACATCGTTTTACAAAAAGCCACATGTAATATGCATATGTACAGGAATACCTCACCCTACGTCATTAATTGGTTCTTAAAGCCGTGACGTAACCTGAATTTTGACGTAAATCGAACATAATGGGCCAAAACCACATTTGAGTGCGAGAGCGAGCTCGCAAGGTCGTGTGTAGGCCATTGTATATATATTTACCGAATTGGTCGCACGCGCCTAATATTATTGCTTTAGTCGGAGTTATTTGCGTTTTTCCTTGTTTTTTTTATGCATACGTTGTTTTGCGATTGTATTGGGTGATGGGAAAATATATATATATATATATATATATATATATATATATATATATATATATATATATATATATATATATATATAAAGTTTTTTCGAAATAAAATAAAATTCAGAATTTACGTTTCCTTGAGCCTCCTTCCGAGCTAACGGGCGTCTCACGAGCTAGTGAGCAGACCCTCGTGGCGGGTGGTTTCCGGCACCCTCCGCTACAAAGAAAAAAAATTATTCAGACAAAATTCACAAAGTTTATGAAAAAAAGACGCCTCGGGAAACCCCGCGTGCAGCTGACTCAGATGACAACTTCGACGATCTACAGCCTAGCACTAGTGGCCAATAGGCTTTTTTTTTGTAACTAAAATGATTGTGTTATTTTCTGTTGTTGTAGAAATGATTTGGAAATATTAAACTAATTGTACTACGCTATATAGTGTTTTACCTAAACCTGACAAACATAATAACAATACGTAAGATTATTCAAAGTTGACGAACAGACCTAATAATAAATAATACGTAAGATAACATAACGTCAAAGACCACAAAAGGCCCTCGAGCGGCGGATAGGTTATTAATTAAACTGTATAATATACCTACCATAGGTCGACTTACAACCAGTCTGTTGGAACCGATCGCACTCCTAAGTGGGCGACTTACAGTACAGTATCAGTCACAGCCACGCCACTGACGTCATGCGGCCTCCCACTGAATCACAAATGTGGTGATACATATAAATTTATTTTATCAACGTAAATTATTATTTTACAATATAAAATACTTTTATATAGTTTTAACGGTTTTTATGGGATAATAAATTATTTATTTGGTTCGTGACGTAAAGTCGGATTTAGTAGCGTTTAGATGAAATTAATTTTACTCTTGAAAAGTGACGTAAGTCGAAATGACGTAAGTGCGGATTTGACGTAAGTCGAAATGACGTAAGGCGGGGTATTACTATAATCTATTAAATTAAATTGAAAATTGGCATAATAACCGTCATCAACGTGACTGAGCGACCAATTCTCTCTCCTTTTCTATTTATTAAATGTTTAAATAACATATAATACAATCAATAGCATTTTAAAGTTTATTATTCATACGAACTTGCTCAGAATGGTTTAGACGAGGTGCAAGGTTCTGTAAAAGATTTGGCAAAGTTTTATGAGTTAAATAAATGAAAATTCCTCCGTCTGGGTCACAATAACGCGAATCATCGTATAAATAAATAATATTCCCAAATATATTAGAAAAGGGAGGGTCTAGGAATAATTTTGACTTATATCCGAAGAGTAACCACCAATGCGGCAAACGACGCAACTAAACAAACCGAATTGAGAGTTTTATATCAAAGTGCTTCGATTATAAAAAGTAATGTCTTTATTTTGACACTTTATAAGTTCATAGCGTGCACGGAACCAGGCAGGGAGGCTAATGGGACTGAAGTTCCCCCCCCTCCCCAAAAGAAAAATTAAGGCCAGTTTATATTTCTTTTTTAAGCCCTACTCGTATTATGTTATTTAGAAAGAGTTATGTAATAATATAGAATATATATAAAAACAGTTATTTTAAACCGTTCCGATCGAATGTATCTTATATGATACAGGTCTAAAATACAGGTAAATCTAAAAAATAATTAAATTCAGTATTGTACCTTAGTTGACGTCCAAAAACTGAATCCAGAATTTTCTGATGTGTGTAAAAAATTCGGATCTGAGAGAGTTAGTGCTCACTCCCGTGGGCATATTGTTATTTTATCAATGATGTGTAAGATAACCATTATTTATCGTCAATGCTCTTTTCTCAGACTCACCTCAAGGAGGAATTAGGCCAATCCTCCCCATTCCCCAATTTTTATCCTGGATCCGCCACAGGTTCATACCGACCATTTTTTAGAATACGGATGAGTGGGGAGGGGGCAATTTTCGATTCCCACATAGTTGGGGATGCTGAGATACTGGAGAGAGTGCGGTCTAGAATAACCAAGATTATTCAGTCTTAGAAACATCGATTGCGCTGAGCGATTTAGCTTTTGAGTGTGGAAGATTGCGTGTCAAGCTAATCTTGGTATTGACCATTTTAAAAGGAAACCCGCAGACAGTTTGTAAGGAAAGATCTATAAAGAAAGTAGTGAAGATGGAGGAAGTAGAAATGGGAGGGGGGGGGGGATATAGAGACACAGTTGCTCCTGCGAACTTTGGGCACACAACTCCGTGTGTTGCAATAATTCGGATGACATCTGCAGTCCTTCGGGTTTTTATGTTCATTTGTTGTGTAGAGTTTTAGATTAATTAATTCGACCGTGATTTTGTATTTTTTTGAATTGTGTTTGCTGGTTATAATTTGTCATCGACCTTTGTCTTTGTTGTCTTCTGTCTAGTCTTCTTCTTCTTTATCTTTGCTATTAATCTTTTCGTTCGCTATGCGTAAGTTTATTTTCTTCTTCTTTGAGGCGCCGGGTACCTTCACGTTCTTTTCATTTTCTGGGGTCTCTTCTGTTTGGATGTTCTTCTTCGAGATTTATTTCTTTCTTCTTTCGCCTCCTGGTTTGTTTGGTAATCCTTTTCTTCATTTGTCTCCCCGTTTTTTTTCGTAACTCCTTTTCTTCATTTGCCTCCCCGTTTGTTTCGTAACTCCTTTTCTTCTTTTATCTCCTAGTTTGTTTAGTAACTTTTTCTTCTTTCGCCTCCTGGTTTGTTTTGTAACCCTTTTTCTTCTTTTTTATCCTAATTTGCTTCGTAACTTTTTTTCTTCTTTTTTCGCCTCCTGATTTATTTCGTAACTCTTTTTCTTTTTTCCGCCTCCTGGTTTGTTTCGTAACTCTTTTTCTTCTTCTTTCGCCTCTTAGTTTGTTTCGTAACTCTTCTTCTTCTTTCCCCTCTTGGTTTATTTCGTAGCTCTTTTTCTTCTTCTTTTGCCTCCCCATTTGTTTCGTAACTCCTTTTCTTCTTTTGCCTCCTAATTTCTTTAGTAACTTTTTCTTCTTTTGCCTCCTGGTTTGTTTTGTAACTCTTTTTATTTTTTTTTATCCTAGTTTGCTTCGTAAATTTTTTCCTATTTTTTCGCCTCCTGATTTATTTAGTAACTCTTTTTCTTTTTTTGGCCTCCTGGTTTGTTTCGTAACTTTTTCTTCTTCTTTAGCGTCCTGGTTTGTTTCGTAACTCCTTTTCTTCATTTGTCTCCCCGTTTGTTTCGTAACTCCTTTTCTTCTTTTACCTCCTAGTTTGTTTAGTAACTTTTTCTTCTTTCGCCTCCTGGTTTGTTTTGTAACCCTTTTTCTTCTTTTTTATCCTAGTTTGCTTCGTAACTTTTTTCCTATTTTTTTCGCCTCCTGATTTATTTCGTAACTCTTTTTCTTTTTTTGCCTCCTGGTTTGTTTTGTAACTCTTTTTCTTCTTCTTTTGCCCCCTAGTTTGTTTTGTAACTCTTTTACTTCTTCTTTCGCCTCTTAGTTTGTTTCGTAACTCTTCTTCTTCTTCTTCTTTTCCCTCCGGGTTTCTTTCGTAGCTCTTTTTCCTATTCTTTCGCCTGCTGACTTGTTTTGGAGACTGTCACGAGATCCTCTTCTTCCGGTCCCGTATGCGGCATTTTTAGGCGCTTAATCTCGATGGGCGATGGATTTTCAGAAAATGATAATGTCATTTACAAGGCGGGTAGATGGGTAGAGGGGGGGGGGGAGAAGGTTGTGGTATTCTGAAGCGAAACAATCTGGTTTGGGGATGTTAGCCAGGTGAGCATACATTAAATATGACAACATTTCCAAACCAAAGTTGTCTGCTATTGGTTCCTGTCTTCTACTTTTATTTGTAGTTACTTCTTCGTAAATTTGGTTCTTCATTTGGGTATCCTGGTTGATTTATTTTTTTTTCTCTCTTGCGGTCTCTTCGTTTGGGGAACCCCAAATATTTTTCTCCTGGAGAAGTTCACCTTGAGGACGTGCGTCATGTTGGGGAACTTGACCACCTCGACGACGCTCGCTCAGTTTTGTTGCATCTCGAGCATGACTTTATTTTATTCAGCAGTATGGCTTGCGACGAGATCTACTTAGCTGTCTGCAGAAGATGGCTTTTTGCGTCCTTATCCCTGGGGCAATAATGGGCTCGACGCATATTCCACTTAGTTGTTTCCTCGCTTGCTCCGTTGTTAGTTTGGTCCGGTCCTTCACTTCTACTTTAGAATTCGGCCACGTATCCTTTAGCGAGGTTGTGTAGCCTGGCAATGGCTATTTCCAGGTCCGTATGAAGGAGTTGAACCATTTGGGGGGGAGATGGATAGGGTGCCTTCTCATGTGAATTAGAGCAGGTGCCTCTTGTATGCCTCCTTTTCCATTTTGTGGGGTAGGGTCTGCTTTTATATATGCCAGAGGGGGTACACTCACCCCGCACATTTCAGGAAGGACACATAAATGCCTATTCTTTTCTGCCCGGTGGACTTCGTCGAGGGAGAGAATTTGGTGTTTTCAGACATAAAATATGACTTTGGCCTGCTTGTAATCTTTTTCATGTGAGCCCTCGTGGAATTTAGGGTGAAATTGCGTTTCAGATGTAAAAGTGAAAGAAGGCAGCTGCCAAAGCTTCCTTTTTCGGTTGTGTTTAGAGCCAAGATCAAGAGGATTATGAATATTTTCAAGATCAAGATGCACATTTTATATACCTGGCACGCCCATTGTGGGCTGACACAACGATGGTCAATTACAAGAATGTTCTTTCTGCGGATGATGTTGAAACGGCTATAATTGTTTCATTTAAACAAAGATTAGGTAAACACTTGAAAGAGCGCCGCCATATTTGTATGTAGAAGTGTTAAAATTCTCCAAAGAGAAAAAAAAAGAACTTGAGAAAATGGACAACATAGATAATGATCAGAATTGGCCGTTTTTTCCATAATCCCATGGCCAGCATTTTCACCGCCCTGTCACAGAAGCAAAGGAAATAGGACTCGGCTTCATCGACTAAATATAATTATGTTTTCAATTATCCATTGAAATAAAAATATTTAGGCAGGTCAAGGGTGCCACTGCAATTCACAGTTCTGAAAGGATCCGCCAAATTTAATAGAGCGACAAAAAATAACACTGTGACACAACTATATTGTGCTTGATCACGCAAGGTTAATTGGTATTTAAATGGTTGTTCTATATTTTTTGTGCATAGTGGATGAACCACGTGTATTTATTTTAAAATATGAGTGAGTGTATATGTGATTAGGTAAGTGTGTAAGTAAGAATATATGAAGGTATATGTAGTGAAGTAGAGAAGAAAGTTGGAAAGAAAACATTGGACGAGTAAAACCTGGATAATATGGGAGGTATAAAAGACATAATGTGGGAATGAGACAGTTCTAGATGACGATTTGTGTATGGAAATTTTAATGACTACATAGTACAGTAAGATTACCACAAAGGTACCATTCTCTTCTGAATTTGATCATCAGTTGGATCAACTTCACTCATTAAACAGAAACTCCGATGATCATCTCAGTTTCAATATTTTAGTAGAAGGAAGAAAATGAAGAATACTGTGAAAGCAAAGAAGAAGTGTCAATAAGAAGAGAGCGAATTATGCATGAAAGGAGGTAACTTTTAGTCTCTTCACAGGATTTTATATCAACTTTACAATAAACATTCCGGTGAGAGATTTAACTTTTTATTTTTTCTTGTTGGACGAACTTTTGAAATGCTTCAAATTCCCGTCATAATAGTGTATCAGAATGAAAAGAAATTGAGGTGTACAATCGAGGAAGGTACTGATCTGCATGTGTGGTTGGATAAAACCCAAACAGTCTTTCCCCGTGCTACAAAAGACGAGTAATCCCAGATAGGGGCACTAACATGGTAAATGGCCTGCCCGAAACTTTTTCTCCCGCGATGTCTTTCGGAAATGAACGGAAATGGCTTTGGCACTGTCCAATTAACTCGCCTCCTCGTCCAAATTGAATGGATGTATCGGATGTGTAAATTATATGTAATGAAAGAAATTGGAAATAGGAAGTGAATGGGCTAAATTAAGGTTATTGCAGTTGCGTGCGTTATTTGATATGAACAAGACCGGGAATGGAAAGTTATTCGTAGAGGCGCGATCAGGTCGGTTCTAGGAGAACTCGTCCACGCAAAACTCAATCCTGGCGTCGAAAACTCGTTACCCAAATCTCGTGGAATCGAAAAGAAAAGTTTCAATAAATTCAACATTTCAAGTTCTTTCATTTTCCCTCAAAGAGTGTTCAGCGAGCTTCAAACACACCAAAACTACTCCCACCGTGTTTACGCCATATTAAGCACAGAACCATCCATCATTTTACCTCGCAAAAGGCCCTTCATAATTATAGTACCCTATGTGTGGTGATCCAGCTGGCGCTGAGAAAGCCTGATAAAATTAATCCAAAGGTTAAACAGAGTTGACTTTACCCTCCAATAAATTGAGTGTTTAAAATTTGGGGTACGTTTAGGCATTTCGTAAATGCCATCTTACAAAGGATAACTTTAAATTTACATATTACGGGTGTGTTCGATCCAAAACACCCGGAAAGAGAATACTAATGAACAAACATCTTTACTAAACTCCTCAGAAAAAAACAAATATTGTTGTATTTAATAAAAATTTTACAATAAGGAAGAAACGAACACTTTTTTAAGTTTAATTTCTTCAATAGTTGACTGCTAATATAGCTTTTTTCATCATTTAAGAGTGAGGAAATAAAAAAGTTAATCGAGAAATATAGATATGTGTAATATTTTCATAATCAAAGTGCCGACGGAAGTAAATTACTTTGTGGATGCTTAAAGCTCAATGTATACAAGGTTCTGTTTTACTTTGAAACAAGTGATAAGAATGCAAATGCTAAAATACCTTTGGAGAGCAATGTTAGCCTTCAAATGCTACTGAACTTCAAGCAAGAATTGCAATTGCAGGTAATTTAATTAATCTAAGTTGAGCAGCTCAATGCTATCTAATATTATATAATTTTGTAGAAAAATATCTCAATTTAGACGAAGATGTAGTGGGTAGCTTCTCAATGTTGTCAACAATAACAAGATGATTACAAGTTTGATTATTTGTCAAATGGTGAAATTTTCTACAATTTGATAGTGGTTTATTATCTTGAGTATCCCCAAAGGATTTGGATCTTTATCACAATTTAAAGCAGTATTTCTCAACCTTCTTTTACCGATGATATCCTTTAACTCATAATTTACTTTTCTCCACCAGCAGTTAATATATGAGTATGTCACTGAAAGCCACTATTGGACTTTTCCTCCAGAGCCGGAGAACCCTTCAACGACAGGTTTAGGCTGAGTTGTATTTCGCTCTCAGTTCATGCACGGACACCGCTCCATATGCCATGCTTCGACACCTTGGTGAATGAAGCATATACTTTCTGCTAGATTTGATGTACAAGATCTGAGCAGAGGCTATCGTCCCAGAGTCCCTGCGAATGACTACTGTGTTCGCTTTTCAAGAATCAGCTAGAGATCACTTTACCCCAACCGGTTTCCGCCCAATTTCCCTAACCTCCTCCGTGTGCAATTTGATGGAGAAATTGGTAAATGTTACATTAGCCTCTTTCCTGGAAGGCGGAGGCCACCTGTCTTCTGCACAATGAGGCTTCCGTAAGATCCACGTCATGTAGGATGTCCGTCTTAGCCTGCAAAGTGCTATCTGCTATGCCATCCATCGATTACATCAGTGTTTTTCGATCTGGAAAAGGCCTATGAGACCAAATGGCGATAGGATATCATGTAAAGATTTCATACGGTGAGGCCAAGGGAGGTCTTTACAATCTTTATATGCGAATTTCTACGAAGTCATCGATTCCGCATACGTCTGGGATAGCCATCCATCTAGAGACGAATAGGGTAGAAAGACCCATAGAAGTGTCCTTAGTGTCTCTTCAGTCATGCCGGAAGATGTTCTAACTACGCTCGACGTAGACAACCTTTCGATCTCTTTTAGTGTGCCCCAGATGCCAATTCTGGAGCCTTGACCCCTACAAGCATTGAACCGCATCTCGCGCACAAGCTTTCGGTTTTCCTGCCCAATACTAAGTTAATGAGCTTCTGAGGCCACCTATGGCTTCTTCCCGAGCCGGACTTGTTCCTAACTTGCGCATGATCCGGTGCTGGTAGGATATCCCCCCCCCCCCCCGCCCAGCCCGCCGAAGCTGTCTCCTTCTGTTTGCTTTGTTTTTCTTATTTTTGTTTGTTTGTTTTGGTTTAATGCGGATTGCCTTGTTTTGTTTTCCCTTTTGTCTTTTTTAACAATGTAGCCCAGAAATAGGTAATAGGCTAAAATTAATTATAGCGAGTTATGCCTTTGGTAGCCGTTGCCAGATGGTCGCTAAAATTATAATAAAATATCTTTAATAAAGCATAATAAATCAAAACATAGATAGATGTTCAATGGCTGCTGATGATCTTGCTGCAATTCTCAGAATTATAATCAGCCATAAAAGGTTATACATATGTCATTAAATATTTCAATATATTTCTTATTTAATTCAGAAAATAGTGACAAGTTTTCAAAGTTCGTTATTAGGAGTCAAATGTTCATGTGATTAATATTCATTATCCTTATTTTATTTTTAAGAACTTAATTTTTATTTATTTTAAGATTTTTGAATACTGATAAATATTGCTAAAAATAAGTTTCTTAAATACGGCTCGCGATGCTGTAGCTAATTCTGATGCCCCTCCCCCAACAAAAAGAAAAGGAAAAAAAGAATAATTGCCCAGGCCTGGTTTGGAAGAAGAATGAAAGATATACAGGTAGGCAAAAATCAGATTTTCAATAAAAAATGAACTACATTTTATTTGATTGAAACTTTAATTTTATAACATCTTCACTGTGATTTCCACCATTTGTGATACAACGTTCGATGCGCTTTGCGAGATTCACCCGATGAACCCGATACATTTCCATTAATTTGAGTACATTTATTTATGAGTCGCTGTTTCCTCAGGCGTCTCGTATCATTGAGGACACCTTCTCTTTAGGCATACCCAGAAAAAAAGAAGTCCCGGGGGTAAGATCTGGTGAAGGAGGAGACTAATGAGTACACCTTTTCTTTTAGCATTGTAGCGGGCCGAAAATCTATACTCTAACTCCAATCGATCCAACCCGCTTCCTCCACTAATTCGGACGTGAGAAATCGAGGGAGAAAGGAGAGGGATTGTATGTACAGTCCTTTATTTACAAGAAAAATTTGGGGTAAATATTCACAAGAGATAGGGGTAGATAAATTTGAGATCTCGTTACTTATAAAAAAAAAAACAATCCTACATATGAATACTAGCAAAGAGATTTATACAAAAACGCTCAATTAGACTATATAGACAAAAGGAAGATAGGCAAAAGTCAAACAACAGAAAAATATCTGCCGGGGCAATAACAACCAATCGATAACACAGCAAACAAGAAGTCGACAACAAGAGGCCTAAAGCAAACAAAAAGACAAAAAAAAGAAGAACGGCTTCACGGGTTACCCGGGTGGGTATTGGTGTCTCAAGCGTTTTACAGAAAAAAAACTGGCGCCTCCGATTACGATTAAGTTAAAGTGGGTGCATGTAGGGGAGGACGATAGGGTGTGTGGGTAGACAGAGAAAATAGACAAGCGGAGAAAAAAGAAAGAAGTGTGGTAGGGTGCAAAGAGATGCTAGAGCCTGGTGATCAAGCCTATCACTTTTATTATTTTTATTGTAGCGTGTATTCTATGTTGTTTCTGTTGATTTTTATAATTATTTATGGTGTTCAAACCATTTGTCTTAATAACTTTAGTTTAGCTTTGTGTGTGTTATGCATTGCTTATTTGTTTATGTTTTTTAATACTTTTAAGTGCGTGCTTAATGTTTTTTTTGTATGCTTTGTGTATTAGTTTTTTTTTTGTTTCTTCATAGTTGGTAGGGTTCTCGTCGTAATCAGGGTTTTTCTTTATCTTGGTTTAAAGTTGTCTTCTTCGGTGAGTATTGTCGTAGTTGTGAATTTTTTCTCTTGTTCGGTTGTCTTCTTTGGTTTTTAGGTTACACATCTCATTATGCGTAGAACGGCACTTCGTCCCCGCCAGCCACTCGGGTTGGCAGAGCTGGGAAATCTGGCGTGACAGTCTGCTCTTCTGTTCTGGTTAATCATCTGAGTAATTTCTACACTTAGTTCCCGATTAACCAGATCCTGCATTTTCCGGGTCCGTTCTTCTATGACTTTGTTAATGTAAATTATCCCCGCCTCTCTGTGTAAGTCTTCTTGTCGTCTTCTTTCTTGCCTGCGTGTACCTGTGATTAGGTACATGCATTTATTTTGCACTAGTTGAAGTCGCCTCTTTTGTGTTTTTGAAACACAAGAGAGGGTGAAGGAGGGGTAAAGCAACGTAGATGTTACAAGGGCATTGTAGAACTTCTTCTTGTTGCTTTCACGCAGATTTCTAAATGAATATAGAGTTCTGACAGCGGCCGAGGCTCGAGAAATTCTTTCTTCGACGTGCTTATTGTACCCGGTAGAGGTGATTTTCATACACAGTACATTGCATTCGTTGGTGTAGGGATATCGCGTATCCCCTACACGCACGTCTGCTCTTAGGGTGCGTCCAATGGGGACCACCTTGAACTTCTCTTGGTTTGTTCTTATTTTCCATTGAGCCTCGTAGTTGTTCAAGTTCGCGATTTCTATCGCTGTCATGTGAGCTTGCCACGGTGCATTCCTCCATGGAGATATGATTATCTGGCTGAAATTATCGGCGTATTGAATATTGAGGGAAGAGGGGTACACAGGGGCTGGGACATCCGCGGTGTATATCGAGTAAAGTGTGGGGGACAGACACCCCCCCTGCGGGAGGCCCGCAGTGAGCGGAAACTTTGGTCCGTCCGTGCACCCTAGACTGAGATACGCCGCTCTCTCCATGACGTAGTCACAGAGAGTTCTTTCCAAGTTTTCACTTAGACCCAGCCGTAAGATCTTATACTGCATGCCCCGCTGCTACACCTTATCAAACGCCTTTGATACATCCCGACAAACAATATTCACATAACTCCTGTCCCGTTTGGCTTGGGCAAGCTTTTCCGTAATGACATTGATTGCCATTTCTGTACTTCGCTTCTTTCTAAACCCGTATTGGCAAGGGTTGTATAGAAAGTTTTCTTCCAGGTGAGACACCAGCCTCTCATTGAGGATCTTCTCAAAGAGTTTCCCGCCAAGTTCCAGAAGTGAAATTGAGGGGTAGCTCTCTCTCTCAACGTTGGGTCCTTTCCATGCTTGGGCAAGATCATCTTTGCCGTCTTGTAAGCATCTGGAAAGTACCCTGTATTCAGACATGCGTTAAAAATACGTCTCATTCCTTCGATGATGTTGGCTGGTGCCTTTTCGAAGTTTAGCTTCGTAAGCCCCGATTGGCCTGGGGCTTTTTGTCGGAATGAGCGGAGTGCGCCAAGGATCTCTTCTTCGGTGATTTCGGCGTCTCCGTCACGCAGTCTGTCCACCTGGTGATGAGGATCCGTTCGGTGTATTTCTGTGTTATGCTCGTCTACGATGTTATTTTCGAACTCTATATCAAAATCCTCGTTTTCTTCTTCTGGTATACTGAAGATTCTTTCCCAATAACGCCGCAAAATTACTTCGATGTTTCTTTTCTCTGTCTCAATGGACCCATCTTCTTTTCGGATTTCCATTTTCTTCTTTTTTCCAGATGATCCTCTGAGACTTTTGACTCTCTTCCAAAAGTCTTTGGGGGATGTATCTCGATCGAGGCTCTCGATCGCATCGTCCCATTGTCTCTGTTGTTCTTCGAGGATCAACTGGTTGAGCTCTTCCTTGATCTCTCTACTTCGTTGTAGTGAGTCAATTGATGCGTTTCTGATATTTAATTTATACATTACTCTCAATTCTCTGTAAAGTTCTTTTATGTACCCAGTCCATCTGTATGTTGAGATGGTTTTATAATGGGTTTTGGGGATGCAAGCCCTATCTGCATTTATAAGATTTTCGTTGAGGTCGTCGAGTGCCTCGTCTATCTCCTCGAGAATTGCCTCGTCCAGATTTGGTGGGCGATAGGCCTCGATAAGATCCGCGTACCGTGCCCAGTTTGCTCTCCTGTTATCTTTTCTGACTGGAGCTGGGACTTGTATATGGTTCCTGTTGATGGTAAGTAGGATCCCTATATGATCACTACGTGGTACCTGGACTGGTTCCATGTAGTAATTGAACGGCAGCTGACGATTAGCCATACAAATGTCTGGTTTTGTGGCACTTCTTCCTCGAGTATAGGTTGGGAAGTCCGGGCCTATTCTATGGACCATATTTCGGTCCATCATAGTTTCCAGGCACCTTCCAGTTCCGTTGAAGGTCATGTACCCGGATTCCTGACATCTGGCATTAAGATCCCCTAATAATATGGTGGGGGTCCTTCTACAAAATAGGCCAGAGAGAGAATGGATTGGCAAATATTCTCGTCTCGGCGGCTGGTACCCGGTAGCGATGACCAGCTTGCCTATATCGAGTTCGACCTCTATTGCAAGATAGGATTCTTCCAAGTTTCTTATTGGCTTGTACTTGATCCCTCTTTTGATGGCGATGGCGGCACCGTCGTACCGCTCTTAAGAGTAATTTGTGATTAACACGTCGTAGTTCCAGATCTTCATTTCGGAGCTACGAGTGTCAATCCCATGTTCAGAAATCAAGATGACATCTGCATCAATCTCCCTGAACAAATTTCTGTAGAGTTTTTTTCGCTGTCCAGCCATTGGTGTTAACTTCCATAATTCTTAGTGCGTTCCGTTCAATTGTGAGATTTATTTACCTGTGTTTCTTCTTTGTCTTTTTGCTCTTTTTGGCTTGTGGGGCGGGTCTGGAGTGCCCAGGCTTTTCGCTCTTCGCGGGAGGACTAGGAGTCTTTGACCGACTCTTCGTCGCTCTAGTGCGAGTGCATGGGCCCTCGTCACTGTCCGAAGATGTGGTCTCTTCTTCTTCTTTGTTATCATTAACCTCGTCTTCTTCTTCGTATTCCTTCGATGAGGGAGATTTGATAGCCTCTTTTAATCTAGTGGCTTTTTCTTAATTATGCCTAATAACGCTATCCTTGAATGCCCGTAAGCATTCGGGGTCATTAGGCACGATGATGGATGGCAAGTTATTAGCCTTTAGTAGCGCGTTTAAAACCTGGTTATAGCATCCAGGTTTTACCGCATTTGCCACGTTTGCATGGGTAATACAGATGAAAATTTTAGCACTTAGATCATTTGTGAAGACCATCGGTGAGGGGGTTGCCATTGCTGGGGCCATCCCTTCACCTTCCTTCACAGTGCTCGCGTAGGTTGTCGCTTTCTTCTTCTTCCATTTTCTTTATAATCTCCTTTTTCTTAGGGAAGTTAAGGGCCATCGTTCGATGGGGTCCCTTGCAATTGATGCATTTTTTGTCTGTGCTTTTACAGGAGTCATATCTATGACCCTCTGTGGCGCATTCGCTGCACCATATTGTTCCTTTGGGGTGGAAGTTGGTGGTAGTGTGTGTTTCCAGCGCATAGCAGACGAAGCACATCTAGATGCTATGGTATTTTTTATGTTCGATGTTGCAGCCTGGGATCCTCATGTTAAAAATGCGAAGTCCCTCCGTTGCCGCCTTGTGAGCCATTTCGATGGTTTGGAAAGTCACCTTGAAGACATGGGTGTGGTCACGGAATTTAATGACCTTCCTGATCTTAGCCCATGCGTGGTTCTTTTCCACCTCGCTTTTGATGTCCGCGGTGGAGTTCTCTCCCACCCAGCTATCTTTCGGCAGATCACGCTTTTGTTGGCAGAGATTGCAGGTGGGGTTTTCGCTTCCAAATCCATGGCTTTTAGTACTTCAGCCCCTTCTTCGGATAGGAGCAGGTCTATGTCCTTCTTTTCACCGCACATAGCGATGAATCAATTCGGGATGTCAATCAGTTTGATCAGTGCGATCCTTAAATTTGAAAATAGGGATTGGCACACTGTCTTTTTCTCGGGGGTCTTTTTTCAAGCTATGGTCCGCAGGGGGACCCTCTTAGGGAGGGCCTCCATCGTCGTAGGCGTATTCTTTCTTCTTTCTTGTGGATTTTTTCTTCCTCTGTAATAAACGTGTAATTAATTTGTTTTGGGTGAGAAAAAGTGATGTAAGTGGTGGTAAAGGAGGTAGAGTCGAGGGTTAGTTCTGTACTCCGATGTGAGAAAAACGCTCCCGTCCAATTTCCTGTTGTTTCCCCGCTCGGATGGTGCCGGGATGATGGGTGATGATGGATGGGGGATGGTTCTCGAGTGGGGACCTCAGAGGGTTGAGCTTGGTGGACTTAATGCATAGCGGCCGAATCAACGACCGCTAAGTTTTTGCCACCCCCTCACGGGTACGTACGCCAAAACTGCATCCAAATACATAGAGACGGGAGTACTTCCCTCTATGATTCTGGCCGGGTCCCCCGGGCGATGAGGATTTCTCCTCCACCCGGGGCTCGCAGTTTTGCCTCAGATTCGAGAAAATTTTTGACTTGTGCTTTGGCTGTGTTCTAGTCCTCAAACCAGTTTCCACGCAAGCTCTTAATTATTCCAGTCCAAGTGGCCGACATAGTTAAGACGAAATTAATGAAGGGCAGTCATCCGAGCAGGTTCCAACGCAGGGCTGTGGCCGGTAGCAATGAGGTGTTTAGGCGATCATTTTATTTCACCACTCGCAGCGAAAAGATATTTTAAATCTTTGCAGATCGACTGAGATCCTAATTACTCCCAGGACAGTCGCGTTCTTAGGTGGCGAGGCTCAAAAGTCCGTATTTAATAAGCACGCGTGAAAAAATCGCTCTTCAAAAGGTAGTAAGGCAATGCTACGCAGTCGAATATTCACCCAGCTGGCGCCTCCGAGCTCGGTACTATCTATATATGTGATGCTGTCGCGCTCTCGAGGCTACAAAGAAAAAACCTCCTGTTCATCCGGGATTCACAATAACTTATTGCCAGACTCTTTACAAAAAGGAAAGATTAAATTTTGCAAATCTTTAGCTATCATAGAGTGGCTTTTTGTTTTAAATATATTGCGCTATGTCAAAACTACATACACTTTTTTTAGAATATATCTCTTTGTTTTAAATATAATGATATATCAAAACTAGTCAAGGGTAGTCAAAGGTAGATATATTCTTTTCAGAATATATCTCTTTATTTTAAATATAATGATATATCAAAACTAGTCAAGGGTAGGGTAAGTTCCGGTAAACGAGGAGACCATTGTGATATTGCCCTATATGTTCAAACTTTATGGACATAGAATTTCGAGGGAACCAAAGCAGCTTGCGTAGGCTGCAAAAGGCCTAGGCATAGCCCTGCCTATACTGTAGATTGAGATTAGTGCAAATGAGCCAGTAAAAAGGATTTTATGTGTTCTGATAAGGGGCTGTGGGTAAGAGGTGCTATAGGCAAGCGAGAAGAATGGATAAGACTAGAATCTAGCAAAGAATAGCGGGAGCGAATGTGTTTTGGTGTGAAAGGGTGAAATACTGTATGGATTCATTTTGTATGTTTAAGAAAGAGAGAACCGACAGGGGTAAATTGAAATTATTCCATACAGATGTGCATGCAAGAAGCTTGTGTGTGTGGAAGATGGGGAGGAGAGGGGGGGGGGTCCGGAGATGAATCGACTAGATAAGATGCTGGTGAAGGTATATTCCGTGGCCTTGATTTTCGATGCTTCTCTGTATTGTGGATAGGATAATTGAGATGAGGAGACAGGTTACAATTTTCATCTTGAAATTCGGTTACAAAACAGTTTTCTCACAGTAGATGACAAAACCAAATGAATATTTTATTTTCTCTTGCAATGGCTACCCCCAAACTATCACTTAGTCATGAACTCTTTAAAGTCAAAAAACGTTTACTCGCCCTGATTTGAATAAGGAATAGGTTCCTCTTTGTCCCCTGATGCAACCAAGAGGCTTTCAACCTTCTAATGTTCATCGCCCACCTTCATTAATTTACCACTAGTTAAATTCGCATTATCCAAATAGAATCATCCAACAAACAACTCGACACTTGAAATAGTATTATGGCATGTGACTAAATAATAGGTAATGGCAGTTTAATTTAATAAGATCTTTACACTCGACCTAGTAGAGTTAAAGCTGTATAAATGAATAATTGGAGATGCATGGTGGATGAGAAAATACACTGTCAAATCTTTTTTATTTATACACGTTATTGATAGTGACTGATAGCTTAGGAAAGCGAAGAGGGAGAGAGAGACAGATAGATAGAGAGGATTTGTGTGTGTGTTAGAGAGAATGAAAGGTAGATAGTGTGAAAAAGGTGCACGCGATTTGTTAGAAAGGGCGGCCGCTTGCAATGATAAATAGGGCGTAGTGAGTCAGATTGAAGACTCGCAGCAGTATGTAGGAAAATGTCGATGAGGTTGTCACTGAGAGTTTGATGAAGTGGTATGGCCATGTAGAAAAAATGGATGAGAATAGACTTATGAAGAGAATATACGAGCGTGTCATGATGTTCGATGGCTTGGAAAGACCACGAAAAATGTGGATTAAGTATGTGAACTTGTATTTAAAAGTGCAAGGACTGACCAAAGAGAAAGTAAATTATATGTACACGATTTGTGTGCATACGAGGAGTTTGTGAGTTGCCGTTCTTGGGTCTTTTGCCCAGAAAGGAACTAACTGGATTTGATGCTATAGCACAGAGCGCCTCTCGATATAAAAGGGTGAAATTGGTGTAGGTAAAATAATTGGTAGATTTGTTCTCAATAGGACATAAAGGGGGTTGGGGAGGAAATGGACATTTATATAGCTGCGTTGATGCCGCCTAACGCCACCTAGGGATAAAGTTGCTACAGTTGAAGGCTTACGGCTCGTTATGTATCAGTATCCAGTTAATAAATGAAGGCAATTCTTAATCAGGTTTGCAACTGTCCTAAGGGCCTATTAACCGATAGTAGACAGCTTTTATACCTCTGGCTTACCTTAACACTTTAATTTAGCAATGTTTCATTAAATTTACTTCATCTTGATGGCGTCACTGATCATTTGTTTATTTTTTCAACTGCTCAAGTTCTTGATTTTCGTAATTTAAACTTTAAATATATCCTAATTTAATAGTAGATATTAAAATTTTACAGAGCTGAGATTTTCCTTCTCTTCTCAAGATAAACTTATTCCCAATTATCTGATTTTGGGGGGATTTCTGTAAATGTGGGTTCGTTGTTCTTTATGGCAAATGCTCTTTCGCGCTCTTTATTTTTTTTTTTAAATGTGACAAGTAACTACTCATTTACACTTTATTGCTACGAAGTCTACAACTTTGTAAGGAATCTTTGTCGAAATTACGGAAAAAAATCTTAAACGCTTAGAACTAGACATAGAATTTTAGATGTTATTTCAACAGTTGGATAAATTCATTTTTGCAGTAATAAAGAAGCCGATTAAGCTGAAATATTAATGGTTAGTTCTTTGTTTGGCGGAAAAATTAAACTATTACTAGCCAGTGATAACAATGGATGCAAAGGAAAACCAAGGAAAGAAGAAAAACTTAAAGCTGTGAAAAATTTGGATTCGTCATAAAATCGACAACGTCGAATGTTGGGGTCAGAGTGTGTATTTATTAGTCCAGGGAAGCACTTTCTTCCAAACTCTAAAGTAGGAATTTGGGACTTCGTAGGGAGTGTTTCACAAACTGATTGAGATTTCTCCAGCTGTTTAATAGCGCAATTCCTAAGCCGACGGCCATTGGAGATCTTTGGCCTATTCCGTTCATGCTCGAAGCCAGAATGCATGTGCCAAGAACATCGACCCAATAAGATGACTTAATTGCCTTTCATTTGATTTGGTCCTATTAGAAGTCTTTTCAGCTGGAAATCTCTTGTTACTAAATGTAAGTAGCAAAAATATAAATCTGCTTTAACACTGACACATTTATATCGTTCTGTTTTTCCAACTTTTATTTTTATATCCATTTTTCTTACTTTTCTTCACCAATGAACACTTTTTATGACAGTTTGAGTTACCTCCATTAAGTTTTCTATTTTATGGCAACCAAGATTTTGATTTGTCATTTTCAATTGAGTTAATTCATAAGATTTATGAGGATATAATAAATTTTACGTACTTTCTTGTATTTTGTTTAATTTTAAATAATTTAAAACTCCTTTACCAAAGAAACATTCACTTTATCCTATCAATATATGGTAAATTCTGTCAATAAACATCCATCTAGACTTTACATATGTCACTATTTTAGTATCTTAGTTCCTTTTGAAGCAAAACATTAAATAAGACTAAATTTATGAAATAAATGAGTTGATGATTCATTGATGGAAAAAGTAACTAACTTAACCACCACTATCACAGACTTAGTCTTTATCTATTTAGTAAACTTCAAGCTATTACATAGGAATGCCCTCAAAATTTGGTTCGTAGATGTTTTTACTTCATTAGTAACCTGTAAAACAAGAAAACAAAACGTTAGTAAAATCTATGATCAAATAAAACAGGGTTTACACCCCCATTTATACCACCATAAAGCCCCTTTTCGACAGGAGAGAACAATTGAAGTAAATCTGAGTCATTGAAAATCAGAATGGAGCACATTAATAACCTAGGCCCGGCGTTTAAGGTTGAAAGAAACAGAAAATCAAGAAAAATAAGAAGCGATTGCCTAAAGATAATAGCAAAGAAAACTCCCAGGCGTATAATCCTAGACGAGATCACGTTTGAAAACCATCAGAAACTAGTTGATCAAAACAGGGTAGCATTACTGAAGTGCATTTGATTTGGGATGGTTGAAATTCGAAAACGGTCCACAAAAATCCTCTTTCCCGCCAATTCCCGCAAGAGGTAAATAGATGCCAATCCCAACAAAGTTGCACTTTTCTCATTTCCCCTAAGTCTACATTATACACCACGCATTAAAAAGATTAACTTATAGAAAGTTTTCATTGCCATAATTAGAACTTAGTCTCTAGCCTCCTCTACTTTTATTCTTGGCCACTCACTTTAACTACTATTAGTTCGGAATACTAGAATAGGAAACAACTTTGCCACCTAAAATATGACTCAGTGTACAAGCACAAATACTGAGTCAAGGAGCGGTCTTTCGACTACTATGACGACAAAATACCTAAGAACAGTGATATTTTATAGCTTAAAATTTAACTTACACGTTAATGAAGGACTGTAACTAGGTATTTCAAGAAGCACAACTACCGCAGTCACAATAAGCGAGCTGAAAGGAGCCTTAGATGGAGGTAGGGTGGGTGAATGATATAGGCTACTAACCTTTAGCTGGAGTTTCGCATGGCTGAGTAATTGTGACCAGTTTCTCCTCTGTTTTCGTAATGTATTCTGGCACAGTCTTATTTACCACTTCGCTTACCACTTTCGTTGTAGTTATGTATTCGGGAACAGTCGTCGTGACGTAGACAGACTCAATCTAATGAAAAAGAAATAATTGAGTAAACCTTAGCTTCCTCGCTCTATAAAACCACTAGTATCTCCACTATGCTTCGTGATATTTGTCGAAATTGGTACTGAAACTATTAATAAAAGGTATGATTGACGTAAATCACACTTACCTCCGTGGAATATACGGTTTCTGTCTGGTGTTTTGTTTCAGTAACGTAGTTCTGGACAGTTTCTGTTTGAGTGATGTAATTATCAACTAATTCGGTTTCAGTAACTGTAACATAATTTTCTACCGTTTTTGTTTCATAATCAGTTAAAGTAGATGTTACCACGTTGTCAACGGTATGGGTTTTCGTCACATAATTCTGAACTGTTTCTGTCTCAGTTACAAAATTGTCCACCCTTTCTGTGACGAACTTATCGACGGTTTCAGTTTCAGTAACGTAAATAGTTGCCGTCTCAGTGACATATGAAGGAACTAATTCAGTCGTCGTTTTTATTTGGACGATCCCATCAGTAGCATAGGTCTGTAGAGAAAAGAAAAGAGTTGTACATATTATTAAGAGCAGCAAACTCGGGGACTTCAATTAGGAAAAATATTGAGATAAGACATTAACTCTAAAAGCTGAATGTCGACCACTTTTCTGAGGAGATAAAAAAAATACCCTGTGGACTCAACTTTCGTTATAATTTTTTCTAAGAACAAACATAATTCAACTCAGGGATGGCCCTCAGGGAAAGAAAAAGAGAGCTTAAGTAGACAGAATGAGAGAGCGAGCAAATAAAGCACAAGAACACACTTATATAAAATATTAAGGTTGTAAAAGACCACCGTAGTAAAATACTCCATCTCATTTATTGCCAAGGAAGCCAAGAAATAAAAAAAACATCAAAACATGCATTTTCACAAGTTAGAAAAATAAATGAGGAAAGAAACACAGAGATGAATGAAAAAGATGGATAAATAGAGAGGACTGGAATTTTGACAAGGGATAAGAATGGAGAACACTGTAGGGGCAAACCTCGTCAACCTTATATACTTGCATCAAAGAGGTACATTATGAACCTCCAGGAACAAGTTAGTACAAGAAGCACATACTCAGTAGTATGAATGTGAATTTCCTTGTGGTAGGATGGAAATGAGATGGATAGAAAGAAAACATCGCTGCATTGACAACAGATGTCTGGTCTTTCATCATCTCCTATACACTATCTCGGACTAGAGTGCCTCCACTACCATTTAAGGTGGTTTACCTCTGTTACGACGGGTTCGGATGGTGAGAACTCAATTTTCTGCTTCTTCTGTTGTTTAACTTGGTCGATCGACGGAGTTGGCACATTGTATCCACAAACAAGCGGGATCAAGACAGCTAGAGTCAGGAGAAGAGACCTGCAAAGAGTAGCGATGGTTTGAACTTATTTCAAACTACGAAACAAAGATTTTAGCGTTTTTAACGATAGGAAACCCATTTACAATGGGTTATTTCCGAATAGGTTAGAAATCCATTAATAAAAATCAAATAAATATATTATTAGGCGCTGAGAATGACTTTATAGCATTAGGAGGATAATGAAGGTACGCTGTTCACCAGAACTTCGAATAGGAAGAGAAAGAATAAATTAGAAAAATGGAATATAGAAAACAAGTGAAATAAGGATGAAGAAATACATACTAAAATGAAACGTAACCTTCCCATGCCAACACTTGATTCAGAAGAATTGATTTTAAAATCGAAAAAGAAGTTTCTTTTTTATATCTTGTCGATGTATTGTGGGAATTGTTGGGACTCGCCTAAAATAGCCTAAATGCGTTTTGTTAACTCTTTGCTTCGGTAACTGCGAAATATGCAGCTAATTATTTCTATGCACTTCGATCAATGCACCATATTCTATCCCAACAGTAAGTATAGAAAACTACAGCCGATGTATTTAGCCACCACTATAAAAATCTTGTATTAACCTATAAACTTAACAGAAAATCTTTAAAAGTCAATGGGCACAATAGATTCTTACTTCATCTTTAAGAGTTAATGCTGCAATCGAGATACAAGCGGGATAATTCACTTTATGAGAATGGTATTGATGAAGTTTCAGCGCTATTTATATATGCCGGTCTTATTAATCCCCGCGTGTTGCCTCTCCACCTCCCCCACTCTCCAACAGGAGAGGAAATTCCGCAAGTGTTTGAGACAAGTGTGGCATCACCCGGCGCCAAATTTGAAGGAAAATTGCTTCTTAGAAACTGAAGCAACTAAATACCCTAGAGGGAGGGGGAGGCTCCCTTGTTGGGGATGGAAGACGGTTCACAGGGACGTTGTTTGGCTAAGAGATTTCTGTGGAAATCTTAAGGGATAAATAATTCGGGGTTTTACCCTGTTTCCGATTCATTTAGAGACATTAATCGCATTTCCAAATCACAAATATCACCTAAATTGGTTCGTGCAAGAACTTTAGCTGCACGCAAAGTTGCTCACGTTCCTCGCTTGTTGATTGAAGTATGTTGCAAATACATTAGTTGCAAAATCTTCTTTTAGCGATTATTTATAAATGTATGATTTTTGTACTTTTTATTTTCTTATTCTTCACATCTAGACTCAGAGTGGATCTAGGGGTATTTGCTAGTCTCTAAATTCTTCTTCTCCTCCTCATAATTTATATTTGTTTTTTTAGTGTGTTTTTTTCTTACTAGGGGAGTATATAGGCAATACAGATCATAAAGTGATTTGTTTTGAACTCAGCAGTGACACCAACGTCGAGGCAAAAGCTGATTCTATTGACTGACTTTAGAAATTAAAATTTCGATAGCTTTCGTAAGCAAATTAGATTAACAAATTTTCGATTTAAACTCGATTCCTATTTAATAATTAAAAGAGCGTTTTCCTGAAAGAAAAGATACTAAAAACAAAGAAGAGGAATGAAAAAAATTGGAAATAAGACCTAATGTAATATATGCAAACGCAGCTAAACACAACACAGGGACTACCGAATAATACAATATTAAACCAGAAGTTCACATGAAAATAATGACATGCATGTGCACAATAATTATTGCACAATCAAGGAGCTGCGCATCTAAACTGAATTCAGCGCTCAAAGACAACAAATTACCAACAATGAAATTCCCAAGTAACCCAAACTCGACAGCTACGACGGAGCTTTCGTAAATAACCAATCTGAGGAAGAAGCAACCAGCGAGGAGACACCCAACTCAAAATCCGAGGAAGAGACCACATACAAGAAAAAAGGAAAATAGAGAAAACAGAGTGACGAGCAAAAACGGGAAATTCTACAGAGACAAGCAGAAGAACAAAAACCTGAAGCAAGAAGGATGGCAAGAACCAAGACAAAAGAGACAAAAAAACCCGACAGAGAAGAGAAAATAAGAAAAGAAGAGGGACATTTGAGCACCGAAATATGTGACCGTAAACTTAGAATCCTACAGATTAAAACAAACGGATCGATTGGAAAACGCATCCAATATGGCAAAATCTTCAGCTAAATTGATACTGACTTAGTTCATTATATCAGTACACGGGCTCAATATGGAAACTGAAAAGATAATAATATGGAACCATGAAGTATTAGCACCATAGAAGGAAATACAAGGAATAGAAGAATCGTTTGTAGCAGTAAAAATCGCCATAGAGTTTGGAGATCTAACAATCGCAACTGCATACTAAACACCGAACCAGGACTCTCTTCCAATCCCCAACTTCACCAAGTTGTTTAACAGAAGTGCCATTATATTCCTCTGGGATAATAACTCTTTATGTAGGAAAAAATGTTACAGATTAACCAACGGGTTGGGTGATAGTTAGAACTACTGTTGGAAAGAAACATCGTCTAATGACTCGGCCCTGATTTCCATACTTTTATTAATGGAACCGACGACGACAATGGAAGTCGAAGGCCTGCAAAACGGCCAGATTTTTCAGGAATAGTAGTTAGGTCCACAGCGATGATGTTGCCAGATAAAAACTTAACGGCATCATCACACCTACCTAAACCCTTTGATTGGGACAGAAAAATCAGTCATTTCCTAAAATGCGGACCACCGATCCTGTTCCAAGCACCACTGGGTGATTTTTTCAGGTGGTAGCGGCCCCAAAATGATAGTTGCATGGGAAAGTGATAACTACAATGGAGTTCCTCAACCATCTCCCACCGAAGATCAGGAAAATTAATCGGTTCTTTGACAGTTATGCGTAAGCTCAGCCACATTTAGGGCACTTATCTCCAGCTCGTCAATCATGTCGTCAAGGACCTGACCACTGGGATTGATCCAAAATTCTCCCGAGAGGGGTTGTCTACTGTTCAAATCCCCGAGTAGTAGAAAGAGCATCGGCAATCATAGCACGATGCGGCAGAAATCCTCCGAGCTGAATTGGCTTACTTGGTGTTTAAGACCCCCGGTAGACGGTCCTATGACCATCTTCAAGGGTGTTTCCTTCCGCGAGTCTAGCAATTCATTGGGTGTATGTGGCCGTTTCGCCTTAAAGGAAACGGTGACGCTGGGGTATGGGGGGAAGCTCTGGCTTTAGCCCAGGCTAGTCGTGAATCCTTTGTGCCTCCACCTATTTACAGAGAAGCGCCAGAGAGGGGTAGGACGTGAAGTCGAGTTCTTAATGGGCGAGAAATCAACCATGCTCATAGGGCTATAAATGGCAAGAGCAGAGGGTGCCTTTTATAAAATTAAGGCATAAGACGTCCCGTGTAGCACCAGGTGTGCCAGGACTGTCTTTAGCCTCCGGAATGAGCAACGATCCGCAGTATGAAGGGCCAGGATTTCGGTCTCATGGAGATACGCACCACATTGCTTCGAAGAAGCTGGGCGGGGCTCTCCGCAATTGACACATTTAGTCATACCCGACCTATCGTGTAGGGCATTTGAGTAATTTAGACAGACTTCGAGTAAACTCGACTTTTCACGTCTACATGAGCGATTCATATTGCCAAAGGGTTGTGGTTTTTATTTTTAGGAGCCCATCTGGCGACTGCCCACTTGGGCATAATTCGCCGGAATCAAGACAGCCTAGTACTAGGATACATTAAAATAAAAATATGTAAAACAAAACAAAAAAACAGTAGCAATAGAAAAGGAAAAGGGAAACAAGGAGGCAGCACGCTCCGGCGTCGTGGGGAGGCCCGCGACCTACTGCAGTGCGACCTACAAAGAAACAACAACAAAACCCTTAAAACAATTTAATAAAGTGTAGGAGGCCATCCTCATCCAAAAAGTCATAAACCCCACAAGTCAGTATGCACGAATCCGTCCCGAGTACAAGGGACAAGCGTTAGCAACCCCGCTCCTCCTGGTGCCGGTATGGGTAGCGTGCGCGAAGATCACCCAGACTGGGACATTCAACAAGAATGAGCCGAACACTCTGGGGGAACCCAGCAGAAGATAATGTCGACCTCCGCCCAGCTCACCAAAACCATGGCGTCACGGATATCGCGAACCAGGGGGTGCGGAGATTCCAATGCTCCGAGAGCACTCAGGGCGCTTTGTGAGTCCCTATAACCTCCCGTAACGAGCGGTGTATTGCAATTACCAAAGGGGTGACAGTAGTAGCACTTTCGAGGCATTGGTACGAATGCCTGGTAATGATACCAACCAGTACGCACCGACTCATGGAGTCTCTCACGGTTGAACAAGACGAAGAGTGTAAGTGACGATGTCGAGTCCTCTCCCTGTTTTCTCGTCACACTTTCAATCTTGACCGCCCCGTGGCTGGCCATCTATCAGGTGATGTCTTCCAAGGAGTAGTCTACGAGTTCCCTCACATAAACTAATCATTTTATAAAGTTCATGGTAGAGGGTGACGTCACGCTCACTGGCGAGCCATTGAGTTTCCGAAGTGCACTATCATTGCCACTTCGGAAGGAGCCGACGCATTCGCCAGAAGGCTCCCATCCCAGAAGCGGTTCTCCAACAATCAAACTAGTTAATGCGCTTCTCTGATAGAGCTTGTTGCCTTTAGCTCATGCTGTCATCTGTGGAGGGAATAACCAGGAAGCGCTTGAAGATAGCGGGCCAGGTAGTCTCTGAATGAGAGACTCTGACGCAATAGAGGCTCCGCTCAGCGCATTTGTGAATATGCTCTTTGTCTGGGCCTCCCCCTCGGGGCCGGATGTGCCGATCTTGGCGTGGTCGATGCCGAAATGACAGTGGACCTAATCTTCCCTGGAGCCCCAGTGTAGGGAGAGAAATCCATAATCTTCTCTGTCTTCTTGCCTTTCCCCTTCTTCTTTGAAAAGGAGAGCGGGCAGTGAACCCGCTTATCTCCACACCCGGTAGGGGCACCTAGGCCGGACGGACTGGCCTCAGCAAGATCCTTCTGCAAAATTGAGAAGCCATCATCTGTCAAAGGGTCACAAGTCAGGGCCTAAGGTCCCTCCTCTCCTTGTAAGTCATCGGGGGCCCGAGCCACCTAAGGGGATGATTGCACATGGACGGACTCTGGTTCAGTATTTGTCAGCGTGCTTGGGCTCTGTCCCATAGAAGATCCTACCGTCTGAGGTTGAGTCACCTCCAGGACCATGTCTAGCTCAGGGGTGGTCTCCATGTATATATGCTTCCCCCGAAGTCATCACAGGTCCCAATCGAGGACTCTTTCTTCTCATTATTTGTATTTTTGGCGTGTGAGCCGATCTCCATTAGGAAAGAGATGAGGGAAGGGGGGCAAGCACGCCGACGATGTGCAAAATTGAGATGCAGAACTACAGGACTGTAAGTGGCAAATATAGGTGGGACTACTGACGAGTAAGATGGATGATCACCTATTATTATCATACCCTGGTGCTAGGTGATCCCAGGATGGCATGCAATCTAGCCATGCACCATGTCTAGCAGACAGAACGCCAGTAAAGGAGAGAACAGTTCCTTCTGGTACCAAGTGTGGGTAGACAAAAGGTCGAGATAGTCGTAATAATAATAACAAATAAATAAATACAGATAAAGTAGCGCTGAGAGGGAGTAAGGGGAAGTGCACCAACAAATTTCCCAGCACCCATCAGAATTCACGTCAACCCAGTGACGAGGCTTCCCTAATTTCCACTCAGGCTGGGGGGATGTGCACCTCCTCCAAGTACCAAGCGTAACAAGCTACACAAGATACCTCCCGGCGGAGGTAAGCAATGCAAGCAAGAATGACGACGCATAAAATAAGAATAATAAACGAATTCGGATCCAAATAGAAAATACAGACAAACGGGAACAAATTTAAGATAGTACCAAAAGGAAGACTCTTACTTTCCGATGTGAAAATCAAAGACAAAAAATACCCTACCTCAAGTGAATGCAGCCCTAAAGATGAAAATCACTACCAACAGATACCAGACACATGTCAGAGAAAGAATCCAGAAAACTATACTAAGTCTAAAATTAATGTAAAATTAAAAAAAAAACCTAAGCATAAAAACAAAGACAACCTATACATCTCAATAGTGCAATCTATACTGCTATATCCAGCTGCCCTGCAGTATTTCCAGCTTCTCTGCAGTATTTCCAGCTGCCCTGCAGTAGTTTTAGCTGCCCTGCAGTATTTCCACTTCTCTTCAGTATTTCCAGCTGCCCTGCAGTACTTCCAGTTTCCCTGCAGTATTTCCAGCTGCCCTACAGTATTTCCAGTTGCCCTGCAGTATATCCAGCTGCCCTGCAGTATTTCTAGCTACTCTGCAGTATTTACAGCTGCCATGCAGTAGTTCCAGCTGCTCTACAGTATTTCCAGCTGCCCTGTAGTATATCCAGCTGCCCTGCAGTATTGCACAGCATATCAAAGACACGAAAGATCCGATACAAAACAATGCACCTTATAACAAACGCCAGAAGAATCGAAAGAAGAAAACAAAAAGACCTAAAAAGAAGTATCAAAGGGCAAAGAGTAAACAAGATACGAGAAAAACAAGGCACTCAATATGTAAGAAAGAAAATGTTAGAAAAAAAACTAGGAGATAACATCTTAAATATATTTGAAAATAATTAAATGATAAGGCCGAACCAAACATATCCGAACTTCGTGTATATACTGGAATAAGGAAACCAGGAAGAAAGTTGCACATAAAAGTTTTGACTCAAACAAGGAAACAAGACGAAAAAGGAAGAAACATTTGTGAAGGAAACAACAGAAAATGAAACAAAATCACAATATAAGTAAGATACTGTCTCCATCCCCGATTATGGACCTATCACCGGATAGAAACAACATCGAACCAAATATGACACCCGATATGACCATTGGGGCGTGAACTTGTAGATACAGCATGTAAGTCTAGTACTAATCCATACCCCCTTCCCCTTTTACCTAAGTTAGACAACAATTGCACAAATATAACAGTTAGAACGCTTAAATAAAGGTGAATAAAATCCAAATAAGAATAATCAATGACAGGTTAACTTGTTATCCAAGGCACTAAATAGAAGGATAAATAAATAAAGTGAATAGAGATTATACAGATTATATTTCCCTTCTGTCAATCCACCTCTGCGCTACGGCCTAGACGACTAGAAGCATCGCTTCTTACGCTGAGTGAACTCAGTCATATTGGTGTGGGAAATCACCTGATAGGCTTCCAATACGGTGACTGCTACATGTTGTAGCGATCCATGGTGCAAATCCTACGGAAAACTGTAGGTTCCTACTGAGATGGCCAGTATACGCTGAGAGTAGATAGGAAAAACAATACCAAAGCAAGTCCCCACCACCACATTGAAAGTTCATTTTTGTCTCTGTTTAAAATATTATTCATATGTTCTTGCATATCTGGTTACTAATATGCTTTTAGTATATCGTGATCTGGGATGCAACATGAGTGTGAAGCTGCATTTCCTAAATAGTCACCTCGACCGATTCTCAGAGAATCTGGGAGCCGTGAGCGACGAACAAGGGGAACGCTTCCATCAGGATTTGATGACGAATGGAAAAGCGCTACCAAGGTCACTAGGATAGACACATAGTGGCGGACTACTGCTGGACGATGAGAAGAGATCAGCCAGAGAAAACTTACAAGAGAAAGAGTTACGAACACAAATTTTTGCCCGATTGAAATCAAGAAGAGGTCCTTTAGCCTGATGTACGGTCATTAATAAATTAGCCTCTATTTTATTACAGTATTTGTATTCCTAATGTGTAATTCAAGTTTCTTCTCATATGCAATAAAATGTTTGTGCAAAAAAAACCTGCTTTACTATAAATAACGCAAAAGGATGATTCAAAATTACTTCAGGGCATGATGATAGCCGTGATCAAATGAAAATTATTGTATAATATTAGTTATTGATATTACGAGAAATCTGTAGCATTTAGAGAGAATCTGATTTCAGATTTGAATTCAGTATGCTCGAATTAGGTAGGAAATGTACTTTTGTCAATTCACCAAATATATTGTTCCCCAGTGTTATCTTCAGAAGACCCCAATGAACCAGCCTGAATTTCCCCTTGTGCTCCTTATGATATATAAGACTCTCTCTGGGCGCACTGACGCCTGTAGTTGAGTTTTCAGTTTTTTACAGTATCATAAATCCTTTGGAAAATTTTCATTTTCCAATAAAGCCACACTTCGTCTTAAGTATAGAATTTTTTACGTCTGTTTCTCCTTATTTTTCAACTACAATCACGCCTCCTTTTTCCTTAATATCAGTGAAGTAATAATAACAACTTACTAAGACTAAAAAGTGTACAGAAGAAAGCTATATACAAAATAACAAACACTAGAACATAAGAACTTGGAAGATAACGAGACCTTCATAGGGAGGTCAAGATAAAGCATAATTGCAAAAAGACCAAGAAAAGTCATAGAAAAGACAATGAACGGAATAGGAGTCGATTTAACCAACCAAATTGCACAAAGAGAAGAATGAAGAAAACACAGATTATTCCCAAGTTTTCCCAAGGATTGATGAAAGAGAAGAGAAACAGGGAGAAATTCGCACATAGAGGACAATATACTCGTAACTCGAAGACGACTAAGATTAATTCGATAACTAAAGCATCATCAGTGAATAACTTATAGACAATTATAACCATAATAGGAATATAAATAGGAATAACTTGGGAGATAGAATCCTACACCAGTTATAGTTAGAATAATTAATAATAACAGTTTGAACGTCTAATATAAACAAACAGTACACTGACCAAGATACAAATATTCACGATACAAAAACAGAAATGCCTGAATCTCGCGCTAAACAAACTTCTAACCATATCGCTCTAACTATAACTACCTACACTGCTAGTTTGCCTGCTCTTCAGGCAAACTAGCATCTATGTGCAAACCTCTTACTTCCGTCAGTTGTCAGCATTTATTCTTCATTACTATCACATTCACACACGGGACTCAATAGATAAATTGAACAAGGATCACGATAAACAGCAACGATTAGAATAGATAACAAGCTACATATCGTGGTTCGGATTCCACGTTAAGACATATATCCCATGACTAACTAAATACACTTTGTTGTCTCCTACTATACTTCCTCGTTGTTCCATCCTTAAACTTTCTTCTTCCCCTCTCTCTCACTCCTACCCACCGTACCCACAGTTCCTGGAGCCTACTTAGGCTCTGGACAGTATAGGCTGCGGGGGACTACAAAAGAGTACCGTCCCTTGGCCACTCTTTTGAGGGCCAAGGAGAGGGTGGGGCGAACTGTTCTTTGTCTCTCACTTCTCTTTTCATTTAATTTCATACCGTTGATATTTCCTTTTTTGTAGCTTCAACGGTGAATATCTTATAGAGCTTATTAATGCAGCTTGGTGGTATCGCATTTCCTTTCCACAAGGAAAATATGCAAATATATAATCTTAATGCTATTAGTCCTAATTCAAGAACTAATCTTAATGATATTACTCTAATTCAGTGAAATAATTTTCATGTTAGACAATGTTTAATTATGCAGCAGAGTGGAAACACTGGTCTTACTATGAGCTAAATTAGGCCACATTGACTGCAGTTAGTCCGCCAGATGATCTGATTTGGGATGGGCTAACATTCCGGTGGCTGCCACATGGTGTAGTCACTCTCGGTTCGAATCCCATGTCCAACTCTAAGTCCCCACTAAGATATGCACCAGACGGTGTGAGTCAGTGCTAAAACCCGTTATTGATAGTTCTTGCCGCCATATTTTGCTTTTTTGCCTTTTCCTCCTCTCCGAAAAAAACTATTCTAACCCTAACCTTTGTTTTTCTTATAATTTTTGGCAATATTACTGATACGATTAAAAAGTAAATGATTCGTAATATGAGTAGAGCAGTATCATCACAACGAGACTTCTTTCTACTTTCGAAGATCATGGGCAAATCGTTTGAGCGGGAGTCAATTGCTTTACCCAGAGCCCCAACCAAGTCTTTTCCAGGAAATCCCAAGATCACCTTTTTCGAGGAAGTCTTCCCAAGTTCAGGGATAATGATGTCACGGTTCAACGAGCTTCCCCCTTATCTTCTCTTCACCTTTGTATTTTGCTTTCCTCCTCTTCTTCCTGCTCCTCCTTCTCCTCCACCTCTTCCTCTTCCTCCTCATCTTCTTCTTCTTCTTCTTCTTCTTCTTCTTCTTCTTCTTCTTCTTCTTCTTCCTCTTCTTCTTCCTCTTCTTCTTCTTCTTCTTTTTACTAGCACCAGTTTCATTCTATGTATAATTAAGATTTAAATGCAGGGGAATATTTTTGTCAGTCTGTTTGTAGCTAAAGCAAATCAAAATCACCTTGGTTCCGATTTTTTTTCAAAGGTAGCTTAACCCTACGTTGTCTGGACGAACAGCAACGAGCTCCCGAGGAAGGCCACGACTGGCACCGTGGTTCGCATTCCACGTAAATCAGTAGGTCCTTCTAGCCATTCAAGCTCTACATACAAAAATTACTTGGCTGGGAGAACGTGCCGTATTCTTCTTCACCTAACCTCCCGAAACATAATAATTTTGGCACGCTTAATCATTTCAACTCATATATTCACTTCACAACTTGTCGCTTTTCCTCTTACTCTCTCCTTCTCCGTCTTCTGGCTGTACCCGACTTTGCCGGGGTCACTTGTCCCCATAGAAGTAGATAAGGAGGACAAGGTGAAGGGGTCGGCTAGCGCAAACCACCCACCCCTCTTCCCAATCCTTGGAGTTGAGAGAAGAGCGCCGCCGCCTCACAAGGGAGTGGAAGAGAGGGGGGGGGGGCACCAAGTAAGTCCCCTTTTGAGGAGGTTTTGGCTGTTTAGGCTCCAGACCGAATCTCTGCCCTAAAGGCAAATGGAGTAAAATGTAGCTGCTGATTTAATTGAAAAAAAGAAGAAGATGAATTTATGGACTTTGAATCAGACAAACCAATATTCGCGGGGACCAAAGTAATGGAGTTCCTAAAAAAAAGAAAAACTTGAGTCAAATTAAGTAACGCTTCTTTTTAGGTGGTTGGACCACGCAATTGGCACTTCTCTTTTTGTTGACATTTCAAAATTTATTTTCAATTGATGCATTACAAGGTTTATTGGTATATTAATTAGTGTTTTAACATTTTTGTCAACTTAAATATATATATATATATATATATATATATATATATATATATAAATAATCTGGCAACATTTGGCATCAGGTAATGCTTTTAAAGGTCGTGGTAACTGGAATGATAACTGGTTAGCCGAGTAGTTTGGAATCTCTGGATTTGGAAATAACGCGGACACAAATAAAGCGAAATGGAGTCCTTCCATGAAGTGTCGTTTTTTTTATCCTCTATTTATTGTAATCATTCATTCTTGGAAAAGAATTCTTATTAAAATAAGATTTCTTACTTCTCTCGAGTGCTACCAAAAAGAATCTGTAAATGTGCTATCTCCCTAATCATTGTTCTTTTTGCCCGTTATGTTGTAAAATAATAGTATAATAATAAAACGATCAAAAAAGTAATATAAGATATTTTCGTTAAGGTGAAATAATGAACGAAATTATTTGTTCTGCAATAAAGATAAATTAATAAATAAAAAATATATCTATTAATGGTCGATACATCTACCTTCAAGTTAATGTTTATTAGCTAAGCAAAATACACGAATGAAAGTAGCCATCGGAGTACTATAGTGGCGGGTTCTGATATCCTGTTTTAGTCCCCGTGGGATTGCGTCGTGGATGGGTTCTCCCACTCTCCTGTGGTTCTTAGCTAAGCACAATACACGAATGAAAGTAGCCATCGGAGTACTATAGTGACGGTTTCTGAAATCCTGTTTTAGTCCCCGTGGGATTGTGTTGTGGATGGGTTCTCCCAGTCTCCTGTACTTCTTAGAAGGCCATGGAATCCTGATTTCCTCTCCTTCCACTTGCCATTTAACTGATCGTGCTTTGGGATATTTATTAATCTTTTTTTATTAAGGAAATAAGTTTAACAGATTAAGTTATGGCTGCAATAGTTAAAAAAATTTCCGATTTCCTTGTTTGACGACAATTAACGCAATTGGGAAACTAAGGGGGCAGTTTGCTATCGACTCTCATCCGCCAAGATTAATTAAGTAATAATAATAAAATAACAATAATTCCGATTTTGATACATGTCACTTTCAGTTCTTTGGTAAGAAAGGGATATATATGGCTGTGGTGTGCGCGTTGGTCACCACTTAATCCGAATTATCCTATATTTCTTTCAACAGTTGTTAACGCAAAGAATTATCGTCCCCAGATCATTTTAGACCCGTGCTTTTTTTTGTTTTATTCTTGCCTGAGATAAAAAGTCCTGTCACTAATAAATACAGATGCATATGGTTTGAAATTCTTATATTGTGTCACAAAAATATCTTCACTTGCTGATTAATATTATTATTTGGGGGATAAAGGCAGATTCAGGAGTGTTGCGCACTCTCCGCATCATATAATAACATATAATATCGTATAATATCATATAATATCTGTTAATATACTTACAAAGAGTAAATGTTACACTGCGCACGCCCGGCAGTTTACGCGCATGCGTGAATGACCGTTAGTTTGGATCGAACAACGTTGTGGATGCAGAAACAGATCGAGCGTCTCATAGATATAGATTAAAAACATAAGAACATAAGAAAAGAAGGAGACTGCAAAAGACCATTCATGGCCTACACTTGGCAGCTCTTGTTCCAGTCAATACCCAAAAGATTTCTTACGCAGAGAAATGTCATCAACATTGTCACCATTTACAGGAGTTCATCAGATCTATTCTACAATATACATAAAATGCATCCAGAGGATTATGTCCATTCATGCAACCACAAAATATAATCTCCCCGCTCCTTAGAAAAATATATACATATGTACATAAAAAAAAGTCAGTCCCATCTAGCAGCTTCATCCATATATTTATCTAATCTATTCTTAAAACTACCCAGAGAGGAGGCTTCTATCACATGTCTAGTGAGCCTATTCCATTCATCTACCACACGATTTGTAAACCAATTCCTCCCAATCTCCTTCCTAAACCTATACTTATCAAGCTTAAACCCATTGCTACGTGTCCTGTCATGTTCACTAAGTATAAGAACCTTACCCAGATCCTCTTTATTATATCCTTTTACCCATTTGAAGACTTCAATCAATTCCCCTCTGACTCTTCTCCTTTCCAATGTATGTAGATTTAGTTTTCTGAGCCTTTCACCATAAGGTAAGTTCCTTAGCCCACCAATCATCTTTGTCATCCTTCTCTGCACAGACTCAAGCAAATCAATATCCTTCCTATAATATGGTGACCAAAATTGTACTGCATATTCTAGATGAGGCCTAACTAGCGCCAGATACAGTTTTAGAATGAATTCAGCACTCTTATTGCTTACACTCCTCCTAATGAATCCCAACATCCTATTAGATTTATTCTTAGCATTTAGGCATTGCTTTCTAGGACGAAGGTCTGAACTGACCAAAATACCCAATTACCTCTCACAATCGGTCCTCCCTAAAATTCTCCCATTTATAACTATTCAATGGATTATTTCTACCTATACTAAGTACACTACATTTGTCTATGTTAAACTTCATTTGCCATTTCTCGGCCCAATTGGACAGAATGGTCAATTCCTCCTGCATTACAACAGCATCAAAATCAGCATTAATGGCCCTACCTAGCTTAGTATCATCAGCAAATTTACTCAGGTCACTACTTATACCTATGTCAAGATCATTAATATAAATTAAGAATAGCAAGGGGCCCAAAACAGATCCTTGCGGAACTCCACTGCTAACACACCCCCACTCAGATTTAACTCCATCTATACTAACTCTTTGCTGTCTGTCACCAAGCCATCACTGAATCCACCTAAATATACTGCCATCGATCCCTTGTGCTTTAACTTTGCTCAGAAGCCGTAAGTGTGGCACTCGATCAAAAGCCTTACTAAAGTCCAAGTATAAAATATCATAGTTTTCATCATTATCTGCTGCTTCATACACCTTACTATAAAAAGACAGCAAATTAGTCAGACAGGATTTACCCTTACTAAAGCCATGCTGTGATTCTTTTATCAACTTATGCTTATCCAAGTGATCTCTAATATTCCTTGCTATAATAGATTCCATCATTTTCCCTACCACTGATGTCAAACTTACTGGTCTGTAATTAGACATATTTGTTTTATCCCCTTTCTTAACTATAACTATGAAATGTGACTGGTCACAATTTACGAGCGTTTAAAAACCGGCAATAGGTCCATTTTCAGTCCTTATAACGCACCGAAAGCGACCCGAAAGGGTGTGAGGTCATTGCTTTCAAGGAAACGACTTGGCCGACTTGTTGACATTAACTCATTATGGAATATATAACTGATTCCGACCAAGCAAAGTTAGGCTATATCAGAGTTCGTCTCAGAATGGAGTCCACGGTTTTGTTGACTTCTTGAACCCCGCATTAAACAATAAGCCCCCACTGAGGTAGGCGTCGGGCAGTGCCATTGGCACTCATTTCTTTCGGAGAATTTAACTCTGATGCAAGAAGTGAGCCAAGTATGAGAAACAACGGGGAACATTGAAGAAAAGTTATTAGAAAATGATGTAATCAAAATGAAACGGGGGTAACTGAGTTGACAGAAGACAAAGATGCAGAAGAATGCTACCAACACATGAATAGCCAAGGATATATGAGAGACTTAGAAAAAAATTCTTGCAAGGAGAGATCGAGGGAGCAAAGACCGAGACAAGTTATGCTCCCAGATTGAAACATAGAATGCAGTGAAACTTGAGATAGGGAGAACCTATGGGAAATAATAAATATACGGGGAGACCAAAATAAGGATGTCCTTAAAAAGAGAAAATCTTGTTTTTCTCTTTTAATTTTATTCATCGCTGTAGCTTCTGCCCACATCTTTAAAAGAAAAGAAACTAATTTGAACCTTTATTATAGAACCGCATCAAAATTTGGAGTGGTTTTGTTAGTTAACCACGAAATTTTCTACACTCTAAATTTAGTAGCTGTAGCTTTTTCTTCCCTTAGATATTTCTTGTTACTAAGTCTAAGAGTCATTTTAGATGCTCTTTGTTGTCCTCCTTCCAACATTTCGACATTTTCAGTCATATCTGGACTATAAAAATATAAAACAAAAAAATAGATTAGTGTTACTAATCCCAAAAGTAAAAATGAGACTGGCAGAAAAACATCGTACTATTTCCAATTAAAGTAAAAAAAAGCAACAAAATCAAGACGAAAGAAGTGGCATCTAAGACTCAGATTCTGTATCTGACAACCATGGTTTCATATTAGTGATTTTAAAACTCTATTGCATGTATCTAGTCTTGACCTTCATGGGTAATAATAAAGGGAACAATAGGAAAATCAGGGGAGCGGAGAAGAAAGGCAAATATATAAAAATACAAGGTTAGCTAAAACAAACCTTAGCCCTCTCAAATTTGTATCGAGAGGTGAGTGTTTAACATTTTCAGAAATAAAGTCATATCAACGAGATAGAGACTCAAAAGCACCCAATAAAACCTAAATGCGGGGAGTTCGGTGACAGTTGCTACCTTGCAAATAAACTATCACCGATCTTCTCTACTTTCATATTCCATCTGCCTTCGCGAATGCTTACTTCCATAAAAATAATCTGAAACCACCATTTGCCACTTAGCCACTCCTCGAAGTCCACCAGCATCCTTCAATCCGAATTCCTGAGACATTTATTCGCATACTCACCAAGCATAGACATATTTACCGATATCTCTCATCATAGCTTATCGTAGACCATCATGGTAAAGACAACGTCTCACCGGGAGTTTTTTATACTTTGCTAAGATATACGTCATTTGGGAGGCCTTCCACCGTATCTGCCTCCTCTCTTCCACTATTCCAACCATATTCCCATATTAACAGCAGCATTTTCAAATCGGACAGATTCATCTGCTCTTGCAGGAACTTTCGGTATCATTCTTTTCGTCACTATCTGCTAGGTATTCACCCACGTTGGAATTCCTTGCGATGAAGTAGCAAAAAAGACTCGGGGCTCCTTCCGGCGGGTGGAAGAGGCGGGTTCATTCCCCACTCTCTTCTCCTAAAAATAAAAAAAATAGAAAAACAAAAAAGAATTGGGGGCTCCAGGCGGTGGAAGAGAGAAGTTGGTTCATTCCCCGCCCTATTCTCATAAAAAGAAAAGAAATAGACAAACGAAGACTCGGGACTCCTCGCCCTTGGTGGGATCCACGGGGACGGACGGGGCCGCTGCGTTTTGGTTGAGAGAAAGCTAAGATCGGCACGTCCCGCTCCGGTGCTTCCCCGGATGGGGATTCTAAGACTAAGACCAAAAGAGGGCAGAGCGGATCCTCGATTACGTCATGGCTCCTCATTCAGAGGTTACCTGGCGTTTGCGAGGCCACTCGCTTCAAACCTTTCCTCGTTATTCTCTCCACTGATTGCAGCATAGAGATTTAACTAGCTTGATTTGTAGAGAGCCGAAAGTGACCCGTTTCTTGGACGGTAACCTTCTGGCGAATGCATCGTTTTCTTCCGAGGCGGCCATGATTATTGTCCTTCCGACACTTGATGGCACGCTGGTGAGTGTGACGCCGCACTCTACCATGAAGTTCGTAAAAGGAGTGGTTTATGCAAGGGAACTCGTAGACTACTCCTTAGATGACATCACCTTAGAGCTGGCCAACCATGGAGTGGTCAAGGTGGAACGTGTGATGAGAAAACAGGGAGTGGGCTTCGAGAACCACCACTAAGCTCTTGATTACGTTCGACTGGGACAAGCTCCCTGAGTCGATGCGTGCTGGTTGGTAGCGCTACCGCATGAAGACATTAGTGTCACTGCAACGGAGGTGCTACTAGTGCCACCGCTTCGACGATGTGAATCGTTCCTGTAGACGCGCGAAGTCGGGGTTACCCGAAGTCTGTGTAAGTTGTTCCAAGGCCGCAAACTATAAGTCTAAATCGAGTGTCAATTGTGGAGTGCCGCACCCCGCTTTCTCGAAGCAATGTAGTGCGTATCTCCTTGAGAAGGAAATCCTGGTCTTTTTAGCTCAGGATCGTCTCTCATTTGGTCCTGGTGCGCCCGGCTCTGCTTAGGACGTCATATGCTCCTGCCCCCTACAGGCCTACGATACTGGTCGTTCCTGCGCTCTTCGGCGGGTTCTACCCACCCCGAGTGCTCCCTTGGTAAAGCTGGCGGAATAAGGAGTTCACACCCAGCCCTGGCTAAATCCAGGGCTCCGCCTCCATCCTCCAGCTTGACTGTTTCCCGTAAAGCGAAACGGCTGCGCACCTCCACCGAATCGTCAGACTGAAAGGAGGTAACACCCCTGCAGTAGGTCTTGAGGCCATCTGCAGTGGTTCCTAAAGTTTCCCCCCGAAAGGAGGACAGCACTAAAGGAGTTTTGGCTCCTACGCTCACACCCAGTGGTAAGGTGGGTGGCTCGGAGACGGTGGATCCTCCAAAAGAGGGACCCCTGCCCCCGAAGGCCCCCCGCCCACCTAAGGTTTCGAGGCGGAGTGATGAAAGGACTCGCATGACAAACTAAACCACCCCAGATAAGTCCTCGAAGGCGACAACGCCTTCAGTGTATTTTCCGGCCAACAGCGCCCGGAATTCTGTCTCCGAGAAGGGTACGGACATTCCCGTGAGGCTCTTTTTTTCGAAGAGGACCCCTGCATCCCCTCCGAGCTATGCCTGGAGAGCATATTTCCCAATGCAATTGCCACGGACTAAGGGAAACTGGAAAGAGCTACAGAGGCTCATCTCCTGCCGTTCATCGTTTGCTATCCTTTTGCAGGAGGCCATACCGGGCGCGTTCCCCCTGCCCAATCTCCTGGGGTATAAGGGTTTTGCGACCACACCAGCACGGGATGTGGGCCGGGAATAAAGATACGCGATTTACACCCGGTATGATGTCTCCGTTCCCCTCTTTGCTTTAAATACTTCCTTTCAAGCAGTAGCTGTGCAGCTGCACCTTGATATGAGGTATACTGTCATTTCCGCGTACATTCCACCGTCAGTCGACTTTGACGCGGGGAACTTCCGCCGCATTCTGGCACGGTTGCCGATGCCCTTTCTTTTGCTTGGAGATCTGAACAGTAGACACCCTTCTGGAGAGACTACTCAACTAATCCCAGCCAGAATTCAATGCACATCGTGATGTCGTGTAACGCCTCCGACTGGACTTTACTTCAGGAGAAGGAAAACCCTTCAAAGACAGGTTTACTTTAAGTGAGTTGCGCACAGGCTTCGGTTTTCCTTGGCCAAAATAAGATAGTGCACTTCTGTCGGCATGCACGGCTCTACCCTGAACCAGATTATATTTATAAATGGGGTTCTCCTGGAAGTGGTGGAGTCGCACCGTGTCCTTAGTCTTGTATTTGACCGACGCGTCACCTGGGAGGCTCATATTCGCAGACTTAGGGTCTCTTGTAACCGTGCCATGGATATGCTTCGCACCATGACGTTCAGTGCCTGGGGCGCTGATAGGGTTACTGCCTTACTTTTTATCGATCCTTTGGTCATTCGAAGCTCGAGTACGGATGGAAGTTTTATGCATCCGCAGCCGAGCGTGTATTGTGGAAGGTGGACTCGATCCACCACACTGGCCTTCGCCTGGTAACAGGTACCTTCCGCCCGTTCCCCTTTGTTAACCTACTTGTTGATGCTATCGAGATGCTACTAGCTCTCTGCCGTGCAAAGCGCATTATTCGCCTGTACGTGAGTATCTGGCACCTCCCTCAGTCTCCAACGGCTCTCACTGCCTCCGCAGCTGGTCTCAACGGTGCCTATGCCGCCGAGAGACGCCAGTCATAATCTAAGCAATTTGGGTTTAATAAGGCTAGGAAACTCCTTCGATAGCTTGGTGTAGCTCTCGGGCCGGTGGTGCCGCTGGTTCTGCCCAGGACGCCACCATGGAGGGTACCATCTTCGACTATTTGTCGACATGACTCTGTTTCCAAAGCTCTACAACGCCGGGAGTATTGAGTTCCGCCTTTTTGGGGCACACTTCACGTCACGCTGGAACCGTGCCAGTGTATCCAGATGGCTCCAAGTCCCAAGAGCGTTTCGGTTTCCACCTCGTGTCACCTCTGTTTGAAGTCAGCGGGGCTCTGCCAGGCGCACCGTCTGTCTTCACGGCCGAGCTGGTTGCAATATGTCATGGTATGACCGGGTGCACGCAGTTATACGCACACTGGCCTACTGGCCGACCAAAATTAAGGCTCTACCTCGGGATGGCTTCAAGAGTCCTTTAAATACACAGTTGCTAGGCCAAGGAATATTCAAACATGGCTACAAAAATATACTTTAATAGGACTAAAGATTACATATACATATAGGGCAAGTTAAATGGCAATGCAATTAAATATTGACGGTTCACTGCTAAGATGATTAACACTATCAATTATGTTTGAACCGAGGGATAATTAATTAAGTAATGACTTTACAATTATGCAAGTTATAGAGCAAAGGGGATCCTTGAGGTTCGACGCGGTAAAGGTGATAGGAGCGTGACGATGCGGTGGTTTAACCTTTTTACCTTAATGTGCGGCGAGTAGGACCAGGTAGGTAAGTTCGACCTTGAACTTGTGGGCGTCTCATATGACGCTCAATTCAACTTCGGGAAATTCCATGGGGGAGGGGAGCTCTTATCCTTAAGAGGCAAACGGAGGGTGCTTCGGGGATGGCTTTTCCAATCCTTAAAATCCAAAGACGTGGTGAGAAGGATTGAAGCCCGCCTAACTATCTCCATGAACAACACTGAGTAACGACTAGCTCTTCCTTGGCTCTTCGACAATCACTCAATTCTTCTCTGGACGAGAATGTAGTAGATTCCCTCTCGACTAACGAAGACTTGACGGCTAAGGTACTGGACGGCAGCCTCAGACACAATCTGCATGTGAACTCTGAACTGTCGAATATATACTCCGAAATTATCTCGATGGGGAAAGAGATTCATCGCCCACAGAAATCCTTAATTGCCTTGGGTCGCGATAAGGGCCCCTAGTGAGAAGTCGCGATGGCCCCTCAATGGTCTTTCCATTGTTCTAATTTTCTAAGTATATAGGACAGACGAATTTAGAGTGGTCAACACCAAACTGGGGAAATCGGGATGGGGGGTAGGAATTCCTTCTCTCTCTCCTTATTCCTCCACAAAATACACCACTTGATACGGGAGATGACGCGACGTGCCTGGTTTGGAGACTAGATTGTTATCTATAGCTCTCGGGGCATTAGAATCTCCGCATCCCCTGATTTGAGATATCTGTGACGCCAAGGGTTTGGTGAGCCGGGCGGATTTCGAGATTATCTTCTGCTGGGTTCTTGGACATGTGGAAATCGCAGGGAATGTGCGCGCCAATGAGGGCACCAAAGAGTCCGCGAGGACTGGGCGACCATACCAGCCTTTCGCTCTTCCTTACACTGACTACATGGAAGGAAGACGGGCAGCTCTCCGGGCTTCTCGGTAAAGAAGATATGAGACGGTCAAGAGGAGCTTAAAGTTACATGCCATTGCGCCGCGACGGTTCACATGGACCTCCCGCCCAATGTCGTGACGGCTTCAGGTTGCTTTCTGTCATCTCAGAGTTGGATACACTCGCAAGATACACCATCATTTGATGGTGCGCTCGCCTGCGCCTTACTGTGACGACTGTATTGCCCCCCGGACTGTTCAGCACATTCTTGTTGAATGTCCCAGTCTGGGTGATCTTTGCGGACGTTACCTGTCCCGGTACCGGACGAAGGGGTCGCTACCGCTTGCCCTTTGTATTCGGGACTTTTCTGTATTCGGGACATATTTACAGCCCCCCCCCCTCTCCAGCTAAGCCTAATTGCCGGCAATCGTTCTTACATCCTATTCTCCTCTACCTTCTGCGTAGGGACAAGGTAACCAATCCTGTTATTAAAGGAACCAATGCAAAATCTATTAATGTCTTCCTCAATCTCTTCCATACTTGTTTCCTTACCGTAACCTTACGTAGTGGAGCCTCTCCAAACCTAGCCCCCTTCATGCTCCATAACGCCCGCCCTTTCTGTAAACTCTAACACACAGGCTCTCCCCTCAAAACTTTTCCCAGATGCTCATGTTTGGAACTCTATCATCGCTCCCCCATCCCCTGAAGTAGTCACTTTTAACTCCTGTTCATCCTCCTTTCACTGGCCTTACTCCCCATCCCACGCATTTACCCAAACTTTCCAACTCTCCTATGCATGACTTGCATAAACCTGGTTCCAAGGTCTGCCATCCGTCAAAATTTTAGGGCCACTCTATGCGTGATCTTAGGCAGACTAAGGTTTCGGGTTAGGGAACGTTGTCCCCTTCCCCCTCAGCCCTGATCCGGGACGGTTGGCTTGAAAAGAAGGTCAGCATCTACCCTGTGAAATTAGAGGCTGATCAGAGAAAGTTGTGGGAGAGGTTGTATGAAAAGCCACGAAGTAGGGGAGAAATACAGGATATCTGAAGGAAGGAAGAGAGGCTAAGCTGGGGCCGGACGGAACGCTGCTCTCCGGTTAGAGAGATATAGAGGGTCCCCTGCGCAAGCTCATGGGAAAGGGGACCTACATTTTTTCGGTGGAGCTGCCCGAGGGCGGCAAGGGGAATTTGAGCAGTGATTTTTTAAATATTCATCATCTTACAGGCCGGGCAGAGCCAGGCGCCGCCATTTCGGACCACCCATCCCGCCTGGTGGCCTAGCAGTCCATCGGTATGGCGGCTCCACCTTGAACACGGCGTAATTTTTTTTTTTTATAGAGCCCATCTGTCAACTGCTCACTTGGGCATAAGTCGCCGGAAACACGACAGCCTAGAACTAGGCTACTTTAAAATAAAAATATGAAAACATAACAATGATAAAATTTGGAAAAACTTAACAAATAGGAAGCAATCTCCGGCATCGGGGGGAGGTCCCCCTCACCCCGATGCAGGAGCGTGCAACATACAAAAAAAAAAAACAATGAAAAAAATAAATAATAGAGGCTTCTCAAAATAAAGGGGAGAAGCCTGGACTCCCCCCAAAAGTCAACAAGCCAATGATCACGCACTCATCCCGAGTACAAGGGACAGACGGTAGCGACCCCGCCCATCCCGGTACCGTGACAGGTGTCGTGCACGAAGATCACCCAGACTGGGACATTCAACAAGAATGTGCCGAACAGTCTGGGAAACGACGCAGTCGTTGCAAAAGGGCGCAGGCGAGCGCTCCATCAAATAGCGATGCGTCACACGAGTGTGGCCGATTCGGAGACGACAGAAAGCAACCTGAAGCCGCCGCGGCATTGGGGGATAGGTCCATGGGAACAGTCGCGGCGCAATGGCACGCAACTTTAAGTTCCCCTCGACCGTCTCCCATCTTCTTTGCCAAGCAGTCCGAAGAGCTGCCCGTATTCCTGCCATGTAGTCGGTGTGAGGAAGAGCGAAACGCTGGTCCGGGCGCAGAGTCCTTGCGGACTCTTTGGCGCCCTCATCGGCGCGCTCATTCCCCGCAATTCCTACATGTCCAGGAACCCAGCAGAAGATAATCTCGACATCTGCCCGGCTCGCCAAAACCGTGGCGTCACGGATTTCGCGAACCAGGGGATGCGGAGATTCCAATGCCCCGAGAGCACTCAGGGCGCTTTGTGAGTCGCTATAGATCACAATCCGGTCTCCGAACCGGGCACGTCGCGTAATCTCCCGTACCGAGTGGTGTATTGCCACCAGCTCGGCCGTGAAGACAGACGCAGCGCCTGGTAGAGCCCCGCTGACTTCAAACAGAGGGGAAACGGCGTGGAAACCGACCCCCTCTTCGGACTTGGAGCCATCCTTTTACACTGGCACGGTACCAGCGTGACGCGATGTGTGCTCCAAAAAGGTCGAACGCAATACTCCCGGCGCAGTACAAGCTTTGGGAGCAGAGGCGTGGCGACAAATAGCCAAATGTGGTACCCTCCAGGGTGGCGTCCTTGGCAGAACCAGGGGCGCCACCGGCCCGAGAGCTATATCTACCTCTCGAAGGAGTTTCCTGGCCCTAAACCCAAAGGGCTTAGGGTATGACTGGCGTCTCTCGGCGGCATAGGCACCATCGAGATCAGCTGCGGATGCAGTGAGAGCTGTTGGCGACTGAGGGAGGCGCCGGGCTCGCGCGTACAGGCGAGTGATGCACTGCACGCGGCGCAGACCGAGTGGCATCTCCCCAGCATCGACCAACAGGCTCTCAATGGGGGAAGTGCGGGAGGCACCGATCGCAAGGCGAAGGCCGGTGTGGTGGATCGAATCCACCTTCCGCAATAAACGCTCGGCTGCGGATGCATAAAACTCGCATCCGTAGTCGAGCTTCGAGCGAACAAAGGATCGATAAAAAAGTAAGGCGGTAGCCCTATCAGCGCCCCAAGCGCTGAACGTCACGGAACGGAGAATGTCCATCGCGCGGGTACAAGAGACCCTAAGGCTGCGAATATGAGCCTCCCAGGTGAGGCATCGGTCGAATACAAGACCAAGGAAACGGTGCGACTCAACCACATCCAGGCGCACCCCATTAAGAAACAAATCTGGGTCGGGGAAGCCGTGGATGGCGGCAGAAGTGCACCACCTTAGTCTTGGCCAAAGAAAACCGAAACCTGTGCGCTTCGGCATAGCGAGAGACGCGGTTCAATGCCTGTTGGAGTCGACGCTCCAGAGTTGGCATCTGGGCCGCGCCAAAAGAGATCGAAAGGTCGTCCACGTAGAGCGTAGCGAGAACATCTTCTGGCAGCACCGAGTTGATGCCGTTGATGCTCAGGGCAAAGAGTGTGACACTGAGGACACTTCCCTGCGGGACACCCTCTCCCTGCTCCTTTGGGCCGGAGAGGGCTCCCCCCACCCGTACGCGGAATCGACGATCTCGCAAAAATTCAGATATAAACATTGGGAGGCGTCCCCTCGCCCCCATCGTGTGGAGAGTCTCCATGATACCGTATCGCCATGCGGTATCATAGGCCTTCTCCAGATCGAAAAACACCGTGGCGTAGTGCTGTCTACGAAGGAAAGCCTCGCAGACGGCGTTTTCCAGTCGGAGCAGAGCATCCGACGTGGAGTGGAACTTACGGAAGCCGCACTGCGCAGAAGACAGATGGCCTCCGCTGTCCAGGAAATAGGCTAATCTAACATTTACCAATTTCTCTATCAACTTGCACACGCAAGAGGTTAGAGAGATTGGGCGGAAACCGGTCGGAGTAGAGTGATCTCTCCCCGGCTTGCGAAAGGCGAGCACAGTAGCGATTCGCCAGGAGTCTGAGAGAAGACCTTCCACCCAGATCCTGTTGAACAAATCTAACAGAAAGGCCATGCCTCGCTCACCCAGGTGTCGAAGCATGGCGTACGGGACATCGTCCGGACCATGGGCGGTGTCCGCGCACGAAGCAAGAGCGGAACGCAACTCACTCACAGTAAACTTGTCGTTGAAAGGTTCTCCGCCTCTGGAGGTAAAGTCCAGCCGGCGGCCTTCCGCGACATCACGACGTGCATTGAATGCTGGCGGAGCAGCATCACGGCTAGAGAATGCGGAAAAAGCGGTCGCTAAGGATTCCGCCACGGACGCGGGGTCCGAGATTGCGGTCCCATTCTGCTGGAGAACGGGAGGGGGGTCCTGCGAGAACTTGCCCCGAATCCTTTTGACTCGCTTCCACACCTCAGCTAAAGGGGTCTTCCCGTTAAGTGAAGACACGTATGCCCGCCAAGAAGAGCGGCGGGCGTGCTTCGAAATATACCGGAACCTAGCCCTAGCCCGACGAAATTCAGCGACAGTGAAATCGTTCGGGCGGCGCTTATAGCGCATGTAGGCATAACGCTTCTGTTTGAGGGCCGTCTCACACTCGGCCGACCACCATGGGAGTGGTCGGCGTGCAAAACGGCCAGACGTCCTAGGAATAGTAGTCAGGCCCACGGCGATGAGGTTGCCGGAGAAGAACTCAACGGCCTCATCTACCGACCTAAACTCCTCGACTGAGATAGAGAATTCAGTCATTTCCTGAAATGCAGGCCACCGCGCCCGCGCCAAGCACCACCGAGGTGGTCTCTCAGGCGGCAGTTGCCCTGAAAATGATATTTGAATGGGAAAGTGATCACTACCATGGAGGTCATCGACCACCCCCCAATCAAAATCAGGCTGTGCATCCGAAGAGCACAAAGATAGGTCAAGGCAAGAAAATGAAGCGGTTCTCGGACAGTGATGCGTAAACTCATCCACGTTTAGGACACACATTTCAAGCTCTTCGATCAGATCGGCAAGGACTTGTCCCCTAAGATTTATGGAGTAATCTCCCCAGAGAGGATGCCTGCCGTTCAGATCTCCAAGCAAGAGATAGGGCCTCGGCAACCGTGCCACGACGCGGCGGAAGTCCCCCGCGTCGAAGTCAGCTGACGGTGGAATGTACGCAGAAATGATAGTATACCTCCTATCCAGGTGCAGCTGCATAGCCACTGCCTGAAAGGGGGTATCTAAAGAGAAAGGAAGAACGGAGACATCATGCCGGGTGTAAACCGCGCATCCCCCAGCCCGGCCATCCCGCGGTGGTGGGGTCGCAAGACCCTTATACCCCGGGAGGGCAGGCAGGGGGCACGCGCCTAGCATGGTCTCCTGCAAAAAAATAGCTAACGGGAAACGGGACGAGGCGAGCCTCCGCAGCTCCTCCCAGTTGGCCCGGAGTCCACGGCAATTCCATTGAAGGAATATGCCCTCCAGGCCTAGCTCGGAGGAGACGCGGGGGCCCTCCTCGAATTGAAGACCCTCACGGGAATGGCCGTACGCTTCCCGGGGGCAGAACCCAGGGCGCTGTTGGGCCGGACAAAGCTGGAAGGCGCTGTCGCCTCCGAGGACTTATTGGGGGAGGTTGGGCTCACCATGCGAGTCTTTTCCTCCCTCTGCCTCGAAACCTTAGGCGGGCGCTGCGGCTTCGGAGGCGGGGGGGCCTCTTTTCGAGGAACCACCGTCTCCGAGCCACTCGCTCCACCTCGGGGCGTGGGCGAAGGAGCCGAAGCTCCTTTGTTGCTGTCCTCCTTTCGGGGGACAGCTTTAGGAACCCCGGAAGATGGCCTAGCGACCATCTTCAGGGGTGTTGCCTCCTGTAAGTCTAACGACTCGGTGGAGGCGCGTGGCCGTTTCTCCTTGCGGGAAACGGTCACGCTGGGGGAAGAGGGGGGAGCCCTGGTTTTAGCCGGGGCTGGGTATGAACCCTTTTTGCCGCCAGCTTTACCAGGGGAGCGCCCGGGTTGGGTAGAGCCCGCAGAAGGGCTCCGAATGGGCGTGGAATTAACATGCTCGTTGGCCTGGATGGGCCAGGAGCAGAGGGTGCCTTTCGAACTACTGAGGCATATGACGTCCCAGGCAGAGCCGGGCGCGCCAGGACCAAGTCCTTAGCCTCGCGGAATGAGAGTCTATCCTGGGCCTGAACGGCCAGGATTTCTTTCTCCAGGAGATATGCACCACATTGCTTCGAAGAAGCAGGGTGCGGCTCTCCGCAATTGACACACTTGGCCACACACGATTTGGACTTATCGTGTGCGACCTTGGAGCAATTTACACAGACTTCGGGTGACCCCGACTTTGCACGTCTACATGAGCGATTCGTATGGCCGAAGCGGTGACAGTAATAGCACCGCCGCGGCAGTGGCACGAATGCCTTCACGCGGTAGCGGTACCAACCGGCACGCACCGACTCAGGGAGCTTGTCACAGTCGAACGTGACGAAGAGTGTAGGGGTGGGTCTCGAAGCCCCTCCCTGTTTTCTCATCACACGTTCGAACTTGACCGCCCCATGGTCGGCCAGCTCTAAGGTGATGTCTTCAATGGAGTAGTCAACGAGTTCCCTCGCATAAACTACTCCTTTCACAAAGTTCATGGTAGAGTGCGGCGTCACACTCACCGGGGTGCCATGAAGTGTCCGAAGAGCACTAATCTTAGCTGCCTCGGCGGGATTCGCCAGAAGGCTCCCGTCCGAGAAACGGGTTACCTTCGGCTCTCTACCAATTGCACTAGCTAATCCTCTCCGCTGATGGATCATGTTGCCCTTGGACAACATGGTGCCATCAGTGGAGCGAATAACGAGGAAGCGTTTGAAGCCAGCGGGCTCGAAAACGCCAGGTAACCTCTGAATGAGGGGCCCCGATGTCATCGAGGCTCCGCCCTGTGCACTCTTGGTCTTAGTCTTGGTCAGGGGCTCCGCACACGAGGGGGTAGAGGGGCCGGATTTGCCGATCTTTGCTTGGTCGCCTACCAATGTGGCGGCAGACCCATCCGTCCCCGCAGCCCCCGCGGATGGAGAGGAGCCCCGAGTCTTTTTCGTCTTTTTAGTCCTTTTCTTTTTTGGAGAGGAGGGCGGGGAACGAACCCGCTTCTCACCTCCGCCGGCAGAAGCCCCCAGGCCAGATGGACCGGCCTCAGCCAGGTCCCTCTCCGAAATGGAGAAGGTCATGGTTGTCGTAGGGGCACCTGTCGGAGGAGATCCCTCCCCTCCTTTTACTGCCTCAGAGCCCTCAGCCATTTGAGGAGGACCTTGCATAGGGGCGGATTCGGGTTCGGTGCTTGGCGCCGAGCCCGAATTTTCCCCCATGGAAGGCCCTACCGTCTGAGGCTGGGTCTCCTCAAGGACCATGTCTATCACAGGAGGGGCCTCCAGTTGGCCATCCCCTTCCAGGACATCGCAGGTCCCCTTGGCAGTGTCGCCAGTCTTGTGTGGGGAGGCACCGGCCTTGACCCCGGCAAGATTTAAAATTCTTGCCAGCAGGTCTTTTGAGGGAAGCGACCGAAGGGGCCTGGCTTCCCTCTCCCCCCTAAGGGGGTTTGCCCTACCGAGCCGCTTTGATGGGGAGCGGCTGGCTAAGGGCTGCCTGCTGGCTTTCTTGGCAGTCCCCTTGGAAAGAAAAGAGGGGACTGCCACTGGGAAAAAGGAGGTGCCCGAAAGCACCTCCAGTGATGGGGGTGAGGGGGAGTCCCCTGCACCCGTAGGCGAAGGAGAGGAGTAAGCCTCCTCTCCGGTTAGAGAAATATGGAGGGTCCCCTGAGCAAGCACAGGGGGGAGGGGACCACCATTTTTTTGGTGGAGCTGCCCGAGGGCGGCTCCGTCGATGAGCAATGGGGAGTTAAAGGGGTTTGAGGTTTTATTGATTCATCCATGGGCATGGTGACCCTATTTTTGCAACGGGACGCAATAGCTCATCACCTCTTGCAGTTGCCCGCACTGCAAGAGGTGCTTACAGGCCTGGCAGAGCCAGGCGCCGCCATTTAAGACCACCCTTCCCGACTGGTGGCCTGGCAGTCCATCGGCATGGCGGCTCCACCTTAGACTCGGCGTAAAAAATATAGGTTGTGAAGAAAAGAGGAAAAGGGATGTGTGGAAGGTATGGGTGGGGATGAAGCAGGTTGTTTAATACCAGCCACCCCAGACTGGAGCTCAGGGGTTAGGGAACATTGTCCCCCACCCCCTCAGCCCCGATGCGAGACGGTTGGCTGAGAGGAAAGTCAGCATCTCCCCTGTGAAATTAGAGGCTGACCAGAGAAAGTTGTGGGAGAAGTTGTATGAAAAGCGACGAGGTAGGGGAGAAATCGGGCTATCTGAAGGACGGAAGAGAGGCCAAGCTGGGGCCGGACGGAGGGCTGGATCCCGTCAGCACGGCGGTCAGGATGGCAAATCGCCGCGCCCCTTACGGGGCAGTTGGCTGAAAGGAAGGTCAGCATCTACCCTGTGAAATTAGAGGCTGACCAGAGAAAGTTGTGGGAGAGGTTGTGTGAAAAGAGAGGAAAACGGTATTTTGAAGGAAGGAAGAGAGGCTAAGCTGGGGCCGGACGGAGCGCTGGATCCCGTCAGCACAGCGGCCAGGATCGCAAATCGCCGCGCCCCTTACGGGGAAAAACGAAACAAAAACAACAACAACAATAAAACCGGGTTAAATGAAAGGGAGAACGCCGGCCTCCCCCCAAAAGTCAATAAGTCCACCAGTCATGAAGCACGCACTCGTCCCGAGTACAAGGGACAGGTGGTAGCGACCACGCCCATCCCGGTACGAGACAGGTATCGTGCGCAAAGATCACCCAGACTGGGACATTTGACAAGATTATGCCGAACATTCTGGGGGACGACGCAGTCGTTGCAATAGGGCGCATGCGAGCGCTCCATCAAGTAGCGATGCGTCACACGAGTGTGTCCGATTCGAAGACGACAGAAAGCAACCTGAAGCCGCCGCGGCATTGGGGGATAGGTCCATGGGAACAGTCGCAGCGCAATGGCAGGCAACTTTAAGTTCCCTTCGACCGTCTCCCATCTTCTTTGCCAAGCAGTCCGAAGAGCTGCCCGTATTCCTGCCATGTAGTCGGTGTGAGGAAGAGCGAAACGCTGGTCCGGTCGCCGAGTCCTCGCGGACTCTTTGGCGCCTTAATCGGCGCGCTCATTCCCCGAAATTCCTACATGTCCAGGAACCAAGCAGAAGATAATCTCGACATCTGCCCGGCTCGCCAAAACCGTGGCGTCACGGATATCGCGAACCAGGGGATGCGGAGATTCCAATGCCCCTAGAGCACTCAGGGCGCTTTGTGAGTCGCTATAGATCACAATCCGGTCTCCAAACCGGGCACGTCGCGTAATCTCCCGTACCGAGTGGTGTATTGCCACCAGCTCGGCCGTGAAGACAGACGCAGCGCCTGGTAGGGCGCCGCTGACTTCAAACAGAGGGAATACGGCGTGGAAGCCGACCCCCTCTTGGGACTTGGAGCCATCCGTATACACTGGCACGGTTCCAGCGTGACACGATGTGTGCTCCAAAAAGGTCGAACGCAATACTCCCAGCGCAGTACAAGCTTTGGGTGCAGAGGCGTGGCGACAAATATTCAAATGTGGTACCCTCCAGGGTGGCGTCCTGGGCAAAACCAGGGGTGCCACCGGCCCGAGAGCGATATCTACCTTTCGAAGGAGTTTCCTGGCCCTAAACCCAAAGGGCTTAGGGTATGACTGGCACCTCTCGGCGGCATAGGCACCATCGAGATCAGCTGCGGATGCAGTGAGAGCTGTTGGCGACTGAGGGAGGCGCCGGGCTGGCGCGTACAGACTAGTGATACACTGCACGCGGCGTAGAGCGAGTGGCATCTCCCCAGCATCGACCAACAGGCTCTCAATGGGGGAAGTGCGGAAGGCACCGGTCACAAGGCGAAGGCCGGTGTGGTGGATCGAATCCACCTTCCGCAATGAACGCTCGGCTGCGGATGCATAAAACTCGCATCCGTAGTCGAGCTTCGAACGAACAAAGGATCGATAAAAAAGTAAGGCGGTAGCCCTATCAGCGCCCCAAGCGCTGAACGTCACGGAACGGAGAATGTCCATGGCGCGGGTACAGGAGACCCTAAGGCTACGAATATGAGCCTCCCAGGTGAGGCGTCGGTCGAATACAAGACCAAGGAAACGGTGCGACTCAACCACATCCAGGCGCACCCCATTAAGAAACAAATCTGGGTCGGGGTAGAGCCGTGGATGGCGGCAGAAGTGCACCACCTTAGTCTTGGCCAAAGAAAACCGAAACCTGTGCGCTTTGGCATAGCGAGAGACGCGGTTCAATGCCTGTTGGAGTCGACGCTCCAGAGTTGGCATCTGGGCCGCGCCAAAAGAGATCGAAAGGTCGTCCACGTAGAGCGTAGCGAGAACATCTTCCGGCAGCACCGAGGTGATGCCGTTGATGCTCAGGGCAAAGAGCGTGACACTGAAGACACTTCCCTGCGGGACCCCCTCTTCCTGCTACTTTGGGCCGGGGAGGGCTCCCCCCACCCGTACGCGGAATCGACGATCTCGCAAAAATTCAGATATAAAAATTGGGAGACGTCCCCTCGCCCCCATCGTGTAGAGAGTCTCCATGATACCGTATCGCCATGCGGTATCATAGGCCTTCTCCAGCTTGAAAAACACCGTGGCGTAGTGCTGTCTACGAAGGAAAGCCTCGCAGACGGCGTTTTCCAGTCGGAGCAGAGCATCCGACGTGGAGTGGAACTTGCGGAAGCCGCACTATGCGGAAGACAGATGGCCTCCGCTGTTCAGGAAAAAGGCTAATCTAACATTTACCAATTTCTCCATCAACTTGCACACGCAAGAGGTTAGAGAGATTGGGCGGAAACCGGTCGGAGTAGAGTGATCTCTCCCCGGTTTGCGAAAGGCAAGCACAGTAGCGATTCGCCAGGAGTCTGGGAGAAGACCTTCCACCCAGATCCTGTTTAACAAATCTAACAGAAAGGCCATGCCTCGCTCACTTAGATGTCAAAGCATGGCGTACGGGACATCGTCCGGACCATGGGTGGTGTCCGCGCACGAAGCGAGAGCGGAACGCAACTCGCTTAGAGTAAACTTGTCGTTGAAGGGTTCTCCGCCTCTGGAGGTAAAGTCCAGCCGGCGGCCTTCCGTGACATCACGACGTGCATTGAATGCTGGCAGAGCAGCTTCACGGCTAGAGAATGCGGAGAAAGCGGTCGCTAAGGATTCCGACACGGACGCGGGGTCCGATATTGCGGTCCCATTCTCCTGGAGAACGGGAGGGGGGTCCTGCGAGAACTTGCCCCGAATCCTTTTGACTCGCTTCCACACCTCAGCTAAAGAGCCTTCCCGTTAAGTGAAGACACGTATGCCCGCCAAGAAGAGCGGCGGGCGTGCTTCAAAATATACTGGAACCTAGCCCTAGCCCGACGAAATTCAGCGACAGTGAAATCGTTCGGGCGGCGCTTATAGCGCATGTAGGCATAACGCTTCTGTTTGAGGGCCGTCTCACACTCGGCCGACCACCATGGGAGTGGTCGGCGTGCAAAACGGCCAGACGTCCTAGGAATAGTAGTCAGGCCCACGGCGATGAGGTTGCCGGAGAAGAACTCAACGGCCTCATCTACCGACCTAAACTCCTCGACTGAAGTAGAGAATTCAGTCATTTCCTGAAATGCAGGGCACCGCGCCGGCGCCAAGCACCACCGAGGTGGTCTCTCAGGCGGCAGTTGCCCTGAAAATGATATTTGAATGGGAAAGTGATCACTACCATGGAGGTCATCGACCACCCCCAATCAAAATCAGGCTGTGCATCCGAAGAGCACAAAGATAGGTCAAGGCAAGAAAATGAAGCGGTTCTCGGACTGTGATGCGTAGACTCATCCACGTTTAGGACACCTATTTTTTTTTTTTTTTTTTTAAGAGCTCATCTGGCGACTGCCTACTTGAGCATTAGTCGCCGTATTAAAACTGGCATAGTTCTAGGCTACTTTAAAATAAAATCTTAGAGAGAAAAAAAAACAACACCCCAAAAGGGGGAAAGGAAGCAAGCTGGTGCGTCTGGGAGAGGTCCTCCCGGCCCAGGAGCGTGCAACTAAGGAAAAAAAACAAACAAAAAACAAAACAAAAAAAAACAAATGCAAAAAAACAACAAAACAAAACAAAAAAAACAACAAACCTTGCTTAAATTATAGGGAGAAGGCCGGCCTCCCCCAAGAAGTCAACAAGTCCACAAGTCAATGTGCACGAATCTGTCCCGAGCACAAGGGACAGGCGGTAGCGACCCCGCCCATCCCGGTACTGGGACAGGTATCGTGCGCGAAGATCACCCAGACTATGACATTCGACAAGAATATGCCGAACAGTTTGGGGGACGACGCAGTCGTTGCAATAGGGCGCAGGCGAGCGCTCCATCAGATAGCGATGCGTCACACGAGTGTTTCCGATTCGGAGACGACAGAAAGCAACCTGAAGCCGCCGCGGCATTGGGGGATAGGTCCATGGGAACAGTCGCGGCGCAATGGCAGGCAACTTTAAGTTCCCTTCGACCGTCTCCCATCTTCTTTGCCAAGCAGTCCGAAGAGCTGCCCGTATTCCTGCCATGTAGTCGGTGTGAGGAAGAGCGAAACGCTGGTCCGGTCGCAGAGTCCTCGCGGACTCTTTGGCGCCCTCATCGGCGCGCTCATTCCCCGCAATTCCTACATGTCCAGGAACCCAGCAGAAGATAATCTCGACATCTGCCCGGCTCGCCAAAACCGTGGCATCACGGATTTCACGAACCAGGGGATGCGGAGATTCTAATGCCCCGAGAGCACTCAGGGCGCTTTGTGAGTCGCTATAGATCACAATCCGGTCTCCGAACCGGGCACTTCGCGTAATCTCCCGTACCGAGTGGTGTATTGCCACCAGCTCGGCCGTGAAGACAGACGCAGCGCCTGGTAGAGCCCCGCTGACTTCAAACAGAGGGGATACGGCGTGGAAGCCGACCCCCTCTTGGGACTTGCAGCCATCCGTATACACTGGCACGGTACCAGCGTGACACGATGTGTGCTCCAAAAAGGTCGAACGCAATACTCCCGGCGCAGTACAAGCTTTGGGAGCAGAGGCGTGGCGACAAATAGCCAAATGTGGTACCCTCCAGGGTGGCGTCCTGGGCAGAACCAGAGGTGCCACCGGCCCGAGAGCTATATCTACCTCTCGAAGGAGTTTCCTAGGCCCTAAACCCAAAGGGCTTAGGGTATGAATAGGCGTCTCTCGGCGGCATAGGCACCATCGAGATCAGCTGCGGATGCAGTGAGAGCTGTTGGCGACTGGGGGAGGCGCCGGGCTCGCGCGTACAGGCGAGTGATGCACTGCACGCGGCGCAGAGCGAGGGGCATCTCCCCAGCATCGACCAACAGGCTCTCAATGAGGAAAGTGCGGAAGGCACCGGTCGCAAGGCGAAGGCCGGTGTGGTGGATTGAATCCACCTTCCGCAATGAACGCTCGGCTGCGGATGCATAAAACTCGCATCCGTAGTCGAGCTTCGAGCAAACAATTTTTTATTTTTTATTTTTTTTTTTAATTAAGGGGCTATCTGGCAACTGCCGACTTAGGCATTAGTCGCCGTAAACAAACAGCCTAGTTCTAGGCTACTTTAAAAATTAAACAGGACACAATAAAAAGAAATAACAATAACAATAAAAAAGCAATCACAAAAACAACAACAACAATTAAACTGGGTTAAATGAAAGGGAGAAGGCCAGCCTCCCCCCAAAAGTCAATAAGTCCACTAGTCATGGTGCACGCACTCGTCCCGAGTACAAGGGACAGGCGGTAGCGACCCCGCCCATCCCGGTACGGCGACAGGTATCATGCGCGAAGATCACCCAGACTGGGACATTTTGACAAGAATGTGCCGAACAGTCTGGGGGACGACGCAGTCGTTGCAATAGGGCGCATGCGAGCGCTCCATCAAGTAGCGATGCGTCACACGAGTGTGTCCGATTCGAAGACGACAGAAAGCAACCTGAAGCCGCCGCAGCATTGGGGGATAGGTCCATGGGAACAGTCGCGGCGCAATGGCACGCAACTTTAAGTTCCCCTCGACCGTCTCCCATCTTCTTTGCCAAGCAGTCCGAAGAGCTGCCCGTATTCCTGCCATGTAGTCAGTGTGAGGAAGAGCGAAACGTTGGTTCGGTCGCCGAGTCCTCGCGGACTCTCTGGCGCCTTAATCGGCGCGCTCATTCCCCGCAATTCCTACATGTCCAGGAACCAAGCAGAAGATAATCTCGACATCTGCCCGGCTCGCCAAAACCGTGGCGTCACGGATATCGTGAACCAGGGGATGCGGAGATTCCAATGCCGCGAGAGCACTCAGGGCGCTTTGTGAGTCGCTATAGATCACAATCCGGTCTCCAAACCGGGCACGTCGCGTAATCTCCCGTACCGAGTGGTGTATTGCCACCAGCTCGGCCATGAAGACAGACGCAGCGCCTGGTAGGGCGCCGCTGACTTCAAACAGAGGGGATACGGCGTGGAAGCCGACCCCCTCTTGGGACTTGGAGCCATCCGTATACACTGGCACGGTTCCAGCGTGACACGATGTGTGCTCCAAAAAGGTAGAACGCAATACTCCCGGCGCAGTACAAGCTTTGGGAGCAGAGGCGTGGCGACAAATAGTCAAATGTGGTACCCTCCAGGGTGGCGTCATAGGCAAAACCAGGGGTGCTACTGGCCCGAGAGCGATATCTACCTCTCGAAGGAGTTTCCTGGCCCCAAACCCAAAGGGCTTAGGGTATGACTGGCGTCTCTCGGCGGCATAGGCACTATCGAGATCAGCTGCGGATGCAGTGAGAGCTGTTGGCGACTGAGGGAGGCGCCGGGCTCGCGCGTACAGGCGAGTGATGCACTGCACGCGGCGCAGAGCGAGTGGCATCTCCCCAGCATCGACCAACAGGCTCTCAATGGGGGAAGTGCGGAAGGCCCCGGTCGCAAGGCGAAGGCCGGTGTGGTGGATCGAATCCACCTTCCGCAATAAACGCTCGGCTGCGGATGCATAAAACTCGCATCCGTAGTCGAGCTTCGAGCGAACAAAGGATCGATAAAAAAGTAAGGCGGTAGCCCTATCAGCGCATCAAGCGCTGAACGTCACGGAACGGAGAATGTCCATGGCGCGGGTACAAGAGACCCTAAGGCTGCGAATATGAGCCTCCCAGGTGAGGCGTCGGTCGAATACAAGACCAAGGAAACGGTGCGACTCAACCACATCCAGGCGCACCCCATTAAGAAACAAATCTGGGTCGGGGTGAAGCCGTGGATGGCGGCAGAAGTGCACCACCTTAGTCTTGGCCAAAGAAAACCGAAACCTGTGCGCTTTGGCATAGCGAGAGACGCGGTTCAATGCCTGTTGGAGTCGACGCTCCAGAGTTGGCATCTGGGCCGCGCCAAAAGAGATCGAAAGGTCGTCCACGTAGAGCGTAGCGAGAACATCTTCTGGCAGCACCGAGGTGATGCCGTTGATGCTCAGGGCAAAGAGTGTGACACTGAAGACACTTCCCTGCGGGACACCCTCTCCCTGCTCCTTTGGGCCGGAGAGGGCTCCCCCCACCCGTACGCGGAATCGACGATCTCGCAAAAATTCAGATATAAACATTGGGAGGCGTCCCCTCGCCCCCATCGTGTGAAGAGTCTCCATGATACCGTATCGCCATGCGGTATCATAGGCCTTCTCCAGATCAAAAAACACCGTGGCGTAGTACTGTCTACGAAGGAAAGCCTAGCAGACGGCATTTTCCAGTCGGAGCAGAGCATCCGACGTGGAGTGAAACTTACGGAAGCCGCACTGTGCAGAAGACAGATGGCCTCCGCTGTCCAGGAAATAGGCTAATCTAACATTTACCAATTTCTCTATCAACTTGCACACGCAAGAGGTTAGAGAGATTGGGCGGAAACCGGTCGGAGTAGAGTGATCTCTCCCCGGCTTGCGAAAGGCGAGCACAGTAGCGATTCGCCAGGAGTCTGGGAGAAGACCTTCCACCCAGATCCTGTTGAACAGATCTAACAGAAAGGCCATGTTTCGTTCACCCAGGTGTCGAAGCATGGCGTACGGGACATCGTCCGGACCATGTGCGGTGTCCGCGCACGAAGCGAGAGCGGAACGCAACTCACTCACAGTAAACTTGTCGTTGAAGGGTTCTCCGCCTCTGGAGGTAAAGTCCAGCCGGCGGCCTTCCGCGACATCACGACGTGCATTGAATGCTGGCGGAGCAGCATCACGGCTAGAGAATGCGGAAAAAGCGGTCGCTAAGGATTCCGCCACGGACGCGGGGTCCGAGATTGCGGTCCCATTCTCCTGGAGAACGGGAGGGGGGTCCTGCGAGAACTTGCCCCGAATCCTTTTGACTTGCTTCCACACCTCAGCTAAAGGGTTCTTCCCGTTAAGTGAAGACACGTATGCCCGCCAAGAAGAGCGGCGGGCGTGCTTCGAAATATACCGGAACCTAGCCCTAGCCCGACGAAATTCAGCGACAGTGAAATCGTTCGGGCGGCGTTTATAGCGCATGTAAGCATAACGCTTCTGTTTGAGGGCCGTCTCACACTCGGCCGACAACCATGGGAGTGGTCAGCGTGCAAAACGGCCAGACGTCCTAGGAATAGTAGTCAGGCCCACGGCGATGAGGTTGCCGGAGAAGAACTCAACGGCCTCATCTACCGACCTAAACTCCTCGACTGAGATAGAGAATTCAGTCATTTCCTGAAATGCAGGCCACCGCGCCCGCGCCAAGCACCACCGAGGTGGTCTCTCAGGCGGCAGTTGCCCTGAAAATGATATTTGAATGGGAAAGTGATCACTACCATGGAGGTCATCGACCACCCCCCAATCAAAATCAGGCTGTGCATCCGAAGAGCACAAAGATAGGTTAAGGCAAGAAAATGAAGCGGTTCTCGGACAGTGATGCGTAAACTCATCCACGTTTAGGACACCCATCTCAAGCTCTTCGATCAGATCGGCAAGGACTTGTCCCCTGGGAATTATGGAGTAATCTCCCCAGAGAGGATGCCTGCCGTTCAGATCTCCAAGCAAGAGATAGAGCCTCGGCAACCGTGCCACGACGCGGCGGAAGTCCCCCGCGTCGAAGTCAGCTGACGGTGGAATGTACGCAGAAATGATAGTATACCTCCTATCCAGGTGCAGCTGCACAGCCACTGCCTGAAAGGAGGTATCTAAAGAGAAAGGAAGAACGGAGACATCATGCCGGGTGTAAACCGCGCATCCCCCAGCCCGGCCATCCCGCGGTGGTGGGGTCGCAAGACCCTTATACCCCGGGAGGGCAGGCAGGGGGCACACGCCTAGCATGGTCTCCTGCAAAAAAATAGCTAACGGGGAACGGGACGAGGCGAGCCTCCGCAGCTCCTCCCAGTTGACCCGGAGTCCACGGCAATTCCATTGAAGGAATATGCCCTCCAGGCCTAGCTCGGAGGAGACGCGGGGGCCCTCCTCGAATTGAAGACCCTCACGGGAATGGCCGTACGCTTCCCGGGGGCAGAACCCCGGGCGCTGTCGCCTTCGAGGACTTATTGGGGGAGGTTGGGCTCGCCATGCGAGTCTTTTGCTCCCTCCGCCTCGAAACCTTAGGCGGGCGCTGCGGCTTCGGAGGCGGGGGGGCCTCTTTTCGAGGAACCACCGTCTCCGAGCCACTCGCTCCACCTCGGGGCGTGGGTGAAGGAGCCGAAGCTCCTTTGTTGCTTTCCTTCTTTCGGGGGACAGCTTTAGGAACCCCTGAAGATGGCCTAGCAACCATCTTCAGGGGTGTTGCCTCCTGTGAGTCTAACGACTCGGTGGAGGCGCCTGGCCGTTTCGCCTTGCGGGAAACGGTCACGCTGGGGGAAGAGGGGGGAGCCCTGGTTTTAGCCGGGGCAGGGTATGAACCCTTTTTTCCGCCAGCTTTACCAGGGGAGCGCCCGGGGTGGGTAGAGCCCGCAGAAGGGCTCCGAATGGGCGCGGAAACAACCGTGCTCGTTGGCCTGGATGGGCCAGGAGCAGAGGGTGCATTCCTAACTATTGAGGCATACGACGTCCCAGGCAGAGCCGGGCGCGCCAGGACCAAGTCCTTTGCCTCGCGGAATGAGAGTCGATCCTGGGCCTGAACGGTTAGGATTTCTTTCTCAAGGAGATATGCACCACATTGCTTCGAAGAAGAAGGGTGCGGCTCTCCGCAATTGACACACTTGGCCACACACGATTTGGACTTATCGTGTGCGACCTTGGAGCAATTTACACAGACTTCGGGTGACCCCGACTTTGCACGTCTACATGAGCGATTCGTATGGCCGAAGCGGTGACAGTAATAGCACCGCCGCGGCAGTGGCACGAATGCCTTCACGCGGTAGCGGTACCAACCGGCACGCACCGACTCAGGGAGCTTGTCACAGTCGAACGTGACGAAGAGTGTAGGGGTGGGTCTCGAGGCCCCTCCCTGTTTTCTCATCACACGTTCGACCTTGACCGCCCCATGGTCGGCCAGCTCTAAGGTGATGTCTTCAATGGAGTAGTCAACGAGTTCCCTCGCATAAACTACTCCTTTCACAAAGTTCATGGTAGAGTGCGGCGTCACACTCACCGGGGTGCCATGAAGTGTCCGAAGAGCACTAATCTTAGCCGCCTCGGCGGGATTCGCCAGAAGGCTCCCGTCCGAGAAACGGGTTACCTTCGGCTCTCTACCAATTGCACTAGCTAATCCTCTCCGCTGATGGATCATGTTGCCCTTGGACAACATGGTGCCATCAGTGGAGCGAATAACGAGGAAGCGTTTGAAGCCAGCGGGCTCGAAAACGCCAGGTAACCTCTGAATGAGGGGCCCCGATGTCATCGAGGCTCCGCCCTGTGCACTCTTGGTCTTAGTCTTGGTCAGGGGCTCCGCACACGAGGGGGTAGAGGGGCCGGATTTGCCGATCTTGGCTTGGTCGCCTACTAAAGTGGTAGCAGACCCATCCGTCCCCGCAGCCCCCGCAGATGGAGAGGAGCCCCGAGTCTTTTTCGTCTTTTTCTTTTTTGGAGAGGAGGGCGGGGAATGAACCCGCTTTTCACCTCCGCCGGCAGAAGCCCCCAGGCCAGATGGACCGGCCTCAGCCAGGTCCCTCTCCGAAATGGAGAAGGTCCTGGTTGTCGTAGGGGCACCTGTCGGAGGAGATCCCTCCCCTCCTTTTATTGCCTCGGAGCCCTCAGCCATTTGAGGAGGACCTTGCATAGGGGCGGATTCAGGTTCGGTGCTTGGGGCCGAGCCCGAATTCCCCCCCATGGAAGGCCCTACCGTCTGAGGCTGGGTCTCCTCAAGGACCATGTTTATCACAGGAGGGGCCTCCAGTGGGCCATCCCCTCCCAGGACATCACAGGTCCCCTTGGCAGTGTCGCCAGTCTTGTGTGGGGAGGCACATGCCTTGACCCCAGCAAGGTTTAAAATTCTGGCCAGCAGGTCTTTTGAGGGAAGCGACCGAAGGGGCCTGGCTTCCCTCTCCCCCCTAAGGGGGTTTGCCCTACCGAGCCGCTTGCACGAGGGGCGGTCGGCAATAGGCTGCCTGCTGGCTTTCTTGGCAGTCCCCTTAGAAAGCAAAGGAGGGACTGCCGCTGGAGATAGGGAGGTGCCCGAAAGCACCTCCAAAGAAGGGGGTGAGGGGGAGTCCCCTACACCCGTAGGCGTAGGAGAGGAGTAAGCCTCCTCTCCGGTTAAAGAATTATGGAGGGTCCCTTGCGCAAGCACAAGGGGGGGGGGACCTCCATTTTCTCGGTGGAGCTGCCCGAGGGCGGCTCCGTTGATTTTCTTGGGGAAGTTGGGGGTTGGGTTTTTTGTTTTTTTTTTGTCATACATGGGCATGGTGACCCTCTTTTTAATACGGGACGCAATAGCTCATCACCTCTCGCAGTTGCCCGCACTGCGATAGGTGCTTACAAGCCCGGCAGAGCCAGGCGCCGCCATTCGGGACCACCCCTCCCGCCTGGTGGCCTGGCAGTCCTTCGGCATGGCGGCTCCACCTTGAACACGGCGTAAAAAATATAGGTTGTGAAGAGGAGAGGAAAAGGGATGTGAGGAAGGTATGGGTGGGGATGAAGCAGGTTGTTAAAAAAACCCCATCCCGAACCGGAGCTGAGGGGTTAGGGAACAATGTCCCCTCCCCCCATCCCAGCCCCGATCCGGGGTGGTTGGCTTGAGAAGAAGGTCAGCATTCTACCCTGTGAAATTAGAGGCTGACCAGAGAAAGTTGTGGGAGAGGTTGTATGAAAAGCGACGAGGTAGGTTTTTTTTTTTTTTTTTTTTAATTAAGGGGCTATCTGGTGACTGCCGACTTAGGCATTAGTCGCCGTAAACAAACAGCCTATTTCTAGGCTACTTTAAAAATTAAACAGGAAACAATAAAAAGAAATAACAATAACAATAAAGAAGCAATAACAAAAACAATAACAACAACAACAAACCGGGTTAAATGAAAGGGAGAAGGCCAGCCTCCCCCCAAAAGTCAATAAGTCCACTAGTCATGGTGCACGCACTCGTCTCGAGTACAAGGGACAGGCGGTAGCGACCCCGCCCATCCTGGTACCGGGACAGGTATCGTGCGCGAAGATCACCCAGACTGGGACATTCGACAAGAATGTGCTGAACAGTCTGGAGGACGACGCAGTCGTTGCAATAGGGTGCAGGCGAGCGCTCCATCAAGTAGCGATGCGTCACACGAGTGTGTCCGATTCGAAGACGACAGAAAGCAACCTGAAGCCGCCGCAGCATTGGGGGATAGGTCCATGGGAAAAGTCGCGGCGCAATGGCACGCAACTTTAAGTTCCCCTCGACCGTCTCCCATCTTCTTGGCCAAGCAGTCCGAAGAGCTGCCCGTATTCCTGCCATGTAGTCGGTGTGAGGAAGAGCGAAACGCTGGTCCGGTCGCAGAGTCCTCGCGGACTCTTTGGCGCCCTCATTCCCCGCAATTCCTACATGTCCAGGAACCCAGCAGAAGATAATCTCGACATCTGCCCGGCTCGCCAAAACCGTGGCGTCACGGATATCGCGAACCAGGGGATGCGGAGATTCTAATGCCCCGAGAGCACTCAGGGCGCTTTGTGAGTCGCTATAGATCACAATCCGGTCTCCGAACCGGGCACGTCGCGTAATCTCCCGTACCGAGTGGTGTATTGCCACCAGCTCGGCCGTGAAGACAGACGCAGCGCCTGGTAGAGCCCCGCTGACTTCACACAGAGGGGATACGGCGTGGAAGCCGACTCCCTCTTGGGACTTGGAGCCATCCGTATACACTGGCACGGTTCCAGCGTGACACGATGTGTGCTCCAAAAAGGTCGAACGCAATACTCCCGGCGCAGTACAAGCTTTGGGAGCAGAGGCGTGGCGACAAATAGCCAAATGTGGTACCCTCCAGGGTGGCGTCCTGGGCAGAACCAGGGGCGCCACCGGCCCGAGAGCTATATCTACTTCTCGAAGGAGTTTCCTGGCCCTAAACCCAAAGGGCTTAGGGTATGACTGGCGTCTCTCGGCGGCATAGGCACCATCGAGATCAGCTGCGGATGCAGTGAGAGCTGTTGGCGACTGAGGGAGGCGCCGGGCTCGCGCGTACAGGCGAGTGATGCACTGCACGCGGCGCAGAGCGAGTGGCATCTCCCCAGCATCGACCAACAGGCTCTCAATGGGGGAAGTGCGGAAGGCACCAATCACAAGGCGAAGGCATGTGTGGTGGATTGAATCCACCTTCCGCAATAAACGCTCGGCTGCGGATGCATAAAACTCGCATCCGTAGTCGAGCTTCGAGCGAACAAAGGATCGATAAAAAAAGTAAGGCGGTAGCCCTATCAGCGCCCCAAGCGCTGAACGTCACGGAACGGAGAATCTCCATGGCACGGGTACAAGAGACTCTAAGGCTGCGAATATGAGCCTCCCAAGTGAGGCGTCGGTCGAATACAAGACCAAGGAAACGGTGCGACTCAACCACATCCAGGCGCACCCCATTAAGAAACAAATCTGGGTCGGGGTGAAGCCGTGGATGGCGGCAGAAGTGCACCACCTTAGTCTTGGCCAAAGAAAACCGAAACCTGTGCGCTTCGGCATAGTGAGAGACGCGGTTCAATGCCTGTTGTAGTCGACGCTCCAGAGTTGGCATCTGGGCCGCGCCAAAAGAGATCGAAAGGTCGTCCACGTAGAGCGTAGCGAGAACATCTTCCGGCAGCACCGAGGTGATGCCGTTGATGCTCAGGGCAAAGAGTGTGACACTGAGGTCACTTTCCTGCGGGACACCCTCTCCCTGCTCCTTTGGGCCGGAGAGGGCTCCCCCCACCCGTACGCGGAATCGACGATCTCGCAAAAATTCAGATATAAACATTGGGAGGCGTCCCCTCGCCCCCATCGTGTAGAGAGTCTCCATGATACCGTATCGCCATGCGGTATCATAGGCCTTCTCCAGATCGAAAAACACCGTGGCGTAGTGCTGTCTACGAAGGAAAGCCTCGCAGACGGCATTTTCCAGTCGGAGCAGAGCATCAGACGTGGAGTAGAACTTGCGGAAGCCGCACTGTGCGGAAGACAGATGGCCTCCGCTGTCCAGGAAAAAAGCTAATCTAACGTTTACCAATTTCTCCATCAACTTGCACACGCAAGAGGTTAGAGAGATTGGGCGGAAACCGGTCGGAGTAGAGTGATCTCTCCCCGGTTTGCGAAAGGCAAGCACAGTAGCGATTCGCCAGGAGTCTGGGAGAAGACCTTCCACCCAGATCCTGTTGAACAGATCTAACAGAAAGGCCATGCCTCGCTCACCCAGGTGTCGAAGCATGGCGTACGGGACATCGTCCGGACCATGGGCGGTGTCCGCGCACGAAGCGAGAGCGGAACGCAACTCACTCACAGTAAACTTGTCGTTGAAGGGTTCTCCGCCTCTGGAGGTAAAGTCCAGCCGGTGGCCTTCCGCGACATCACGACGTGCATTGAATGCTGGCGGAGCAGCATCACGGCTAGAGAATGCGGAAAAAGCGGTCGCTAAGGATTCCGCCACGGACGCGGGGTCCGAGATTGCGGTCCCATTCTCCTGGAGAACGGGAGGGGGGTCCTGCGAGAACTTGCCCCGAATCCTTTTGACTCGCTTCCACACCTCAGCTAAGGGGTCTTCCCGTTAAGTGAAGACACGTATGCCCGCCAAGAAGAGCGGCGGGCGTGCTTCGAAACATACCGGAGCCTAGCCCTAGCCCGACGAAATTCAGCGACAGTGAAATCGTTCGGGTGGCGCTTATAGCGCATGTAGGCATAACGCTTCTGTTTGAGGGCCGCCTCACACTCGGCCGACCACCATGGGAGTGGTCGGTGTGCAAAACGGCCAGACGTCCTAGGAATAGTAGTCAGGCCCACGGCGATGAGGTTCCTGGAGAAGAACTCAACGGCCTCATCTACCGACCTAAACTCCTCGACTGAGATAGAGAATTCAGTCATTTCCTGAAATGCAGGCCACCGCGCCTGCGCCAAGCACCACCGAGGTAGTCTCTCAGGCGGCAGTTGCCCTGAAAATGATATTTGAATGGGAAAGTGATCACTACCATGGAGGTCATCGACCACCCCCCAATCAAAATCAGGCTGTGCATCCGAAGAGCACAAAGATAGGTCAAGGCAAGAAAATGAAGCGGTTCTCGGACAGTGATGCGTAAACTCATCCACGTTTAGGACACCCATCTCAAGCTCTTCGATCAGATCGGCAAGGACTTGTCCCCTGGGATTTATGGAGTAATCTCCCCAGAGAGGATGCCTGCCGTTCAGATCTCCAAGCAAAAGATAGGGCCTCGGCAACCGTGCCACGACGCGGCGGAAGTCCCCCGCGTCGAAGTCAGCTGACGGTGGAATGTACGCAGAAATGATAGTATACCTCCTATCCAGATGCAGCTGCACAGCCACTGCCTGAAGGGAGGTATCTAAAGAGAAAGGAAGAACGGAGACATCATGCCGGGTGTAAACTGCGCATCCCCCAGCCCGGCCATCCCGCGGTGGTGGGGTCGCAAGACCCTTATACCCCGGGAGGGCAGGCAGGGTGCACGCGCCTAGCATTGTCTCCTGCAAAAAAATAGCTAACGGGGAACGGGACGAGGCGAGCCTCCGCAGCTCCTCCCAGTTGGCCCGGAGTCCACGGCAATTCCATTGAGGGAATATGCCCTCCAGGCCTAGCTCGGAGGAGACGCGGGGGCCCTCCTCGAATTGAAGACCCTCACGGGAATGGCCGTACGCTTCCCGGGGGCAGAACCCCGGGCGCTGTCGCCTTCGAGGACTTATTGGGGGAGGTTGGGCTCGCCATGCGAGTCTTTTCCTCCCTCCGCCTCGAAACCTTAGGTGGGCGCTGCGGCTTGGGAGGCGGGGGGCCCTCTTTTCGAGGAACCACCGTCTCCGAGCCACTCGCTCCACCTCGGGGCGTGGGCGAAGGAGCCGAAGCTCCTTTCGGGGGACAGCTTTAGGAACCCCTGAAGATGGCCTAGCGACCATCTTCAGGGGTGTTGCCTCCTGTGAGTCTAACGACTCGGTGGAGGCGCGTGGCCGTTTCGCCTTGCGGGAAACGGTGAGGGGGGGGAAGAGGGGGAGCCCTGGTTTTAGCCGGGGCTGCGTAGGAACCCTTTTTGCCGTTAGCTTTACCAGGAGAGCGCCCGGGTTGGGTAGAGCCCGCAGAAGGGCTCCGAATGGGCGCGGAAACAACCGTGCTCGTTGGCCTGGATGGGCCAGGAGCAGAGGGTGCCTTTCGAACTACTGAGGCATATGACGTCCCAGGCAGAGCTGGGCGCGCCTAGGACCAAGTCCTTAGCCTCGCGGAATGAGAGTCTATCCTGGGCCTAAACGGCCAGGATTTCTTTCTCCAGGAGATATGCACCACATTGCTTCGAAGAAGCAGGGTGCGGCTCTCCGCAATTGACACACTTGGCCACACACGATTTGGACTTATCGTGTGCGACCTTGGAGCAATTTACACAGAATTCGGGTGACCCCGATTTTGCACGTCTACATGAGCGATTCGTATGGCCGAAGCGGTGACAGTAATAGCACCGCCGCGGCAGTGGCACGAATGCCTTCACGCGGTAGCGGTACCAACCGGCACGCACCGACTCAGGGAGCTTGTCACTGTCGAACGTGACGAAGAGTGTAGGGGTGGGTCTCGAAGCCCCTCCCTGTTTTCTCATCATACGTTCGACCTTGACCGCCCCATGGTCGGCCAGCTCTAGGGTGATGTCCTCAATGGAGTAGTCAACGAGTTCCCTCGCATAAACTACTCCTTTTACAAAGTTCATGGTAGAGTGCGGTGTCACACTCACCGGGGTGCCATGAAGTGTCCGAAGAGCACTTATCTTGGCCGCCTCGGCGGGATTCGCCAGAAGGCTGCCGTCCGAGAAACGGGTCACCTTCGGCTCTCTACGATTGCACTAGCTAATCCTCTCCTCTGATGGATCATGTTGCCCTCGGACAACATGCTGCCATCAGTGGAGCGAATAACGAGGAAGCGTTTGAAGCCAGCGGGCTCGAAAACGCCAGGTAAGCTCTGAATCAGGGGCCCCGATGTCATCGAGGCTCCGCCCTGTGCACTCTTGGTCAGGGGCTCCGCACACGAGGGGGTAGAGGGGCCGGATTTGCCGATCTTGGCTTGGTCGCCTACCAAAGTGGCAGCAGACCCATCCGTCCCCGCAGCCCCCGCGGATGGAGAGGAGCCCCGAGTCTTTTTCTTTTTTGGAGAGGAGGGCGGGGAATGAACCCGCTTCTCACCTCCACCGGCAGAAGCCCCAGGCCAGATGGACCGGCCTCAGCCAGATCCTTCTCCGAAATGGAGAAGGTCCTGGTGGTCGCAGGGGCATCATCCGGAGGAGATCCCTCCCCTCCTTGTACTGCCTGAAAATCTACAGCCGTTTGATGAGGACCTTGCATAGGGGCGGATTCGGGTTCGGTGTTTGGCGCCGAGCCCGGATTCCCCCCCATGAAAGGCCCTACCTTCTGAGGCTGGTTTTCCTCAAGGACCATGTCTATCACGGGAGGGGCCTCCAGTTGGCCATCCCCTCCCAGGACATCGCAGGTCCCCTTGGCAGCGTCATAAGTCTTTAGTGGGGAGGCACAGGCCTTGACCCCGGCAAGGTTTAATATTTTTGCCAGCAGGTCTTTTGAGGGAAGCGACCGAAGGGGCCTGGCTTCCCTCTCCCCCCTAAGGGGGTTTGCCCTACCGAGCCGCTTTGATGCGGAGCGGCTGGCTAAGGGCTGCCTGCTGGCTTTCTTGGCAGTCCCCTTGGAAAGAAAAGAGGGGACTGCCGCTGAGAAAAGGGAGGTGCCCGAAAGCACCTCCAGAGAAGGGGGTGAGGGGGAGTCCCCTGCACCCGTAGGCGAAGGAGAGGAGTAAGCCTCCTCTCCGGTTAGAGAAATATGGAGGGTCCCCTGTGCAAGCACAGGGGGGACCTCCATTTTCTTGCTGGAGCTGCCCGAGGGCGGCTCCGTTGATGTTTCAGGGAAAGTTGGGGGTTGAGTTTTTTTTTTTTGGTCTTCATCATTGGGCATGGTGACCCTTTTTTTAACACGGGATGCAATAGCGCACACCTCTCGCAGTAGCCCGCACTGCGAGAGGTGCTTACAAGCCCGGCCGAGCCAGGCGCCGCCATTTGTGACCACCCATCCCGCCTGGTGGCCTGGCAGTCCATCGGCATGGCGGCTCCACCTTGAACACGGCGTAAAATATATAGATTGTGAAGAGGAGAGTTTTTTTTTTTTAATTAAGGGGCTATCTGGCGACTGCCGACTAAGGCATAAGTTGCCGTAAACAAACACCCTAGATTTAGGCTACTTTAAAAAATTAAACAGAAAACAATAAAAAGAAATAACAATAACAAAGCAATAACAAAACAATTACAAAAACAACAACAACAATTAAATCGGGTTAAATAAAAGGGAGAAGGCCGGCCTCCCCCAAAAAGTCAATAAGTACACCAGTCAAAGTACACGCACTCGTCCCAGCACAAGGGACAGGCGGTAGCGACCCCGCCCATCCCGGTACCGGGACAGGTGTCGTGCGCGAAGATCACCCAGACTGGGACATTCGACAAGAATGTGCCGAACAGTCTGGGGGACGACGCAGTCGTTGCAATAGGGCGCAGGCGAGCGCTCCATCAGATAGCGATGCGTCACACGAGGGTGTCCGATTCGGAGACGACAGAAAGCAACCTGAAGCCGCCGCGGTATTGGGGGATAGGTCCATGGGAACAGTCGCGGCGCAATGGCACGCAACTTTAAGTTCCCTTCGACCGTCTCCCATCTTCTTTGCCAAGCAGTCCGAAGAGCTGCCCGTATTCCTGCCATGTAGTCGGTGTGATTTTTTTTTTTTAATTAAGGAGCTATCTGGCGACTGCCGACTTAGGCATTAGTCGCCGTAAACAAACAGCCTAGTTCTAGGCTACTTTAAAAATTAAACAGGAAACAATCAAAAGAAATAACAATAACAATAAAGAAGCAATAACAAAAACAATAACAACAACAACAACAAACCGGGTTAAATGAAAGGGAGAAGGCCAGCCTCCCCCCAAAAGTCAATAAGTCCACTAGTCATGGTGCACGCACTCGTCCCGAGTACAAGGGACAGGCGGTAGCGACCCCGCCCATTCCGGTACCGGGACAGGTATCGTGCGCGAAGATCACCCAGACTGGGACATTCGACAAGAATATGCCGAACAGTCTGGGGGACGACGCAGTCGTTGCAATAGGGCACATGCGAGCGCTCCACCAAGTAACGATGCGTCACACGAGTGTGTCCGATTCGAAGACGACAGAAAGCAACCTGAAGCCGCCACGGCATTGGGGGATAGGTCCATGGGAACAGTCGCGGCGCAATGGCACGCAACTTTAAGTTCCCCTCGACCGTCTCCCATCTTCTTTGCCAAGCAGTCCGAAGAGCTGCCCGTATTCCTGCCATGTAGTCAGTGTGAGGAAGAGCGAAACGCTGGTCCGGTCGCAGAGTCCTCGCGGACTCTTTGGCGCGCTCATTCCCCGCAATTCCTACATGTCCAGGAACCCAGCAGAAGATAATCTCGACATCTGCCCGGCTCGCCAAAACCGTAGCGTCACGGATTTCGCGAACCAGGGGATGCGGAGATTCCAATGCCCCGAGAGCACTCAGGGCGCTTTGTGAGTCGCTATAAATCACAATCCGGTCTCCGAACTGGGCACGTCGCGTAATCTCCCGTACCGAGTGGTGTATTGCCACCAGCTCGGCCGTGAAGACAGACGCAGCGCCTGGTAGAGCCCCGCTGACTTCAAACAGAGGGGATACGGCGTGGAAGCCGACCCCCTCTTGGGACTTGGAGCCATCCGTATACACTGGCACGGTACCAGCGTGACACGATGTGTGCTCCAAAAAGGTCGAACGCAATACTCCCGGCGCAGTACAAGCTTTGGGAGCAGAGGCGTGGCGACAAATAGCCAAATGTGGTACCCTCCAGGGTGGCGTCCTGGGCAGAACCAGGGGCGCCACCGGCCCGAGAGCTATATCTAGCTCTCGAAGGAGTTTCCTGGCCCTAAACCCAAAGGGCTTAGGGTATGACTGGCGTCTCTCGGCGGCATAGGCACCATCGAGATCAGCTGCGGATGCAGTGAGAGCTGTTGGCGACTGAGGGAGGCGCCGGGCTCGCGCGTACAGGCGAGTGATGCACTGCACGCGGCGCAGAGCGAGTGGCATCTCCCCAGCATCGACCAACAGGCTCTCAATGGGGGAAGTGCGGAAGGCACCGGTCGCAAGGCGAAGGCCGGTGTGGTGGATCGAATCCACCTTCCGCAATAAACGCTCGGCTGCGGATGCATAAAACTCGCATCCGTAGTCGAGCTTCGAGCGAACAAAGGATCGATAAAAAAGTAAGGCGGTAGCCCTATCAGCGCCCCAAGCGCTGAACGTCACGGAACGGAGAATGTCCATGGCGCGGGTACAAGAGACCCTAAGGCTGCGAATGTGAGCCTCCCAGGTGAGGCGTCGGTCGAATACAAGACCAAGGAAACGGTGCGACTCAACCACATCCAGGCGCACCCCATTAAGAAACAAATCTGGGTCGGGGTGAAGCCGTGGATGGCGGCAGAAGTGCACCACCTTAGTCTTGGCCAAAGAAAACCGAAACCTGTGCGCTTCGGCATAGCGAGAGACGCGGTTCAATGCCTGTTGGAGTCGGCATCTGGGCCGCGCCAAAAGAGATCGAAAGGTCGTCCACGTAGAGCGTAGCGAGAACATCTTCCGGCAGCACCGAGGTGATGCCGTTGATGCTCAGGGCAAAGAGTGTGACACTGAGGACACTTCCCTGCGGGACACCCTATTCCTGCTCCTTTGGGCCGGAGAGGGCTCCCCCCACCCGTACGCGGAATCGACGATCTCGCAAAAATTCAGATATAAACATTGGGAGGCGTCCCCTCGCCCCCATCGTGTGGAGAGTCTCCATGATACCGTATCGCCATGCGGTATCATAGGCCTTCTCCAGATCAGAAAAACACCGTGGCGTAGTGCTGTCTACGAAGGAAAGCCTCGCAGACGGCATTTTCCAGTCGGAGCAGAGCATCCGACGTGGAGTGGAACTTACGGAAGCCGCACTGTGCAGAAGACAGATGGCCTCCGCTGTCCAGGAAATAGGCTAATCTAACATTTACCAATTTCTCCATCAACTTGCACACGCAAGAGGTTAGAGATTTTTTTTTTTTTTTTTTTTTTTTTATAGAGCCCATCTGGCAACTACCCACTTGGGCATAAGTCGCCGAAAAACACGACAGCCTAGAATTAGGCTACTTTAAAGTTAAAATATGAAAACTTAACAATCAATATAAATTTGAAAAACTTAACAATCGAAGCAATCTCCGGCAGCGGGGGGAGGTCCCCCTCACCCCGGTGCAGGAGAGTGCAATCTAAAACAAAACAATAACAAAAAAAGGAACCTTAAATAAAGGGGAGAAGGCCGGCCTCCCCCAAAAAGTCAATAAGTCCACCAGTCATGGTGCACGCACTCGTCCCGAGTACAAGGGACAGGCGGTAGCGACCCCGCCCATCCCGGTACCGAGACAGGTATCGTGCGCGAAGATCACCCAGACTGGGACATTCGACAAGAATATGCCGAACAGTCTGGGGGACGACGCAGTCGTTGCAATAGGGCACATGCGAGCGCTCCACCAAGTAACGATGCGTCACACGAGTGTGTCCGATTCGAAGACGACAGAAAGCAACCTGAAGCCGCCGCGGCATTGGGGGATAGGTCCATGGGAACAGTCGCGGCGCAATGGCACGCAACTTTAAGTTCCCCTCGACCGTCTCCCATCTTCTTTGCCAAGCAGTCCGAAGAGCTGCCCGTATTCCTGCCATGTAGTCGGTGTGAGGAAGAGCGAAACGCTGGTCCGGTCGCAGAGTCCTCGCGGACTCTTTGGCGCCCTCATCGGCGCGCTCATTCCCCGCAATTCCTACATGTCCAGGAACCCAGCAGAAGATAATCTCGACATCTGCCCGGCTCGCCAAAACCGTGGCGTCACGGATTTCGCGAACCAGGGGATGCGGAGATTCCAATGCCCCGAGAGCACTCAGGGCGCTTTGTGAGTCGCTATAAATCACAATCCGGTCTCCGAACCGGGCACGTCGCGTAATCTCCCGTACCGAGTGGTGTATTGCCACCAGCTCGGCCGTGAAGACAGACGCAGCGCCTGGTAGAGCCCCGCTGACTTCAAACAGAGGGGAAACGGCGTGGAAACCGACCCCCTCTTCGGACTTGGAGCCATCCTTTTACACTGGCACGGTTCCAGCGTGACACGATGTGTGCTCCAAAAAGGTCGAACGCAATACTCCCGGCGCAGTACAAGCTTTGGGAGCAGAGGCGTGGCGACAAATAGCCAAATGTGGTACCCTCCAGGGTGGCGTCCTGGGCAGAACCAGGGGCGCCACCGGCCCGAGAGCTATATCTAGCTCTCGAAGGAGTTTCCTGGCCCTAAACCCAAAGGGCTTAGGGTATGACTGGCGTCTCTCGGCGGCATAGGCACCATCGAGATCAGCTGCGGATGCAGTGAGAGTTGTTGGCGACTGAGGGAGGCGCCGGGCTCGCGCGTACAGGCGAGTGATGCACTGCACGCGGCGCAGAGCGAGTGGCATCTCCCCAGCATCGACCAACAGGCTCTCAATGGGGGAAGTGCGGAAGGCACCAATCACAAGGCGAAGGCATGTGTGGTGGATTGAATCCACCTTCCGCAATAAACGCTCGGCTGCGGATGCATAAAACTCGCATCCGTAGTCGAGCTTCGAGCGAACAAAGGATCGATAAAAAAGTAAGGCGGTAGCCCTATCAGCGCCCCAAGCGCTGAACGTCACGGAACGGAGAATGTCCATGGCGCGGGTACAAGAGACCCTAAGGCTGTGAATGTGAGCCTCCCAGGTGAGGCGTCGGTCGAATACAAGACCAAGGAAACGGTGCGACTCAACCACATCCAGGCGCACCCCATTAAGAAACAAATCTGGGTCGGGGTGAAGCCGTGGATGGCGGCAGAAGTGCACCACCTTAGTCTTGGCCAAAGAAAACCGAAACCTGTGCGCTTCGGCATAGCGAGAGACGCGGTTCAATGCCTGTTGGAGTCGGCATCTGGGCCGCGCCAAAAGAGATCGAAAGGTCGTCCACGTAGAGCGTAGCGAGAACATCTTCCGGCAGCACCGAGGTGATGCCGTTGATGCTCAGGGCAAAGAGTGTGACACTGAGGACACTTCCCTGCGGGACACCCTATTCCTGCTCCTTTGGGCCGGAGAGGGCTCCCCCCACCCGTACGCGGAATCGACGATCTCGCAAAAATTCAGATATAAACATTGGGAGGCGTCCCCTCGCCCCCATCGTGTGGAGAGTCTCCATGATACCGTATCGCCATGCGGTATCATAGGCCTTCTCCAGATCAGAAAAACACCGTGGCGTAGTGCTGTCTACGAAGGAAAGCCTCGCAGACGGCATTTTCCAGTCGGAGCAGAGCATCCGACGTGGAGTGGAACTTACGGAAGCCGCACTGTGCAGAAGACAGATGGCCTCCGCTGTCCAGGAAATAGGCTAATCTAACATTTACCAATTTCTCCATCAACTTGCACACGCAAGAGGTTAGAGAGATTGGGCGGAAACCGGTCGGAGTAGAGTGATCTCTCCCCGGCTTGCGAAAGGCGAGCACAGTAGCGATTCGCCAGGAGTCTGGGAGGAGACCTTCCACCCAGATCCTGTTGAACAAATCTAATAGAAAGGCCATGCCTCGCTCACCCAGGTGTCGAAGCATGGCGAACGGGACATCGTCCGGACCATGGGCGGTGTCCGCGCACGAAGCGAGAGCGGAACGCAACTCACTCACAGTAAACTTGTCGTTGAAGGGTTCTCCGCCTCTGGAGGTAAAGTCCAGCCGGCGGCCTTCCGCGACATCACGACGTGCATTGAATGCTGGCGGAGCAGCATCACGGCTAGAGAATGCGGAAAAAGCGGTCGCTAAGGATTCCGCCACGGACGCGGGGTCCGAGATTGCGGTCCCATTCTCCTGGAGAACGGGAGGGGGGTCCTGCGAGAACTTGCCCCGAATCCTTTTGACTCGCTTCCACACCTCAGCTAAAGGGGTCTTCCCGTTAAGTGAAGACACGTATGCCCGCCAAGAAGAGCGGCGGGCGTGCTTCGAAATATACCGGAACCTAGCCCTAGCCCGACGAAATTCAGCGACGGTGAAATCGTTCGGGCGGCGCTTATAGCGCATGTAGGCATAACGCTTCTGTTTGAGGGCCGTCTCACACTCGGCCGACCACCATGGGAGTGGTCGGCGTGCAAAACGGCCAGACGTCCTAGGAATAGTAGTCAGGCCCACGGCGATGAGGTTGCCGGAGAAGAACTCGACGGCCTCATCTACCGACCTAAACTCCTTGACTGAGATAGAGAATTCAGTCATTTCCTGAAATGCAGGCCACCGCGCCCGCGCCAAGCACCACCGAGGTGGTCTCTCAGGCGGCAGTTGCCCTGAAAATGATATTTGAATGGGAAAGTGATCACTACCATGGAGGTCATCGACCACCCCCCAATCAAAATCAGGCTGTGCATCCGAAGAGCACAAAGATAGGTCAAGGCAAGAAAATGAAGCGGTTCTCGGACAGTGATGCGGACACCCATCTCAAGCTCTTCGATCAGATCGGCAAGGACTTGTCCCCTGGGATTTATGGTGTAATCTCCCCAGAGAGGATGCCTGCCGTTCAGATCTCCAAGCAAGAGATAGGGCCTCGGCAACCGTGCCACGACGCGGCGAAAGTCCCCCGCGTCGAAGTCAGCTGACGGTGGAATGTACGCAGAAATGATAGTATACCTCCTATCCAGGTGCAGCTGCACAGCCACTGCCTGAAAGGAGGTATCTAAAGAGAAAGGAAGAACGGAGACATCATGCCGGGTGTAAACCGCGCATCCCCCAGCCCGGCCGTCCCGCGGTGGTTGGGTCGCAAGACCCTTATACCCCGGGAGGGCAGGCAGGGGGCACGCGCCTAGCATGGTCTCCTGCAAAAAAATAGCTAACGGGGAACGGGATGAGGCGAGCCTCCGCAGCTCCTCCCAGTTGGCCCGGAGTCCACGGCAATTCCATTGAAGGAATATGCCCTCCAGGCCTAGCTCGGAGACGCGGGGGCCCTCCTCGAATTGAAGACCCTCACGGGAATGGCCGTACGCTTCCCGGGGGCAGAACCCCGGGCGCTATCGCCTTCGAGGACTTATTGGGGGAGGTTGGGCTCGCCATGCGAGTCTTTTCCTCCCTCCGCCTCGAAACCTTAGGCGGGCGTTGCGGCTTCGGAGGCGGGGGGCCCTCTTTTCGAGGAACCACCGTCTCCGAGCAACTCGCTCCACCTCGGGGCGTGGGCGAAGGAGCCGAAGCTCCTTTCGGGGGGCAGCTTTAGGAACCCCGGAAGATGGCCTAGCGACCATCTTCAGGGGTGTTGCCTCCTGTGAGTCTAACGACTCGGTGGAGGCGCGTGGCCGTTTCGCCTTACGGGAAACGGTCACGCTGGGGGAAGAGGGGGGAGCCCTGGTTTTAGCCGGGGCAGGGTATGAACCCTTTTTTCCGCCAGCTTTACCAGGGGAGCGCCTGGGGTGGGTAGAGCCCGCAGAAGGGCTCCGAATGGGCGCGGAAACAACCGTGCTCGTTGGCCTGGATGGGCCAGGAGCAGAGGGTGCATTCCTAACTATTGAGGCATACGACGTCCCAGGCAGAGCCGGGCGCGCCAGGACCAAGTCCTTTGCCTCGCGGAATGAGAGTCGATCCTGGGCCTGAACGGTTAGGATTTCTTTCTCAAGGAGATATGCACCACATTGCTTCGAAGAAGAAGGGTGCGGCTCTCCGCAATTGACACACTTGGCCACACACGATTTGGACTTATCGTGTGCGACCTTGGAGCAATTTACACAGACTTCGGGTGACCCCGACTTTGCACGTCTACATGAGCGATTCGTATGGCCGAAGCGGTGACAGTAATAGCACCGCCGCGGCAGTGGCACGAATGCCTTCACGCGGTAGCGGTACCAACCGGCACGCACCGACTCAGGGAGCTTGTCACAGTCGAACGTGACGAAGAGTGTAGGGGTGGGTCTCGAGGCCCCTCCCTGTTTTCTCATCACACGTTCGACCTTGACCGCCCCATGGTCGGCCAGCTCTAAGGTGATGTCTTCAATGGAGTAGTCAACGAGTTCCCTCGCATAAACTACTCCTTTCACAAAGTTCATGGTAGAGTGCGGCGTCACACTCACCGGGGTGCCATGAAGTGTCCGAAGAGCACTAATCTTAGCCGCCTCGGCGGGATTCGCCAGAAGGCTCCCGTCCGAGAAACGGGTTACCTTCGGCTCTCTACCAATTGCACTAGCTAATCCTCTCCGCTGATGGATCATGTTGCCCTTGGACAACATGGTGCCATCAGTGGAGCGAATAACGAGGAAGCGTTTGAAGCCAGCGGGCTCGAAAACGCCAGGTAACCTCTGAATCAGGGGCCCCGATGTCATCGAGGCTCCGCCCTGTGCACTCTTGGTAGTAGTCTTCTTTGTCAGGGGCTCCGCAACCGGGGGGGCAGATGTGCCGATCTTGGCTTGGTCGCTTGCCAGAGTGGCAGCAGACCCATCCGTCCCCGCAGCCCCCGCGGATGGAGAGGAGCCCCGAGTCTTTTTCTTTTTCGGAGAGGAGGGCGGGGAATGAACCCGCTTTTCACCTCCGCCGGCAGAAGTCCCCAGGCCAGATGGACCAGCCTCAGCCAGGTCCCTCTCCGAAATGGAGAAGGTCCTGGTTGTCGTAGGGGCACCTGTCGGAGGAGATCCCTCCCCTCCTTTTGCCTCGGAACCCTCAGCCATTTGAGGAGGACCTTGCATAGGGGCGGATTCGGGTTCGGTGCTTGGCGCCGAGCCCGAATTCCCCCCCATGGAAGGCCCTACCGTCTGGGGCTGGGTCTCCTCAAGGACCATGTCTATCACAGGAGGGGCCTCCAATTGGCCATCCCCTCCCAGGACATCGCAGGTCCCCTTGGCAGTGTCGCCAGTCTTGTATGGGGAGGCACAGGCCTTGACCCCGGCAAGGTTTAAAATTCTTGCCAGCAGGTCTTTTGAGGGAAGCGACCGAAGGGGCCTGGCTTCCCTCTCCCCCCTAAGGGGGTTTGCCCTACCGAGCCGCTTTGATGGGAAGCGGCTGGCTAAGGGCTGCCTGCTGGCTGTCTTGGCAGTCCCCTTGAAAAGAAAAGATGGGACTGCCGCTGGGAAAAGGGAGGTGCCCGAAAGCACCTCCAGAGAAGGGGGTGAGGGGGAGTCCCCTGCACCCGTAGGCGAAGGAGAGGAGTAAGCCTCCTCTCCGGTTAGAGAAATATGGAGGGTCCCCTGTGCAAGCACAGGGGGGGGGACCTCCATTTTTTCGGTGGAGCTGCCCAAGGGCGGCTCCGTCGATGAGCAAAGGGGAGTTAAAGGGGTTTGGGTTTGTTTTTTTTGTTGTTCATCTATGGGCATGGTGACCCTATTTTTGCCACGGGACGCAATAGCTCATCACCCCTCGCAGTAGCCCGCACTGCGAGAGGTGCTTACAAGCCCGGCAGAGCCAGGCGCCGCCATTCGGGACCACCCCTCCCGCCTGGTGGCCTGGCAGTCCATCGGCATGGCGGCTCCACCTTGGACACGGCGTAAAAAATATAGGTTGTGAAGAGGAGAGGAAAAGGGATGTGAGGAAGGTATGGGTGGGGATGAAGCAGGTTGTTAAAAAAAACCCATCCCGAACCGGAGCTCAGGGGTTAGGGGACAATGTCCCCTCCCCCCTCAGCCCCGATCCGGGGTGGTTGGCTTGAGAAGAAGGTCAGCATTCTACCCTTTGAAATTAGAGGCTGACCAGAGAAAGTTGTGGGAGAGGTTGTATGAAAAGCGACAAGGTAGGGGAGAAATCGGGCTATCTGAAGGAAGGAAGAGAGGCTAAGCTGGGGCCGGACGGAGCGCTGGATCCCGTCAGCACGGCGGCCAGGATGGCAAATCGCCGCGCCCCTTACGGGGGCCGACTTAGGCATTAGTCGCCGTAAACAAACAGCCTATTTCTAGGCTACTTTAAAAATTAAACAGGAAACAATAAAAAGAAATAACAATAACAATAAAGAAGCAATAACAAAAACAATAACAACAACAAACCGGGTTAAATGAAAGGGAGAAGGCCAGCCTCCCCCAGAGAAAGTTGTGGGAGAGGTTGTATGAAAAGCGACGAGGTAGGGGAGAAATCGGGCTATCTGAAGGAAGGAAGAGAGGCTAAGCTGGGGCCGGACGGAGCGCTGGATCCCGTCAGCACGGCGGCCAGGATGGCAAATCGCCGCGCCCCTTACGGGGGTGAAGAGGAGAGGAAAAGGGATGTGAGGAAGGTATGGGTGGGGATGAAGCAGGTTGTTAAAAACCAGCCACCCCAGACCGGAGCTCAGGGGTTAGGGAACATTGTCCCCCACCCCCCTCAGCCCCGATGCGGGACGGTTGGCTGAAAGGAAGGTCAGCATCTACCCTGTGAAATTAGAGGTTGACCAGAGAAAGTTGTGGGAGAGGTTGTGTGAAAAGAGAGGAAACAAGTGTTTTGAAGGAAGGAAGGAAGAGGCTAAGCTGGGGCCGGACGGAGCGCTGGATCCCGTCAGCACGGCGGCTAGAATGGCAAATCGCCGCGCCCCTTACGGGGGACGGGGTGCTGAGTCCCGTCAGCACGGCGGCCAGGATGGCAAATCGCCGCGCCCCTTACGGGGAACCACATTTACAAAATAAAAATTTGAATGAAAATACAAGTACATTAAAAATTTATTCTTAGTTGTCATCGTATATGGAATTCATACCAAACATGATCTTTTAACTGATATAGTAATTTATTAGAACACCCTTTGATTATATCTACAATATTTGCAAGTTTAGTAATAACAATGGTGCGATATTTTAAGAGTTGAAATAAAAATTTTGACTACAATTAGTTACACTAGATTAAATCATATTTTATCATAAATTTACAAAGCAACGTAAGTATAAGTAGGGGTTTCTTGTAATCATCTCTGGCCTAATAAATAGTGCTAATTATATAAATTTTAACGGGTACTACTCATTCGGCTAGACCTCAGCAACACAAAAGAATACAATATACAAAGAAAGGAACACTCAAATTCCTTTCACTGGGTAAATCAGTAAAAATGAATATTAATTTTATTTGTTATGCATATATATTTTATATACATACATATATACAAGAGAAAAGATTTAATTTCGGCGGGCAACTAATGCAATGACAAGGTAGGAACAGTTTAGATTCTAGGTGCACTTATGTTCAACCTTGGACCCGATGCATCGCATGCAGAAATCCACCACCTACTATCTATACTGAACTTGAATTTGAAACACCCAAAACATTTGATTTAATTCCTCCCCCAATAAAAAAGTAGCATCAAATTGAATCTAATCAGTAGAAAGAACACCATCACCCATCTCCAGTACTAATAATATTCTAACCACTTTGTGCTCTACTAATTCACAGTTCTAGGCCCTTCAAGAACTAGAATGAGGAACAAGAGTTTGCGCCAACAAACCCAATTAAAAGATATTATTGTAAATTAGAAAAGTGAATATTCCCAGTACAAAGCTTCACAGATCCTTACCACACTGCAAGTATGCCATTTCCCAATATAAAAAGTTATCCTAATTATCGCATCCATGAGAAAACTAAAACACCATTAGCATTATGCTGATGACATAGGACCATATTCCACTGTTACTTCAAATCTAACTCATCCTCCTAATTACAACTTATTTCAAATTGAATAAAAAAGGCAAAAAAAAAGACCGAGTTTCCATTTTGCTTTAAGTATTGGTGGTATTTGACCAAAAGTCAGAAAAATAAATCTAATATATACAAAACCTTTATTTATAGTAAAAGTCGAAATAAATAGTAATCAGGTCTAGTTTATATACAAACAAAAATGGTGGCATTGGAAACCATATGATACAACTCTAATGACTACCAGAAAAAAACAAAATAGTATCACCAGCCCTAACAGCTTGACTTGCAACCTTGTAACTTAAGCATAGTAACAAACAAAACTGGATGAGAATGAGAAAAAAAAAGAAAAGGTAGTTTAGATACTACTTGTGCACCACCTATATTTATTATGAGTGGGGTATTTTTAGCAACAAACTGATTCATTGTAACAATTATGAAAATCTCTTATCTTTACTCCACGGGCTACCACCGTTCAATTAGACTGAAAATACTTTGTAATAAATATAAATTAATTATGCCTAATACTTAATAAATATTCCACATTTGAACAAATGTCAGTTTCTAACTCACTGGAATTTGATAAGCCAGAAAATATATATATATATATATATATATATAAGTAAATTATGCAGTAAAACTAATTCTAAAACCGATATACATAAAGGCAACTACTAGTTTACAACTTAAATAAAACCTTTATAAAATAAAAAATACAAATATTTACTCTGAAAACAAATTTATTTTTCTTCTTTTATGGTATCCGTAAAATAACAATTATTAGTGGCCTGTAGCTGATTGTGATTAATATAATAAACCCTCCATATTAAGTAGAGTCTGAAAATCCAACTGTGGCTATTTTCAGTGACCAAGCAGTAAAAGCTAAAGTTTCCTTACCACAGACCATTCAGTGGATCATCATGCAATGCATGTAAAAATGGGAAAAAAGAACAACAATGTTAAATAAAATTTGGTTTGCATATTTCATCTTTCTATTTTCAATCAAAAAAATATACAGTGAAAAAATTATTTACATCTGATCCACATCCAGCTATAAAAGTTCGCAGATGGCAAGTGAAGGTAAGCTGGCATGGAATCAATGCAAGTAAATTGCACACTACTTCTCATGCCAAAGTGAATCATATTCCCCATAAAAAGGTAATAGTTGGATGTGATTAAAGATTACAAACTATATAACTATATAAATATATATATATATATGACCTTTTTTTAGTCTTTGGTAAAAAAATTTAATAGTTTTTCCTATACTTATATATAAATTAATGTATAGTTTTCCTAGAGAAAAATTCCCCTTCCTAGTTTGCAATGATGTGAAGAAATCAAACAATTCCACATGATTAAATTGGTTTGAATAAAATACAGCATTTAAGGACATTAATACTAAAAATAAACAAATGGATTTGGAGAATGTTCTTGTTTGTTTAGCAAAAGCTTTGTTACTGGTAGGAAAGTCTAAGGCAGTAGTTAATATATATAAAAAGTATCCCAACATCATGATTTATGATTGCTGGTCAGCCAAGTTAAACCTTCATATAGTCCATCACCAGTTGTGGCGCAACATGGTTGCACATAGTAATTGCGGTCTCGAATACGCGTAAGTCCAAGCTTCTCCTGGATTTCATAAGGTTTCATTGCTGCAATGAAACAAAATCCATATTTAAAAAAAAGGGGGGGAAAAGAAGCTAAATTTAAGGAATGGTGAAGATGAGGTTACTTGATTGAGGGATGCACACTAGTGAGTGCGATTAGTTAGAGCAGAGAGAGAACAAGAAAAGTAGGACAGGTTTGGGGTGATATCAAATTTTAGGCCTTAAATTTTACTTCAGACTTTCTTAGGCTTGCTCTTTCAAAACCAATATTGAATTTAACAAAGATTGATCAAAGCAAATAAAGTGTTATGATAAGAACTTGTAAAAACCTTTGAACCAAAATTGCTTTAAGAAGATTTTGCAGGAGAAAAGTGAAATTAATTACGCTTAAGAGTACACCTGGCAACCGTAGTCCAGCTGGGATTGAACCAGCGCCAAATAAAGTGACCACAAGGTGCACCGCACCTATCACTACCCCAAGTGGTGTAGGATTAAAACCCAAGCAAATCCATAGCCTTCAAACAGGAAGCCCTCAAGGGATGCAAATGGGGCAGTCTGTCAGATCAACCAGTGCCTAAGACCCTCATCTCTCAGATTTTGCTGAAATTTGGTTTATATGAAGTTTTGGGGCCTTGAACCCATTTCTAAAATTTTAAGGTCAATCCGACAAATGGTTCAAGAGATATGACCTCAGGCATTTGGAGGTCATGTGCGAGGTCACTAACATTTGGTGACCCATAACTAGGGTAATAATGGTCATAATTATTTAAAAGTATACAGTGGGTGCAATAAATATCTGATACAAGGTCAAAAGTTTATTTACCATAGTTACACAACAGCAAAGTAATCGAAAATTGAAAATTTTATGTATTTTGTACATTGAATACAAATTGGTATCATATTGCAAAAATAGTAAAACATTACTATGATTACGGCAAAAATATCAAAGGAACCACCTTTCATCACTAGTACAGCTTCTAACTGTTTGGGATATTTACTTATGAGGTTCTTACAAATATTTCTATGTATCTTGTCCCATTCTTCTTAAATCTGTTAGATTTCTTGGGTCCCTTTTCTGAATCTTTAGTTTTAATTCTCGCCACAGGTTCTCGATAGGATTTAGGTCTGGCGACTGACGTGGCCAACCCATAACCTTTATTTTCTTCTGCTGAAACCACACTGCAGTGCCCTTGGCTGTATGTTTTGGATCATTGTCCTGCTGGAATGTCCATCCTCTTAGTAACTTCAAGTCGTCTGCAGACTGTAAGAGATTATCGTCCAGAATCCTGCGATAGATCTGAGCATTCATTTTCCCTTCAATATGGAGTCTTCCAAGAGCTGCAGAGGAAAAGCAGCCCCATACCATTATGCTGCCTCCTCAAAAATTCACTGTTGGGATTATATTTTTAGGATCATGCGCTGAGTTTTTCTGCCTCCAAACGTGACTAACACTATTCATCTTGTCAGACCATAGTACAGCATCCCCAAAACTTGCAGGCTTCTCTAAATGTTCCTTGGCAAAATTTAGACGATTTCTGACATGAATTGGTTTTGACAAAGGTGTCTTTCTTGGTGTGTGAGAATGGAATCTGAAGAACTGCTCTAATTGTATTTTTGCATACATTTGGCCCAGATGCTTCCAAATCTTTCTGAAGTTCAGATCAAGTCACTCAAGGATTCTTCTTTACTTTATGGACTATAATGTTTAGCCGGATGGTTTGAAATTTTAGATGGATGCTCTGAACATGGTAGACTTGCAGTGGACTGATATGACGTGAACCAGCGAATCGTGTCACTAATAGTTGAGATTGGTATTTTTAGCATAGATGAAATTTTTCTATAGCCCAAACCACTTTTATGTAACTGAACAATTAGTTCTCTTGACCTTTTTGGCAATTCTTTAGTCTTCGCCATATTAGAATTAGTGTTGAACGATGACCTCCTTCTCATGCAGCTCTCAGGCAGTTAGGGTCCGCTGTTTCACCTGGACGAAGTAGATTATTTTTCTAGAAAGTTCTACAGCATTCCTGTCACAAAAACCACTCTGGAATGTTTGAGAACTATTTATTATCACTTTAAAACTAATTTTGTGGGTGTGTTGGATACTTTTTGAGGCAATAATCTAACACTTTTGTTGATATAATATCAATGCTTTACTATTTGTGTATTCTAATAACGAATTTGTATTCAACGTACAAAATACATAAGATGTTCAATTTTCGATTACTTTGCTGTTGTGTACCTATGGTAAATAAACTTTTGACCATGTATCAGATATTTATTGCCTACACTGTATATATTTAGAATCAGAAAAAGACAAGGAATCTAAATATGAGTTTTTTTAGAACTCTAGGTTGAAAAATAAAAAAATCATACATTTGCTAAAATTTGAGGTAAAGATTTGACCTCTGGGGTATTAAAATTGAAAAATTTTATAAATGAGAAAAATGAAGGCATATGCTTTGGCTATTACAATCAGTAAAAAAAGTTGGTTTATGCTAGTATTTTTCGAGTAATTAACAGATAAGTGAGCACTATATTTTTAAGTTGTCCATCAACTCTACATATTTTTCACACTTAAGCTCTTAATTTAACCTATAGAAATTAAAATTACCTTTTTTTTAATATAAAAAACAAAGGTACAGCTCTTGGCTATTAGAAACAGCCATAAAAAGGTTGTTTATCTTGGTTTTTTTTCATGTAATTAACTTAGAAGTGAACACCATATTTATAAATTGTTTGTTGATTCATTGAAATTTTATAGCTTTGATATCAATTTGATCTAGAACTCTAAGAGTTCAATAAAAATTGCCATTCACTGCTAATAATATATAGTTAAAGTAGTGGAAGGAAAAGATAAAGCTTGCATTTAGCTTAAACAATCCTGTTGCAACATGTTGCTACTTGTAAAGAATCAACACAGATAGTTATAGTTCCTAGTCTACAAGTTAGTACAGTTTCAGCCAGCAGTGTGTGTGGTGGGTTGTTATTGTTTTTCATTGAGCCTCAAAGAATATCAAGAATTAAAATATTGTGTATAACTATATTCTAAAAAGTGTCATCTAATTGTATATCTTAAAATTACAGATTTATAGAAATTGCTTGGTGAAATCTACATCTCGGCTATTAGGCCTATTCACCAAAGTACAATAGTTTAGCACTTGAAATACTGCCAAGACTCTACTAAAAAAAAAAAAAAATGCATAACAATCAATCTTAGAAAAGTGACTGATGTGCTTATTGAAAAATCTGTTGGAAGATTAAAAAAAAGACTCAGTGTTGTGTGTGAACTGTTGGACACTAATAATGAAAACCCCCACAATACTTAGAACCACTGAAAACAATGAGACTGAGCAAGATTCAATTGAATCATCTTCAATCAGTGATTTGAGTAACATATCTTCAGTTCGAGATCTGGACAGTGATTGCTTGGTTGAAGAAAATCCTTCAACTTCAATTGAACCAGTTCTAGCACTTTTGGACCAAATAACAGTAAAAAAAAAGAAGAGTAAGTACTAAGATAATATATTTTAGATTTCACCAGAAATGTGTGTTTGATTTATATGCCCATTGAATAGAATTTAAGGTACTGTATAAAACAAAATTGATAATTGGCAAGCTTTTACTTTGAAGGATTTATTCTTTAATGATGCTCTTTAGTCTACACAAAATTCAAATTTTGCTCTGTACTGGGTGTCGCAAAAAAAAGGAAACCGATTTTTAAATCAATATATCTCTGAAAGTATTAAAGCTAGATACTTTCTGAAAACTTAATTTTGTTTATCTATTTTTTGTGCATTATGTTGAAAATTTATAAACCTACATCTATAATTGTAAATTCTGCAATGAAGTAGATGAAAGATATAAAAAGTGTGCTTTTGCGCAAGCAGGTAAAATACAGAATCAAACTTCATATAAACATATTTCAAAACCATTTAGTAGAAGGAAGCAGAGAAAAAAAACAATTTAATTTCTAATATTTATTACATAAACATAGTTAATTCTTATTTATAATGTAAGAGGCTAATATCTGTTTCCTTCTGTATGGCCTGCATTTCTTTCTACACATACTTGCATCCTTCTTCGCATTTTTGCCATAATTCTTTTAACTAAATCCTGATGTTCTTTTAGTTAATCAAGTTCATTTCTAGTTCTTTGCTTGAAATCATCTGTGTTTTCTGGTGGAGAAAAGTACACTTTACTCTTGAGTTACCCCGCAAAAAAAATTGCAAGGTGTTAAGTCAGCAGATCTGGGTGGCCACTCAATTGGATGGTGCAATGCAATAATGTGGGTATTAAAAATGCCCCTCAGTAATTCTGGCAGAGCATGAGTTCTATGTGCTGGAGCGCCATCTTGAATCCACCACAGCCTGTTAAATCTGTTTCCATAAATTTGACGCAGTTCAGGAATTATCTTTGATGTAATTAGGTTCAGGTATCCATCTCCAGTCATGTTATTGTTGCAAAAAATGTGCCTACAAGACATCTGTTTCCACACTTCAAACCCACACAGATAACTTTTCCCTGGATATACCTACATTAAAGTTAAAATTTGGAGGATTGCTTTGTGGCACATACTGGCAAATGTTATGATTGTTGACTCTTCCATTCATATGAAATGCACCTTCATCGCCGAACCATGTTTTCCAAGAAGCGAACATTTCTTTGCAGAAACCAGTTGGCAAAATTTAGGTGGCAAGGTAAATCTTGTTCAGAGTTCTCGCCTTACATGCATTTTGTAAGGATTTTGTAAGGGGAATGAGAGGAGATGAGACTCCGCAGCTCCTTCCAGTTGCAGGGTTGGCAAAGCAAAAAATTGGGGGTTTATTAGGTGGGAAGGGGGGGGCTTTTCCAAATGAAATTTGAAAAAAAAACAGGTTTTTTTTATTTTTTTCAAAATGACACTTTTTTCAAGAAATGAATGCTACTTATCATTATTTTATTCAAAATTCATATTTGTTTATAATTTCAACAAATGTATTCTATGTATTCTAATGCTTGTAGCCTTTGTTTTTGGAAAAAAAAAAACGAGATTTGAAAAAACACAGAATAAAACCCGGGTTTGGGGGTTTTGCTAACCCTGCCCAATTTGCCCAGAGTACGTGACAATTCCATTGAAGGAATATGCGCTCCAGGCCTAGCTCAGAGGAGATGCAGGGGACCTCTTGGAAGAGAAGACCCTCATGGGAATGGCGGTACTCTTCCCGGAGGAAGAACTCTGGCATGTTGGCCAGACAATGCACTGTCGCCTTCGAGGAATTATCGAGCGAGGTTGAGCTCGCCATGTGAGTCTTTTCCTCCATCCGACTTGAAACCTCAGGCAAGCGGGGCGGCTTCTGGAGGAAGGAGGGGGGAAAGGGCCCTCTTGGATCCACCATCTCTGAGTCACCCAGCCTACCATTGGGCAAAGGAGATGAAGCTCCTTTAGTGCTGTCCTCCTTTCAGGGGGCAGCTTTCGGAACGCAGGAAGATGGCTGCACGACCAACTTGAGGGGTAATGCCTCCTGTGAATCTAACGACTCGGTGGAGGTGCATAGTCATTTTGCCTTACGGGAAGCAGTCACAATGGAAGGAGGGGGAACCCTGGTTTTAACCGGGGCTGGGTGTGAACCCTTTATGCCGTCACATCTACCACGGGAGCGCCCAGGGGAAAGGGGGTAGAGCCCACAAACTGTATGAATGAGCGTGGAAGCAACTGTGTTTGTAGGCCTGGAAGGGACAGACTCAGAGGGAGTCTTTCTTAACATTGAGGCATAAGATGTCCCAGTCCTTAGCTTCGCCAAATGAGTGACGATCCCTGGGCCTGAACGGCCAGGATTTCCTTCTCAAGGAGATATGCACCACATTGAATCGAATAAGCGGGATGTAGCTCTCCACAATTGATACACTTGGGCACACACGATTTGGACTTATCGTGTGCCGCCTTAGAGCAACTTCAGGTAACCCCGACACGAATGGCTTCATACAGTAGCGATACCAATTGGCATGCACCAACTCAGAGAGCTTGTCACAGTTGAACGTGACGAAGAGTGTAGGGGTGGGTCTTGAGGCACCTCCTTGTTTTCTCATCACACGTTCGAAGTTGACTGACCCATGGTCAGCCAGCTCTAAGGTGATGTCATCTATGGAGTAGTTCACTAGTTCCCTCACATATACTACTACTTTGACGAAGTTCATGGTAGAGTGCAGCGTCACACTCATTTCTTGGCAGTCCCCTTGGAAAGCAAAGAGTGGACTGCCACTGTAAAGAGGAAGTCACCCAAAGGAGACTCCAGAGAAGGGGGTGAGGGGGAAGTCCCCTGCACCCATAGGCATAGGAGAGGAGTAAGCTTCCTCTCCAGTAGAAGTTGTTTGGAGGGTCCCCTGTGAAAGCATAGGGGGGAGGGAGGTTGTACCTCCATTTTCTCCTTGGAGCTGCCCAAAGGCGACTTCAATGCTGGTGAAGGTAGAGTAAATGAGAATATTGAATTTTTTCATACATGGGCATGGTGACCCTGGTCTTTTCGCCAGACGCAAATGCTAATAAACCCCACACTGTAACCCACTCTGCGAGGGGTGAATATGGGGCTGGCAGAACCAGCTGCCACCATTTGAGGCCACTCCTCCTGCCTAGTGGCATGGCGGTTTCATCTTAGGCTTGGCGTAAAAATCAATAGAGATTGAAAAGAGAAAGAAAGGGATGTGAGCAAGGTGTGGGTGGGGCTGAAGTAGGTTGTTAAAAGCCCACCATTCCAGTCCACAGCTCAGGGGTGAGACAACAATGTCCCCTCCCCCCCTGATCCAGGATAGTTGGGTGAGAGGAAGTTGGTTGGCATCTACCGTGAAATTCGAGGCTGACCAGAGAAAGTTGTGAGAGGTTGTAGGAAAAGTGAGGAGGTGGGGTAAGCTGGTGCCGGATAGGGCACTGAGTCTCAATCACAAGTGGTTCCAGCATGGCACCAAACAACAGGAGCTGCATTCTGCATAAAGCACATTTATCCTAAATTAATCTGGCTTATATGTGCTCTTGAGCAAACCTCAATTGTACTAACAAGTGAAGTTTCTAGTAATTGATGTCCCGGCTGTAAGCATATCTTGCAGTTCTGTCCTAGTTATCATAAGGTTCTTTGATAACAATCTCAGGATCTGTCAACAAGCGTGTTGAGACCATTTTTTTCGGAGCACCAATGCGAAGAAAGGTTGTAGTGGTCCTGAAGGGTCTTCCATTTTTTTAGCAATCCAACTGACAGTGCTGAGAGGAACAGGGAAGGCTGTAGATATACTTCTAGTCCTTAATTTTTCTAGTGCTCAATTATGTTGCACTATGATGATTAGATGCTAAATGAAGTTATACAAAGAGCCATACCCTATCTTTGTAAAATATTCTGGAGTAAAAGAAAAGTTCTATAAATAAGCTAATTAAAAAATATTTTCCAGGAATGTCAAAATACTTATTTGATTTATCACCAATATAATATACTCATATCAAAAATGTTCAATTTTCCTTTGTTAACACATCAAAATAAGTTAGTTTTAAGATTACCATTCACAAAGGCTGGAATATGTATTAAATAACCTATTTAAATGTGTAGAAATATTTGTTTTCTTCACAGTATATATATTCAAAAAACCAAAATTCCTATCTACCATTCTCACTTCAAGTTCTATTAAAATGAACCCTGTCAAGGCATGTAGTCTTCCCCGGAGATTTCTTTGAGAGGTTATAATGAAAGTGTTTCTGATTTTTCTTTTTTTAAGAGCCTATCTGGCGACTACCCACTTGTGGACAAGTTGCCGCACTCACAACAGCCTAGCACTAGGCTACTTTAAAAAAAGAAAGAAAAACAATAACAACAATAATATGGGAAAATCGTAACAAGGAGGAAGCAAGCTCCTGCGTCGGGGGGAGGTCCCACTGGCGCAGGAACGTGCGACCTACAAAGAAAACAAAAAAACAACTAGTTAAATAAAAGGGAGAAGGCTGGCCTCTCCCCAAAAGTCTATAAGTCCACCAGTCAATGTACACGCACTCATCCCGAGTACAAGGGACAGGCGGTGGCGAGCCCGCCCATCCAGGTAACGTGTGAAAAGATCACCAAGACTGGGACATTCAACAAGAATGTACTGAACAGTCTGGGGGACGATGCAGTCGTCACAATAGGGCGCAGGCGAGCGCTCCACTAAAGGGCGATGCGTGCCACGAGTGTGCCTGAATCGGAGACGACAGAAAGCGACCTGAAGCCGTCGCGGCAATGAGGAATAGGTCCATGGGAACAGTCGCGGCGCAATGGCGCGCCACTTTAAGTCTCCCATCTTCTTTGACAAGCAGCCCGAAGAGTTGCCCGTATTCCTGCCATGTAGTCGGTGTGTAGGAAAAAGCGAAACGCTGGTCCGGTCGCCGATTCTCGCGGACTCTTTGGTGAGCTCATTCCCCGCAATTCCTACATGTCCAGGAACCCAGCAGAAGATAATCTCCACATCCACCCGGCTCACTAAAATCGTGGCATCACGGATATCGCGAACCAGAGGGTGCGGAGATTTCAATGCCCCGAGAGCACCCAGGACGCTCTGTGAGTCGCTATAGATCACGATCCAGTCTCCGAACCAGGCACGTCGCGTAATCTCCCGTACCGAGTGGTGTATTGCCACCAACTCACCGTGAAGTCAGACGCAGCGCCTGGCAGAGCCCGCTGACTTCAAACAGAGGGGATACGGCGTGGAAACCGACCCCCTCTTCGGACTTGGAGCCATCCGTATACACTGGCACGGTTCCAGCGTGACATGAGATGTGCTCCAAAAAGGCCGAACGCAATACTCCCGGCGCTGTACAAGCTTTGGGAGCAGAGGCATGGCGACAAATAGCCAACGGTGGTACCCTCCAGGGTGGCGTCCTGGACAGAACCAGGGGCGCAACCTGCACGAGAGCTATCTATATCTAGCTCTCGGAGTTTCCTAGCCCGAAACCAAAAGGGCTTAGGGTATGACTGGCGTCTCTCGGCGGCATAGGCAGCGTAGAAATTAGCTGCGGATGCTTTGAGAGCCGTTGGCGAGAAAGGGAGACGCTGCGCTGTGCGTACAGGCGAGTAACGCACTGTGCACAGGGCATAGATAATGGCATCTCTCCAGAATCGACAAGCAGGCTCTCAATAGGGGAAGTGCGGAAGGCACCGGTCGCAAAGCGAAGGCCGGTGTGGTGGATCGAGTCCACCTTCCGAAATAGACGTTCGGCGGCGGATGCATAAAACTCACATCCGTAGTCGAGCTTCGAACGGACAAAAGATGAATAAAAAAGTAAGGCAGTAGCCCTATCAGCGCCCCAAGCGCTGAACGTCACGGAACGAAGAATATCCATGGCGTGGGTACAAGAGACCCGAAGGCTGCGAATATGAACCTCCCAGGTGAGGCGTCGGTCGAATACAAGACCCAGGAAACGGTGCGATTCAACCACATCCAGGCGCACCCCATTAAGAAACAAATCTGGGTCGGGGTAGAGCCGTGGATGGCGGCAGAAGTGCACCACCTTAGTCTTGGTCAAAGAAAACCGAAACCTGTGCGCTTCGGCATAGCGAAAGACGCGGTTCAATGCCTGTTGGAGACGACGCTCCAGAGTTGGCATCTGGTCCGCACCAAAAGAGATCGAAAGGGCGTCCACGTAGAGCGTAGCAAGAACATCTTCTGGCAGCACCGAGGTAATACCTTTGATGCTCAAGGTAAAGAGTGTAAGAACTGAGGACACTTCCCTGCGGGACACCCTCTTCCTGCTCCATTAGGCCGGATAGCGCTCTCCCCACTCGTATGCGGAATCAGCGATCTCGCAAAAATTCAGATATAAAGACCGGGAGGCGTCCCCTCGCCCCCATCGTGTGGAGGGTCTCCATGATACCGTATCGCCATGCAGTATCATAGGCCTTCTCCAGATCGAAAAACACCGTGGCGTAGTGCTGTCTACGAAAGAAGGCCTCCAAGACGGCATTTTCCAGTCGAAGCAGAGCATCCGACGTGGAGTGGAACTTGCAGAAGCCGCACTGTGCAGAAGACAGATGGCTTCCGCTGTCCAGAAAAAAGGCTAATCTAACATTTACCAATTTCTCCATCAATTTGCACACGCAAGAGGTTAGAGAGATTGGGCGGAAACCGGTCGGAGTAGAGTGATCTCTCCCCGGTTTGCGAAAGGCGAGCACAGTAGCGATTCGGCAGGAATCTGGGAGGAGACCCTCCACCCAGATCCTGTTGAATAAATCTAAGAGAAAGGCCATGCCTCGCTCACCCAGGTGTCGAAGCATGGCGTACGGGACATCGTCTGGACCATGGGCGGTGTTCGCGAACGAAGCAAGAGCGGAACGCAACTCACTCACAGTAAACCTGTCAGCGAAAGATTCTCCGCCTCTGGAGGTAAAGTCCAGTCGGCAGCCTTCCGCGACATCACGACGTGCATTGAATGGTGGCGGAGCAGCATCCCGGCTAAAGAATGCGGAGAAAGCGGTGGCGAAGGATTCCGCCATGGACTCGGGGGCCGAGATTGCGGCCCTATCCTCCTGGAGAACGCAAGGGGGGTCCTGCAAGAACTTGCTCCGAATTGTTTTAACTCGCTTCCACACCTCTTCTAGAGGAGTCTTCCCATTAAGTGAAGACACGTATGCCCGCCAATAGCGACGGGGGTGCTTCGAAATATACCGGAACCTAGCCCTAGCCCGACGAAATTCAGCGACAGTTAAATCGTTCGGGCGGTGGTTATAGCGCATGTAGGCATAACGCTTCTGTTTGAGGGCCGTTTCACACTCGGACGACCACCAGGTGTGGTGGGCGTGTAAAACGGCCAGAAGTTCTGGGAATAGTAGTCAGGCCCGTGGCGATAAGGTTACCGGAGAACTCAACGGCCTCATCTACCGACCTAAACTCCTCGACTGAGATAGAGAATTCAGTCATTTCCTGAAATGCAGGCAACTGCACCAAGCACCACCGAGGTGGGCTCTCAGGCGGAGGCGGCCCAGAAAATGATATTTGAATGGGAAAGTGATCACTACCATGGAGGTCATCGACTAGCCCCCAATCAAAATCAGTCTGTCCATCCGGAGAGCACAAAGATAGATCAAGGAAAGAAAATGAAGCGGTTCTCAGGCAGTGATGTGTAAACTCATCCACATTTAGGACACCTATCTCAAGCTCTTCAATCAAATCGGCAAGGACTTGTCCCCTGGGATTTATTGAGTAGTCTCCCCAGAGAGGATGTCTGCCATTTAGATCTCCAAGCAAGAGAAAGGGCTTCGGAAACTGTGCCACGAAGCGGCGGAGGTACCCCCTCGTTGAAGTCAGCTGACGGTGGAATGTATGCAGAAATGATAGTATACCTCCTATCCAGGTCAAGCTGCATGGCCACTGCCTGAAAGGAGGTATCTAAAGTGAAAAGAACGGAGACATCATATCATGCCAGGTGTAAACTGTGGATCCCCCAGCCCAACCCCCATCTCGTGGTGGTGGGGTCACAAAACCCTTATACCCCAGGAGGGCCGACAGGGGGCATGCGCCTAGCATGGTCTCCTGCAGAAAAATAGCTAACGGGGAACGAGACGAGACGAGCCTCCGCAGCTCCTCCCAGTTGGCCTGGAGTCCACAGCAATTCCATTGAAGTATGCCCTCTCCAGGCCTAGCTCGGAGAGGCAGGGGCCTCCTCCAAAAACAAGACCCTCTCATGGGAATGGCCATATGCTTCCCGGAGGCAAACCACGGGCGCTGTTGGCCGGACGATGCGCTGAAGACGCTGTCACCTTCAAGGACTTATTGGGGGAGGTTGGGCTTGCCATGCAAGTCTTTTTCCTCCCTCCGCCTCAAAACCTTAGGCGGGCATTGCGGCTTCAGAGGTGAGGGGCCCTCTTTTCGAGGACAGCTTTAGAAACCCCGGAAGATGGCCTGGCGACCAACTTCAAGAGTGTTGCCTCCTGTGAGTCTAGCGACTCGGTGGAGGCGCGTGGCCGTTTCGCCTTATGGGAAACGGTCATGCTGGGAGAAGGTGGGGGAGTCCTGGTTTTAGCCAAGGCTGGGTGTGAACCCTTGGTGCCACCAGCTTTACCAGGAAAGTTCCTGGGTTGAGTATAAACTGTAGAAGAGCTCCCATGGGCACAGAAACAAACATGCTCATTGGTCTGGATGGGCCAGGAACACAGGGTGTCTTTCTTAGCATTTAGGCGTAAGACATCCCAGGCAGAGCCGGGTGTGCCAGGACTAAGTCTTTAGCCTCGTGTAATGAGAGACGATCCTGGGCCTGAACAGTCAGGATTTCTTTCTCAAGGAGATATACACCACATTGCTTCAAAGAAGTGGGGTGTGGCTCTCTGCAATTGACACACTTGGCCACACATGATTTGGAATAATCATGTGCAGCCTTGGAGCAATTTACACAGACTTTGGGTGCCTCCGACTTTGCACATCTACATGAGCGATTGACAGTAATAGCACCTCCGTAGTAGTGGCACAAATGCCTTCACGCAGTAGCAGTACCAACTGGCACGCACCAGCTCAGGGAGCTTGTCACAGTCGAACGTGACAAAGAGTGTAGGGGCGGGTCTCGAGGGTGGAGGACCCTCCCTGTTTTCTCATCACACGCCTGACCTTGACCACCTCATGGTCGGCCAGCTCTATGGAGTAGTCTACGAGTTCCCTCGCATAAACTACTTCTTTCACAAAGTTCATGGTAGAGTGCGGTGTCACACTCACCACGGAGGGATCTGCCACATTTGCCAGAAGGCTCCCATCGGAGAAACGGGTCACCTTCGGCTCTCTACCAATTATACCAGCTAAAGCTCTCCTCTGATGGATTATGTTGCCCTTGGTCAACATACTGCCATCAGTGGAGTAAATAACTTAAAAGCATTTGAAGCCAGCAGGCTCAAAAACACCAGGTAACCTCTGAATGAGGGGCCCCGACGTAATCGAGGCTCCGCTCTGTACATTTTTAGTCTTATTTTGGGATTCCCCACCCAGGCGAGCACCAGGGCCAGATGTGCCAATCTTGGCTTGGTCGCGTTCAAGGATGGTAACAGCCTCGTCCATCCCCACAGCCCCTGTGGAGGGAGAATAGGTCCCCCCCCCCTCTCTTTTTTTATTAGATCTTTTCTTTTTAGGAGAAGAGGGCGGGGAATGGACCCGCTTCTCCCCTCTCCCAGCAGGAGCTGCCAGACCAGATGGGCTGGCCTCTGCAAGGTCCTTTGCTGAGATGGTGAAGGTCCTAGTAGTTGTGGGGGCACCGGCCGGAGGAGGAGATCCCTCCCCTCGTTGTGCCGTCTTAGCAGCCCGACCCTTCTGGCGAGGGTCCTGCACAGGAGCAGACTCAGTGTTTGATTCTGAGCCCGAATCTGCCCCCATGGAAGGCACAACCTGAGGGTGAGCTGCATTAGGGAGCATGTCTATCTCAGGGGGGATGCCTCCATTTGCAGCCCCCCCATGACATCACAGGTCATGTCAGTCTCGTCTCGTCCATGTTCTTTTGGGGGGCATAGGCCTTCACCCCTGCTAGAGTCAATATTCGGGCCAGCAGGTCTTTAGAGAGAAGCGGTCGATGGGTCCTATCTTCCCTCCCCCCCTCCGAGGGGGTTTGCCCTACCGAGCCGCTTCAAAGGGGAGCAGCCAGTTATGGGCTGCCTGCTTGGTTTCCTGGCAGTCTCCTGTGAGAGCAAAGGTGGGACTGCCATATTTAAGCTGGAGTCACATGCTGACTCCAAGGAATGGGGTGAGGGGAAGCCCCCTGCACCTGTATGCACTGGAGAGGAGTAAGCCTCCTCTCCGGTTGAAGAGTTATGGAGGGTGCCCTGGGAAACCACAGGGAAAGAGGGACATTTTTTTCTGTGGAGCTGCCTGAGGGTGGCTCCGTTGTTCTTAAAGGGGAAATGGGGAAAGATTTTGTTTTTTCAAAGTTTTTTTTTATGGGATGCAAACACTAATCACCCGCTGCAGTGGCCCGCTCTGCCAAGGGTGAGTACAGGCCTAGCAGAGCCAGGTGCTATCATTTTGGACCACCCCTCCCACCTGGTGGCCTGGTAGTCCCTCAGCATGGCAACTCCACCTTGGACGCGACATAAAATGGATAGTGTTTGAAAATAGAAAGGAAGAGGAGGTGAGGAAGATGTGGGTGGGGATAAAGCAGATTATTAAATAAGCTACCATCCCAAAATGAAGCTCAGGGATGAGGGATCATTGTCCCCTCCCCCTCAGCCCCGATCTGAAATAGTTGGCTGAAAAGAAGGTCAGCATCTACCCTGTGAGATTAGAGGCTGACCAGAGAAAGTTGTGGGAGAGGTTGTATGAAAAGCGAGGAAACAGGGAAGAAACAAGTGTTCTGAAGGAAGGAGAAGAGGCTAAGCTGGGGTCGAACAGTGTGCTGAGTCCTATCAGCATGGCAAATCGCCGTGCCCCTTATGGGAAAAGTGTTTCTGAAGTGAGCAGGATAAGATGAGATGGGTATGTTTCCTGGTTGCTGGAGGTTGCAGGAGGCCAGTACCCTGATCACCGATAGGCCAATTAAACTGGTTTGGGATCTTTCTGCATTGGAGACCAATTTGAAGCTCCTGGACAGAGCTTTCAACCAATTAATCTTCTTCTACCCAATGTACAGTTGAACCTTAGGCATCATTGACTCGAGAGTCCTGACTCATTTCTTTATTTTTTTTTTATTTTTTTTTTTTAAGAGCTCATCTGGCGACTGCCTACTTGGGCATTAGTCGCCGTATTAAAACTGGCCTAGTTCTAGGCTACTTTAAAATGAAATTAAAGAGAAAAAAAAAACAACACCCCAAAAGGGGGAAAGGAAGCAAGCTGGTGCGTCGGGGAGAGGTCCCCCCGGCGCAGGAGCGTGCAACTAAAGAAAAAAAACAAACAAACAAAAAACAAAACAAATGCAAAAAAACAACAAAAACAAACAAACAAACCTTGCTTAAATAATAGGGAGAAGGCCGGCCTCCCCCAAGAAGTCAACAAGTCCACAAGTCAGTGTGCACGAATCTGTCCCAAGCACAAGGGACAGGCGGTAGCGACCCCGCCCATCCCGGTACTGGGACAGGTATCGTGCGCGAAGATCACCCAGACTGGGACATTCGACAAGAATGTGCCGAACAGTCTGGGGGACGACGCAGTCGTTGCAGTAGGGCGCAGGCGAGCGCTCCATCAGATAGCGATGCGTCACACGAGTGTGTCCGATTCGGAGACGACAGAAAGCAACCTGAAGCCGCCGCGGCATTGGGGGATAGGTCCATGGGAACAGTCGCGGCGCAATGGCACGCAACTTTAAGTTCCCTTCGACCGTCTCCCATCTTCTTTGCCAAGCAGTCCGAAGAGCTGCCCGTATTCCTGCCATGTAGTCGGTGTGAGGAAGAGCGAAACGCTGGTCCGGTCGCAGAGTCCTCGCGGACTCTTTGGCGCCCTCATCGGCGCGCTCATTCCCCGCAATTCCTACATGTCCAGGAACCCAGCAGAAGATAATCTCGACATCTGCCCGGCTCGCCAAAACCGTGGCGTCACGGATATCGCGAACCAGGGGATGCGGAGATTCCAATGCCCCGAGAGCACTCAGGGCGCTTTGTGAGTCGTTATAGATCACAATCAATCTCCGAACCGGGCACGTCGCGTAATCTCCCGTACCGAGTGGTGTATTGCCACCAGCTCGGCCGTGAAGACAGACGCAGCGCCTGGTAGAGCCCCGCTGACTTCAAACAGAGGGGATACGGCGTGGAAGCCGACCCCCTCTTGGGACTTGCAGCCATCCGTATACACTGGCACGGTACCAGCGTGACACGATGTGTGCTCCAAAAAGGTCGAACGCAATACTCCCGGCGCAGTACAAGCTTTGGGAGCAGAGGCGTGGCGACAAATAGCCAAATGTGGTACCCTCCAGGGTGGCGTCCTGGGCAGAACCAGGGGCGCCACCGGCCCGAGAGCTATATCTACCTCTCGAAGGAGTTTCCTGGCCCTAAACCCAAAGGGCTTAGGGTATGACTGGCGTCTCTCGGCGGCATAGGCACCATCGAGATCAGCTGCGGATGCAGTGAGAGCTGTTGGCGACTGAGGGAGGCGCCGGGCTCGCGCGTACAGGCGAGTGATGCACTGCACGCGGCGCAGAGCGAGTGGCATCTCCCCAGCATCGACCAACAGGCTCTCAATGGGGGAAGTGCGGAAGGCACCGGTCGCAAGGCGAAGGCCGGTGTGGTGGATCGAATCCACCTTCCGCAATAAACGCTCGGCTGCGGATGCATAAAACTCGCATCCGTAGTCGAGCTTCGAGCGAACAAAGGATCGATAAAAAAGTAAGGCGGTAGCCCTATCAGCGCCCCAAGCGCTGAACGTCACGGAACGGAGAATGTCCATGGCGCGGGTACAAGAGACCCTAAGGCTGCGAATATGAGCCTCCCAGGTGAGGCGTCGGTCGAATACAAGACCAAGGAAACGGTGCGACTCAACCACATCCAGGCGCACCCCATTAAGAAACAAATCTGGGTCGGGGTGAAGCCGTGGATGGCGGCAGAAGTGCACCACCTTAGTCTTGGCCAAAGAAAACCGAAACCTGTGCGCTTCGGCATAGCGAGAGACGCGGTTCAATGCCTGTTGGAGTCGACGCTCCAGAGTTGGCATCTGGGCCGCGCCAAAAGAGATCGAAAGGTCGTCCACGTAGAGCGTAGCGAGAACATCTTCCGGCAGCACCGAGGTGATGCCGTTGATGCTCAGGGCAAAGAGTGTGACACTGAGGACACTTCCCTGCGGGACACCCTCTTCCTGCTCCTTTGGGCCGGAGAGGGCTCCCCCCACCCGTACGCGGAATCGACGATCTCGCAAAAATTCAGATATAAAAATTGGGAGGCGTCCCCTCGCCCCCATCGTGTGGAGAGTCTCCATGATACCGTATCGCCATGCGGTATCATAGGCCTTCTCCAGATCAAAAAACACCGTGGCGTAGTGCTGTCTACGAAGGAAAGCCTCGCAGACGGCACTTTCCAGTCGGAGCAGAGCATCCGACGTGGAGTGGAACTTATGGAAGCCGCACTGTGCAGAAGACAGATGGCCTCCGCTGTCCAGGAAATAGGCTAATCTAACATTTACCAATTTCTCCATCAACTTGCACACGCAAGAGGTTAGAGAGATTGGGCGGAAACCGGTCGGAGTAGAGTGATCTCTCCCCGGCTTGCGAAAGGCGAGCACAGTAGCGATTCGCCAGGAGTCTGGGAGAAGACCTTCCACCCAGATCCTGTTGAACAAATCTAACAGAAAGGCCATGCCTCGCTCACCCAGGTGTCGAAGCATGGCGTGACTCATTTCTTTAAAATTGTTTCTGATCCTGATCATCCACTTAACTGTCTGATACCAACTCTTCATACCAATGCACAAGAAAAAGGTTTGATAAGGAAACCTCCATTTTGAAAGGCATAAATACAGACCCGGTTCATGATATGCACTACTTGTTAAGGCAGAATGACTTCTTTTTCAGTCACTTGAGTGAATATGATGCAGTTCTCTTGATCTTTCTTTCCTACAGCTGTCAGTTTGTGGAACACTGCATAATGATGCTGTTAATTTGGATAATTATAATGTATTTAAAATGTGAGTGAATGTTTTTCTTATCTCTTGATTTTTATGTTTTCTACTCTTATTGTTGTTGCACTGCTCATTGAGCCCTGTAGGGTTTTTAGGTACTGACGTTTTGGCTGTTGCCTTCCAATGGGTCACCTTCATTGACTTTGATAATAATAATGTATCTAAATAATATTTGTAATTGGTTTTTGTCCATATATGTATTTTGTATATATTATTTGCAATGGTTGGAATTGTCATTTGGTCATTTTTTTGAGTATTTTTTGTTTTCTGGAAATAAATTATGATCAGAGTAGTTTTTGCCTCATTGCATTCCCTTCAAACACCCAGGTGACTTTAGTTGAGTGGCAGATGGTGCGACTGCAGGATTCTAGAGCCTACCACAATAGCCTACTGTATCAGATGTCTTATGAATGATAAAAATCTGATCATGCAAAATCAAGAAGAAATAAAAGAGAAAAATATCACATGGTAATTAAACTACCAAAGAGAGAAACGAATTAATTAATTGAATAGTGGGTATCAATTGAATTTGTCAGTAGACCCCAAATATAGCAGACTTGTTACTTACCATCAGGCAGATCTTGTTTATTGGCAAATATTAAAATAATAGCATCTCTCATCTCTCTGTCATTAATAATGCGATTAAGTTCTTGCCTTGCCTCATCAATTCGATCCCTATCAGCACAGTCCACAACAAAGATGAGTCCCTGTGTCCCTGTATAATAATGTCGCCACAAGGGGCGAATTTTGTCTTGACCTCCCACATCCTGAAAAATACAGATAATCGTAACAATGCACAAGAAAAAGGTTTGGTGAGGAAACCTCCATTTTGAAAGGCATAATTACAGACCTTTCTAGCAAACAATTAGAAGACAAAAAAGTGATAAGATGAATTTTTTAAATCTTAGACTTGAGGGAGATTAATACTGAAAAAAAGGGAAAGGTTATAAAATATAATACCTTTCAATAAATTAACCCAAACTACTATCTAAGATTCTTTGAAACTCATGAATCATAATAAAAAAAACTATCGTTGCTTTAACAGCGATATACTGATTAAATTGTCCTTAAATAAGTGGTACACATTAGGAACAAATTAGCCCCCCTCAACACTCCTCTCATTCATAAGAATGAATGACCAACTGCTGGCAAAAATCCACAGCAATTAGTCACCTTTGGCAGGCACAAATCAAACCACCACCCAAACATGGCACTACATGGCTGAATCCCAATAGATAAAAGGTTAACAATATTTTACCTTGCTTATGATAAACCTTTACTTTAATTTAGTACACTCACCTGGCAGCTGCTAACAAAAAAAATAAATATTTCCTATAGCAAAAAAAAACATCAAAAAGCATGTGTGCAGGTTTCCCACAAAAGGTTCATCACCCTCAAAGAGACAAGTGAGCCATCAATAATAATAATAAAAAAAGGGAGAGAGATGCTATTTCCTCCACGCAGAACAATCTGGTATGCAGGACCAAGCCCCCAGCACCAGAAAGCCAGTAGTGACGCCACTTATCATGGTACTAGATAGAACAAGTCTGGCAGAAAGGTTCAAAGGACTCAATGAGATGGTACATCTTTTTTTTTTCTCATGCAGCCTGAGGGGCTGACCTGATCCCTGTAATGGAGTCTGAGTGAGGAAGAGCGAGCTTATTCTCAACACCAACAAAATATCTAGGAATCCAGCAGAAGAAAATCTAAATATCCATCTTACTCACAGCAACAGACATCATAGATACTGCAAAACCAGGGGATAAGGAGATTCCAATGCCTCAAGGGAGAACAGCACACCCTGTGAGTTAGGAATTACAAAACTTGCTCTAAACTATGCACAGCATCTAATCTCTCATAGAGAGCAGTATATTGAAGCCAGCTCAGCCACGAAGACAGATGCCATCACTGGCACCCTCCTTGTTTTCAACTTGAAGCTGTGTACACATGGCCCAGATGTGACAAGATTATTGCTGAAAGAAATGCAAACACAAAACTCCCAGTGGTGTTGAAGCTTGGGGAGCAAAGGTGTGGGTGTGGTAACAAACATTTAAAGGTAGTATCTTCCAGGGGTGTCATCTTGAGCAGAACAATCAAGACCAATGGTCTGAAGGCTACATCAAGCTTTCAACGGAGATTCTTTACCCTGAAACAGAAAGATTGAGGGCTTGATTGATCTCTCTAAGAAGCATTGAGTTCAGCCATGGATAAAATGAGAACTTTGGGCTACCAGGGTAAGATGCTGAGCCCACAACTACAAGCACATGCATGATATAAAGTGAGGAGACTCTCACTTTTGTGTTGACAAGGAGACTCTCTTTAGGGAATGTGGGAAGGGCATCGGGGGCCAACTGGAGGCAAACATGGTGGATTGAATCCAACTTTGACAAAAAACTCTTGGATGCAGAGGAATAAATCTTGAACCTATAATCAACCTTTGAGCAAACAAAGTAGTAAAATAAAAGAAAGCAATCTTGACATCCAACTGGATTGAAAAGCTATGACATCAGGGATACTGCAAACTGTGGGGGGGGGGGGGGCTAGATTTCAATGCCTCAAGAGCACCAAGGAGTGCTTTGAGTAAATAAAAATCACAATTTGGACTACAAACTGGTCATGATGTGTAATCTCTCATACCAAGCAGTGTATTTCAACCAGCTCAGCTGTGAAGACAGACAAACACAGTGCTCAGTAGAGCCCTGCAACTTCAAACAAGGGAACAGTGTGAAAGCCAACCCCCGCTTCAGATTTGGAGACATCCATGTACACTGACAAGCCTATATATATTGTGACACAGTGTACACTCAAAAGAAGTTTGAAGGTAATACTCCTGGTTGCTTTGGGAGCAGAGGTGTGGTGAAAAAAATATTCAGATGTGATAACCTCCAGGGTGGCACCCTGGGCAAAACCAGTCCTTAAATCTATATCAAGCTCTCAGAGTTAGCCTTAACCAGAACAGCTTTGGATATAATTGTCATCTCTCGGAGGCATAGGCACTGTCAGATTATCCATGAATAAAATGAGAGCTGGGGTAGTGACTGAGGGAGACAATGAGCTCATGTGTATAGGCACATAAGGCACTGTCCACACAGAGTGAAAAGCATTTCCCCAGCATGGTCGAGGCAGCTCTCTATAGAGGATGCACAGAAGGCCTCACTAACCAAATGGAGACTAGTGTGGTGAGCTGAATCCACCTCCTGCAATTCACAATTGGCTACAGATGTGCAATACTCGCATTTGTAGTCTAGCTTTGAATGGTAAAAAGTAAGCTGGTAACCCTATCAGCAGCTCAAGTACTGAATGCCACATAAAGACAAATATCAATGGCATGGCTACAAGTGACATCAAGGCTGAAAATAAAGGCCTGTCAGGTGAGCTGTCAGTCTAAAACAAGACCAAGGAAATGGTGAAGCCATGGATCTTTAGCCTTGTACTATAAAAGAAGTTTAGTCCCTGGGTTGGACAGCCAGGATCACTTTCTCAAACCAATACAAGTCACATTGATTTGAGGAAGCAGGGTGCTGCTTGCCACAATTCACACACTTGGCCTTACACAATACTGTTTTATGGTACAAGATCTTGTAGCGATTTGACTAAACTTTACACTAGAGATGGGACGATTAATCGGAATTGGGAATCGTAAGAATCATTAATTTTGGAAGAATTGACATCAGAATCACTAAAAATAATCCCAGTTTTCCGATTCCAAAAATTATTCCTTCAAAATTTCAGTACAGAAACTCTTTCAACAGTGTTTTTTTTAAGTTTTTAACTTTCTTTCCTACTTGCCAAATAGCTGAATCAGAATTTAAAAAATTGTTTATTTCCCGTTATTGTCAATCAAGTTTTTATCTACTCATCTGTCCTATTATTCAGGGAAATTATTATGTTAATAAGTTATTTACTAATAGATTTAGATTATTCAACAAGAATGCATCACTATTTAATATCAATTAATATTGAAGATCTGACTGTATAAGAAATGTATTGTATGTTTAATTGTTTATATGCATGAAATGAAGGCCTGCTCAGGGCTCAGGCATCATTTAGAACAGTTGATGCGATTCTAAGATGTTAGAGCTTTGTTCAGCAGCGCTGCCCAAGTTGGCACGTTTGTACAAATTTGGTACCTTTTTGCCGCAAAGAAACACTTTTTTATACCATTTTACTTTTGTTTTACGTTTTAATTAGATTTGGTACGATTTTACCAATTTTGTTACATTTTCCGAGTAAGTTTTGGTATTATTGCTAAAATTCTTAAGCAGCAAGCAGCCCTGTTGTTCAGTTGACTAATAGCCACTATAAAGGTAACTTATGCTGGGCACACTTCCTACTCCCAGCTTATGTTAAATGTTGAGTAACAATATCATCATAGCTGAATATTAATAGTATTTAATACATTAGTCGATATTATTTGACATTACCAAATTAGTCTGATTTGAATTACAATTTCCACATAAACTGTGCATTATTCGCTATCAACTTCCAGCATACATCACTATATCAGAAGATTAGTTGTTAGCAGATACTATGTAAACTTAGGCACAATGTTCATCTTATATTTATTTGTTTATTATATTCTATTCAGCTTATGTAACAACTAACTTTATTAATTATTATTGAAGTATCAAATATTATTATTACATGGAAGGAATTATGAATTGATGGTACGAAAAAAAATTAAATAAGTTTTATTATATTCATTATTTAATGATCTTTATTGACAATTAATCCTAACTTGCTGGTATTTTTATTCTTTCCTACATTATGGCCAAATTCTATTTTGTGAAGGAATCAGACTCGAAATTGGAAAAAAAAATTTAATAGTCCCATCTTTACTTTACACCCTGACAAGAGCTATCAGTGTGGCCGAAGTGGTGGCAGCAGTGATGGAGCATAGGGGTGGATCTTGAGAAGCCCAACCCCATTTCCTTATCACATGCATAATCTTGACTGCCTTCTCATCAGCCAGCTCTTCTGTGATGTCTCCTAGGTGACGAGTTCCCTTGCATACTTACTTCTTTCATGAGGTTCATGGTAGAGTGCCAGATGCTTCCATCGGTAGATTGAATCACTAAGAACTGTTTAAAGTTATTGGGTTAGAAAACACCAAGCAACCTCTTGATAAGAGGCCCCCAATATCACCAAGGCTCCAACTTTTGGATCTCACTCCCCCACCTCAATTTTAGGGTACCTCCATGGCTGGATGCATCAACCATGGTTCAGTCACTTACTGAATTGACAGGACACCCACCCATTCCAGAAAGAGAGGATACCTTGATTTTCCTATTCTTTCTCTTGGGTGAGGAGGGTATGGCATGCACCCTCTCCTCCTTGCTAGACAGATCCTTCTCTCAAATGAAAAAGGGCCCGGCTGCCTGTGGGGAGCCCATTAAAGGAAGCTTCCTCACCTTGTGAGTCCTCAGAGGGCTGTATTTCCCTGGGATGATATCATCAAGGAGCATATTATGCTCATGGTTATCTACTACAAAGTCAGTATCTGCCCCTGAGTAAAAGGGCAGATAATTCCCGGACTAACCTTGGGAGGACCTTGGCAATTCTATCATCCTAAAGAGAATGTAAAACAACATAAGGGTTTTAAATTTGGTTAGAATCGGCTGAATAGTTACCTTATTATCCCCCCCCCCCAAGCAAAACGGGGACTGACCAACCGACATAGTGAGATATAGAGTCGCGCATGACTACAAATGCATGCGAGAGAGATACTACAACCTCCCAAGCCTTGGAAGGTCTAGGTAAAAGTCCTCATAAGATCAGAAACAGCCAGAATATGATAATTAGCACAAGTGGCCCTGATTGTGAGCTAAAATTGCCCTTGACAACATCGGCCACCAAAACAGGCGATTTTGTCCTTGTACTTGAACCAATAAAGGATGGGGCCAATGTAACCACCTCATATCATGAACTGGAAGCAGAAAAGAGTGCCATCAACCCAGCACCTAACACCTTCCAGGCATTGGGTATTTGGCCCTCACATAGGTAGGGGCATCACAGTTGAGGCAGGAAAAAGGAGTTGTGGGAGTCAAAGTGGGAGGTGACAGAGGCATGAATGGTAATCTCAAAGCTCTTGTGGTCAAAGTGGATAAGGATGCATGGGAAATTATGGAGATAGGAGAGGGAGAGAGGATTTACAAACATAAGCAAAATGAGTTTTGAGAGAGAACTATCAAAGATGAACCAAGATTTTTTTTAATGTATCATAAAAAGTGTTTTGGGAAGTCCTTCGTCAAGATAGGGAGTAATATTTCTGCAAGGAGCCATCCGCACAAATGCCTACAGTAATAGCTCTGTTTTGCCATGGTTGAGTTTCAGAATGTGATTAGAGAGCGATTCAATGACGTTATAAGTAGGTTTCTGTTTCATCATAGAAATGAAATGGGGAAAATGAGAGATGTAAACAACATAGAAATGAAATGGAGAAAATTAGAGCTGTAAACAGCAAAAAAATGAAATGGAGAAAATGAGAGATGTAAACATCATAGAATTTAAATGATTTACCAAGAAAATGTATAAGAATACCAAGGGGAAGAAGATAGATGGGGAACTGAAGCGAATCAAGAACTGATGTTACTTAACAAGGGGACACTGGGGTAAATGCTCAGACAAGGGAGGAAAAGGGGGTTACCTAGTAGTTAGGAATAGAGGCAGAGGGTATACCAGAATGGATATGGACAATGTCAGAGAAGAGAGAAATCAGCAAGGGAAGAGAAATTAGGAAGCTCCAACAAGGCTTATTTTCATTTTCTGCAAGGATACAGCATGTGTGAGCATCAAGGGGGACTTAAGAAGGCAGTGGAGTGATGAGATTTTCAACCTTAAATGACTGTGAGGCATGAATAGTATAATTCAGAGAAAGAGTACCAGTTAAAACAGACCTAACATCAAGCAGCTTTAATTGTACAATGTGTCCATTCTTAAACCTAATAAGTTAGGTAGCCACACACCTATCCAGAGGAATGTGCAATACAGGATTCTTGGCAATATACAATCCACTCAATCATCTCAGAAGAACTGAAAATGCACTTATAAAATACTTATAGATGCTTTGTAATCAAGAAATTCCATTTATTAGTGATCACCTATTGCCTGCTCCAAACCTCTTAAAAGTTGACAACTTGGGAAATTCAATATAGTCAAACAACATCTGTACAAAAAATTATAAACAAATGAATAATTAACCTCAATAAAACTTCATTTTTAAAATTAAATTTCAAAACTTACCCAAACATTAAACTTAACATTCTTGTAAGTTACAGTTTCTACATTGAAACCAACAGTAGGTATAGTGGTGACTGAGTGACCAAGTTTAAGTTTATATAGAATAGTAGTCTTCCCTGCAGCATCTAAGCCCAACATCAATATTCGTATTTCTTTATTTCCAAATATTTTGCTCAGTAATTTTCCCATGTTGTGAGTATCTGAAAAAAAGCAAATTAAAAAAAATAGAGACAAGTTTCAGCATTAATCAATTTGCTTTTTCTAAGAGAGAAAAAGCAATGAGATAATAAAAAAAATTTATTTTAACCATAATAAGTTGAGAAAATATATAAGCTAGTTAAAAATTTTTGCTTGGGTTTGTGGTAGCAGTAATATGCTGTGGTGGTCTATAGTGATCCCTGAAGATCCCTATTGAGAAAGCCATAAAAAACTGTGTAAATTTCAAGGTAAAATTTTTAGCAAAAACATGCAATTTAAAGAAGGTCCCAATCTTAGTAAAAATTTATATGAACAGAGTTTAAGTCTAGATTTAGGTGATACTAATCTGAAAAACTAATTATAGAGTTGAAATAAAAAAAACTTGAAGTCACATTGCTCCTATTCACTAGTTTGTCAACATATTGCAGGGCCACCAAGCCACAATCCAACAGCCCCCATTCCGCCTGCACCACACCAAGGTTTTGCCCAAGTCTGTGCACTCCTATAGTTAATAACCATGTGCATATACAATAAGTTCTAAGCTAGGTTCAGCTAAGATACTACACATCATACATTTAGCCATTCATCTTTATATTCAAAATTTTATGCAAAAGCTTGCGATTTAGTTGACCTAACCAGGTTATTAAGGACATTTTTTTATATAACTGCATTAAACCTTAGGCAAAATTCGGAAAAGCAAATGATACTTCTTTTGAGTAATAAACTAATTATAGGCTAATACATATTTCTCCCTCATAGATGAAAAGAGCTTGTTTCAGAATAACTGAACAGTCTATAGACAAATAACCAGAAGGGACCTACCAATCAATGAAAGGATCAGTTTTAAACTAAGAAGCACAATGCAACAAGGTTATCTTTGCCCAGAAAGGCTATGAAGAGAGGATGGATAAGCATGTAGTGAAGAAGGGAGGAGTTTTAATATGTCAAAAAATTGGTGCATTAAATAAGAGGATGAATAAATTTTTTTTCTTTTTAAGGAGCCTATCTGCCAATTGCTTACTAGGCCATAAGTTGCCCAAATCACACTACAGCCTAATATTGGCTAGATTATTAATTTTTAAAAAAAGGGGAAAAAAAAAGACAACCTAAAATAGGTTGCAGGAACTACAACAAAGAGAGTCAAATAAAATGGAGGAGGCCAGCCTCCTCAAAAAAGTCGGATAGTCTGCAAGTCTGTGTATATGAACCTGTCCTGAGCACAAGGGACAAACTGTAGCAACCCCACTCATCCTGGTATGGGGACAGGTAATGTGCGTGAAGATCACCCAGACTAAGACATTCGAACAAGAATGTGACAAACAGTCTGGGAGACAATGCAGTCGTCGCAATAATGTGCGGATAAGCGCCCAATCAAATGGCGATGCATCTTGCAAGAGTGCCCAATTCAGACAACAGAAAGTGACCTGAAAGAATTGCAGCAGGAAGAATGTGGTTGCAATTGAAAAAAAATAGAAATGACCTAACAAATAGATTTTCCCTTAAGAGAAAACAACTTCCCCTAGGCAAGAGGAAGAAAAAATAACAGTTGTTGAGATCTTAGAATTGAGGAACGTATCCCCAATTGACTTTTTTGGATTCTGTTTCTTACCAACAGGAACCCCTAAGTCTTCTCCAGTCCGGGGTTACTTTAGTTGTTAGGACTTATCAGGCCATCAGGGAAGCTGTAAATGTTATGAAAAGAGAATATATCTCGCCTCCTCCTTCTGCAATGTCTAGTAGACTTAGTTTGTCTCTCGTATATAGGGAGTTATCTGAAGCTCAGGAAATGATCACTTAGGTAGTTATCTGAAGCTCGGGAAAGGATCACTAAGTTTAGGAAGAGAGCTCGAGATAGGGCTTTTGGTGAGAGAAGGAAGCTTAAGTTTAGTTCAGCTTTCACTCACTCAAAAGGTAAAGCAGTTCCTGTACCCCATGTCCAGCCTCGCGCATTGGAGAGAAAAAGAAGGAATTGAATTATGTAAATAATGTTTCTCATTTAACCGCTTTAATGTTGTATACAAAGAAAACATGCAAAGTGATTGGGATAGTCCAGTAAACAAAGGGTTTTTTGAAGTAGAGAGGAAGACAAGAAGGGGGATATGAAGTGGGCAAATGTCCTACAAACTATTTAATTTATTATTTTTTTATGTCTACCTCTCTCCTTCAATTTTCCATAAGATGAATATAACTTTTTTTTGTTTCATTTTTTTAGACTGCTTGCATTTTCTAATAGGCCCTCTCAGCTAACACATTATGCTTTGCATGACTTCTTTTTTAAGGTTCTGTTTGTCTTGCAAGACACTGATTAATTTTTATTATATCTATATGTATTCTGTATGTTTCGTTTGTGTAAAGACAAAAGCAAATTACTTTTTATTTCTCTTCTCAGGGGAATGAAAGCTTAGCCCAAAGGAACTTGAGCGACACTTAGTCACTTTCACTAATTCATAAATTCGAAAATTGCACCAATGTGCTCTCTCTTGTCACGATTGTAATCTGTGTAGGGAACCTATATAGTGGCAATTTTCTTATGTACAATTGATTCTGGTTGAGAAAAGTGTCCTGGAGTTTAGCAGGTGACCTCAATAAGTCAATCCAGAACTATTTTGTACTCATTTTATTCTTGAAATTAGTCTTGTGGCTGTGTTCACTGTCTATTTTGTGTTACTTGTTAGGCTAGAAGTGAAGCATAGAGCACTCGTGTAATAATTGTACATTACTTTTTTTCAGAAAGTAGCCAGTATCCCTGTATATAATTTTGGATTCATTGAATTTTGATTACACACTTGCCTGACTCATTTCTCTTCATGAGTAATAATTACTAACCAGTTGTAATCCCTAGACTTTCATCTTTGTCTATTCTGGTTCCTAGTGCGTGGATCAAAATTTAAATATATATGAATATTTGTTCTGGTTTGTAAATGTAAATACTTGTAAATAATTGGGAATGTATATGTGTTAAGGTAAATAAGTTTGGGTTTTTTCTCATTAAGTTTATCTTAAGGATTCCTATTTTTTCTTTATCTAATGTTAGAGATCTGGAAGAAATTAGGAACTCAATCCTGGACTGATTTGGATGCCTTCATGCCAGAATATGAAGGTGGTGCCCAGAAGATAAGTGGCAGATTATCAACCAAGATCTTTGGATCAAGTTGGGGCTTATGTAGAGGGTTGTGCTGAGTAACCAGCGGAATTCGCTACAATATCACAAACAGTCTAGGAGACAATGCAGTCGTTGCAATAAGGTGCAGATGAGCGCCCCATCAAATGGCAATACATCCTACATGAGTGCCCAATTCAAAGAAAACAGAAAGTAACCTGAAACCATCATGGCAGGAAGAATGTGTTTGCAATTGAAACCAATAGGATTGACCAACAATTATTAACCCAGGAGACTTTTGACACTCAAAAAATGCTGGGAGATGTCTTAATTGTGAAATAAGACTATGTTACTATGTATTTCTAAAATTTAAGTATACAAACCTCTTTTCTAACCATAAGGGGGCACAGCAATTTGGTTTTCTGGCCACCAAGTTGACATGAACTTGGTACTAAGTTGGGACCCCAGCTTAGCCTCTCCTTCCTCCCCTCATCCATCTATTTTGGGTCTTTCTTTACAGGGCATTTGCCATATTTTAACCTGTCTTTCAAAAATATTTTAGAAGCAAAAAGATGCAGAAGCCATGTATTACAGACTATTATATCTATATAGAAGAAAATTAACATGAATGAGCATATGAGACAGGACACCCCCAAAACACTTGAAGGTATTTGGTGAGTTGTTATTAATCGCAACCGCCCAATTGGATGCAGCACATTATCTCCCATACTAAGCAGTGTAAGGAGACCAACTCAGCTATGAAGACACAAAGAGTGCGGAGTAGAGCCTCCACTGACTTCCAATAGAGAGGATACAGTGTGGAAGTCAACCCCTGCTGGGAGATGGAATCATGACATGAAGTGTGCTGCAAAAAGGTCAAATGCAATATTTCAAAAGCTTTGGGAGCAGAGCCACCTTCCAGGGTGTCATCCTGGGCGAAACTAGAGGTGCCACCAGCCTGAGACCTACACCGAGCTCACAGAGTTTCCTAACTCTAAACTCAAAGGGCTTAGGGTATAACTGGCTTTTCTCTGCAAAAACTGTTGGCAACTGAGGCAGATGCTGGGCCTACACAAACATGTAATACATTTTGTAAGGCTCAGAGCAAGTGCAATCACCAGCATCGACAAGTAAGCTATCAATGGCAGATGTGAGAAAGACACTGGCCATCAGACAGAGATGGTGCGGTGAATTGAATCTCCACCTTTGGCAATACATGCAAGATTGTGGCCCCATTCTCATGGAGAACTTGCCCTGAATCCTATAAACAGCTCAAGTTCTTAATGTCAAAGAATGCCCATGGTGTATATACGAGGCTGAAAAATTGGGTCCCCCACTTGCAGACAAACTCCTTTTCACAAACAATTCCAAGCTAGGGTAGAACCCTGGAAAAAGGCCTTGGCTAGGGAAAACCAAAACCAGTATGCTTCAGCATAGTGAGAGATGAAGTTGAATGCTACCAAGTTGGCATCTGGGCCATACCAAACAAAATTGAAGGAGCGTCTATGTAGAGTATAGCGAGAATATCTTCCAGCAGCAGTGAGGTAATACCGATGATGGTCAGGGCAATGTGTGGCAATGAGGACAATTCCCTATCACATGGAGTGTCTGCATGATACTGTATTGCTCTGCAGTCTCAATAGGCCTTCTCCAGATTAAACAACACTGTGATGTAATGGTCTACAAAATAGGGCTCACAGATAGCATTTTCCAGTATGAGCAGAGCATCCAACTTGGAGTTATTGTTGTTGTTGCTGTGGTTCCCCAGGCTCTGTCATTCCAGGAAGCCTGCACCACGCAAGTAAGACACCACAATGACTGGATCCGACCATAAATGATTGACATGTGAAATGTTGTGGTGTTGTCTGAGAGCTGCCAAGTTAGGGCAATCTGCTATGAGATGCGTGAATATGTGGGGACTAACTTGGCAGAGTTGACAGAGATCTGTATGGGTGTTTGTAGGTATTTAGTGACTGATGTATCCAATCTTGAGAGTTGTGTTTCTGTGCTGCTTATGTCAGGTGGGGGGGGGGGGAAATATTTTGTTGTGAGGGAGATTATTCAGTGCTTGCCCGGTGAGGTGTGTATGAATGTGTTTTTTATACGTGTTACGTTTGCTGGTTGTGGTATGGTACTTAGGATACTTGTGTAATATCTGTGTTGTGTGTTTACTATTTGTCTGTGGGTGGGTGGGTGGTTTCATAGATATTGACAGTGGCTGTTTGCATTGTTTACAACAAATGCTAGGAACTGTGTGCCTCATGTCCAAATGTTTTATAGTAAGTACATTGGTTAAGTATATAGGTGTTCTATGGCTGTTGTTGTGTGCTACCAAATATGATTCAAGTGCAGTATTTTGTGTGATTTGTAACTTGTTTAGCTATTTTGTTGGATATGACAGGAGCCCAGGCAGGGCTGGCATAGTATATTATGGACCGTATGTGTTGCTTGTATACTAGAGTGAGTTTCTTTGTGTTGTCCAAAAGTTGTGCTTGTTAGTGCTTTGAGTGCATTAAGTCTTGGCCTGCACTTTGTGATTATGTTGTTTAATTGTGGTGCAAATGATGGATGTGTTGCATGTGATTCCAAGTATTTTTGTTTCCTGTCTGTGGGATATCGTGGAGCTGTTCAATGTTGCTGTTGGTCTGTGTTGATGATCTTTGTTGTGACTTGAGAGAATGTACTGATGGACTTGGTGGGTGCTACTTTTAGTCGGTTTTATGTTAACCAGTTGTGTAATGCAGGTTTGTACTTGTGTGGAGCAATTTCATAGAAAGAATATGCCCTCCAGGCCTAGCTTTGAGATGCCGGGACCTTCGCATAAACCCCTCCAAAGATTTTTTTTTTTAAAGTGTAACAGAACTGGGCAGGACATCTCAGGTCACACTGGGTGTCACACGACTGTCCTTAACCTTGCAAAGAGAGAGTTGGTCCGGAGCCTGAAAGGCTAGAACCTCAAGGAGATGTGTGCTATATTGCATTGAGGAAGAAGGGTGAGACTCTCCATAATTAACACACTTGGCTGTACATAAAGAATTCTTGTGTAGTCTTGGAGCAATTTTCAGAGACATTAGGTCAACCCAAAGGGGGAGTAGAAGCACCTACATGGCAGTGACACGAATGTGTTGATGCGGTAACAATACCAACCAACATGCACTGACTCAGGGAGCCTGTCATGACAGAAAGTGACAGACTGTAAGGGTGGATCATGAGCCCCCCATCTATGGTCAGGCAGCTCTTTGGTAATGCTTTACAAAAAGTCAATGAGTTACATTGTAGAAACCTCTTTCACAAAATCCATGGTATAGTGCACTGATGAGTCATTGAGTCTGAAGATCATTAATAATGGCTGTCTTGGAAGGGTCCACCACATTAGCCTGAAGGCTCCCAGCCGATAAATGGATGAGCTTCAGGTCTCTACAGGCCAACCTGTATGCTCTGATGGAACATGTGGCCAACATTTAAACAACATGCTAACATCAGTAGAATGAATAACTGAAGTGAAGATAGCAGGTTTGAAAATGCCATGTAATCTCTCAATTTGGGGCCACAATGTCATTAAGGACCCACTCACCACACTAGTAACTTTGGCCTTGGTCTTATTCTGGGCCTCTCCACCAGAGGGAACAGCAGTGTTTAAAGATACATGGAGTAAATTTCTTGGAAGGGAGAATGCTTCTATCCCTTGACTACTGAGCCTATTCCATTCCTCTACTAACCAATTGGTAAACCAATTTTCCTTTCCTAAACCTAAACTTGTCCAGCTTAAAACCATTGCTATGTGTCCTGTTCTGTTCACTAAAAGATAATAACCTTACCTAGGTCCCCTCTATTATAATCTTTTACCCACTTAAAGACAACAATTGAGTCCTTTTGAACTCTTATTCTTTCCAATGTATGTAGATTTAGTCTCTTAAGCCTTTCAAAATAAGGTAAGAAGCTCCTCAACCAATTAATCATCTTAGTCATCGTCCTTTGCACAGACTCAAACAAATCAAGATGCATCCTATACTGCAGTGACCAAATGCTCATAGCCTTAGAAATAAGAAGGATGAGTTCTTTAGTTATGTTATTAATGAAGATATAGACATAGTATGGGTAACAGAATCATGAGTTAGTGAAATTAGATTCAATGAAGATGTGGGTGAATTGAATACACAGGGTTATGATATAAGGAGAGGTAGGACTGGTGGTGGGATAATTATTTCTAAGAAATAGCATTGCTTCAAACCTAAATAATTCAATAAAGCAGGAAGAAGTTGAGTCACTGTAGAGAGATATTAGGGTCAGTAAAAATAGGATACTACAGTTAGCAGCCTTTTACAAATCAACTGGAGAGACATGATATAGTTGACTTTAATCTAAGCTCTGCGGATTGGGAGAATATATGAAGGGAAAGAGCAAGTTGTAAGTTTATAGAATGTTAAGGAAAATATTTTGAGTGAATTTATTAATATACCATAAGGGGTGCCAATATATTACATCTAGTACTTTCATCAAATGATAATAATTTGGTTCAGAAATTGACTGTCAGAGAAGCATCGGGGAAATAGTGATCATCAGATAGTTTGTTTTAACTTGGAAATAGGGAAAGGTCGAACATCAACAAACACTATGAAAACTCCAAATTTTCATATGGGAGATTATGAAAAACTTAGAAACTTGCTGAATCAGAGCAGTGTATCTCAACAAAAGTTATTAGGAAGAAATGTAGGAAGCCATTCTTGCCTCTGTCATATGGAATCTAGCCAGACCAGCATGCTACATGAGATTGTGCGAGTACTGTCCACCTGTTGATCAACTAAAAGCAAAACTATTTGGATTTTATGAACAGGAGAATGTGCATAATATTGAATTCAAACAGTGGATATCAACTGATAGATCTGAGCTGGTAACCATGGTATTATTGCTTGATGATTTCAGGCATAGATTTTGTGATCGTATCAAAACTTTGGTGCGACATGATTTTGTTACAAAATCACAAGCACAGTACTTGGAAACTGTGAAAAACAATATTGCAGATAGTGAATTTGTAATAATTGGTGATTTTTCAGAAAACTATTCATTTGTAATACAAGACACAGCCCAGGGATATCATTAGAATTGCGCACAGGCGACAATACATCCGTGGGTGTTATCACATTAAAGATGGAAAACTGTCATGACTCATACACCATAATTTCAGTGTAACATCCATGATAATGTGTCAGCGCATCTATTTCAGCTAATGTTGATAGAATATCTGAAATCAGTATTAGAAATGGTAAAGAAAATTTACTACTTTTCGGACAGATCTGCAGCACAGTATAAAAACTGTAAATCTTTCCAGAATCTTTGCTGGCATAAAGAGGAATATGGTATAGAAGCAGAGTGGCATTTTTTTTGCAACTAGCCATGGGAAGGGCCCATCAGACAGCGTAGGTGGCACCATCAAAATGGAAGCTACTAAAGAGAGCTTGAGAAGACCCTATGACAAAGAGATTGTATCACAAAGAGATTTGTTTGTATTCGCTGAAACTCTTGGGAATATGAAGTTTGGATATGGAACTCAAAAAGAATATGAACAGGAGGAAGAACTTTTGAAAACTAGACCTCCGAGCAAAACTATTCCAGGCACACAAAAACTTTATTCGTTCATTCTAATACCAAAGGAGGCTCTCCGTTTGCCCATTTAGTCTCTGTGAGACTTTTAGACTAAAATCAGTCACAAAAAATATTTTGTCCAGTGTTCACTGGAAAACTTGCAGGCTATGTCACTGTGATTTACAATGGACATTGGTGGCTTGCTTGCATAACCAAAGCTTTTCCAGTCATGAGAATTGACTGTGAAATTTCTTCATCCGCATGGACCGTCTCCCAGTTTTTGCTTTCCTGAAATAGAAGATTCTTGTACTATGGACATATCTGACATTTTGGTGTCAGTAGAACCAAAAACTGCAACAGGAAGAAGTTATATGATTAGCAAGAAGGAGTCTGACGCAACAAACAAAATGATGGCTCTGCTCAAATGAGTACCTAGGTATTTATTAAATAATGTTTTGTCTAAAAGTTTTTGTTTAAATTTTTGTCTTAAATAATCTTTTGTCAAATGTTTTGTATTAAATAACATTTTGTATAGGTAATAAAAATTGTAAATTTGTAATATTTGAAAGGTATTATGTTATTTGTCTCATATTTCTGAAATGATAAATAATAATCTCTTGTTTTATTGAATCTAAGACTGAAAAAAGGCAGGGCAGCCTAGGAAGGGGTAGAGGTTGTGTTTGGAAAGACTGAAATATGATGACCGTGTCAAGATACATCAAACTTTCTCAAAATCACTATTTACTAACACTGTCTGATGTCATAAACGGCCCCAGTAGAACGACATAACTGAAAATACCACCCACCTGATGGTATATAGATGTCCATAGATTCAAAACCCATGGAGATCCCATTTTTATTTTTCCTGGAGCTATGGAGGATAAATAGAGATAACTTTAGAAACATTTTTGGGAGGATCAAAGGTCAAAGAGTTCAAAAAAGGGTCATCGGGGCAAAATTTGTCCTAGGAATGTCATTCTTCCACTCATTTAAAGATCTCTTCTCCTGAGCATTTTGGTACCAAAATCGTTCTGATTGGTTAACTCTAGCCAAAGTTTGACTTCTCAAACTTTTTTGGTCAACCAGTTTGACCAAAAATTGACCTGGCCATAAAAATGGCCATGGGTGACCCAGAGCCATAAAACTTGGTATGTGATGTTATCTCACCAGACCCAACTTGCATGCAAAAAATCATCAAAATCCATGAGCTAGTATCGAGATTTTGCCAAAAAGTGCCAACTAGGTGATGGTAAGAGGGTAGGTAGATCAGACATCTTGGATCCAACCATAGTCAGTTTTACATTTTTATATATTGTACATACACATACTGAGTGAGTTCCACTGCCTCCTGCAAGAACACAATCACGTGGCCGTATCATAGCAAACGTTGAGAATGAGTCATTTCTGTAACCTCTGCTTTTCCCCTTCAATTTGCATTACTAGACAATCCTTCTTTCCTGGTAAAACCTGACTCATGTCATCACTACGATAATATTCAAGGACTAAAGATTTTAGTTCTTCAGGAAGCACTCTGCCAAGCTTAGGATTAGGTGAAGCTAACCTTCCTTTCTCCTTTAGTATATGGTGAGCTTGTACGGCCATTCTCTGAGAGCAATCAAACTCATTCATGAGTTTTCTAACGCTCATACTGGTTGCAAATATGGTTAGAATTCTGATTTGATCCATACGGCTTGATTGCAGATATTTTTCCTTTAGAGACTGGATGACTTCTGGCATACAGTTCACGTTACATCTTTGTGGCACATCTTGTTTTCCTGAACTACTGCCCACGACCAAATCCGCCTCTCTCCTAACAAATTCTTCAACTTTTAACCTTTTCTCAGGTATGTAAGTCAGATGCCTTTCTGCTTTCTTTTTATCAAAGGGGCTCTCACCAATGAAAGACAATGATTGGTTCAGTAAGTCAACTTCAACTTCCACAACATCTGAATCCTCTTTTTGGCTAGGCATCTCATTGAACTCCTGTTCAGATGCTAAAGTTCCGGACTCCTCTGGAGTATTTTGCTCCATTGGTAACTCTGAAAGCTTCTTCCTACAAACAGAACAAAGCTTATCATCTTTGCTAAGAAGAGATGAGAACTTCTGTAAAAGCTGAGCAGAAACACTTCTTAGGTCTTTCTTTTGCAGGGATTTATGGATCTTCAACGGATCACAGCAGTACTTTCAATTCGCCATCTTAATGAAACAAAGCCTGAAAAAGATCCAAATAGTAAATTACTGTTTATAAACAATATACAATAAACTAATTAAAATAAACACCTATATAAATGATTGGAGCAATTATATTTAAAATTGCCAATATACAATATGAATATAGCTGCTTCAATCATTGCATTGTCCTAGAAAATTGGTAAGCAAAGAAAGAAGTGCATAATAATCGTCAATATCTTAGTAGAAATCAGTCAAAGTTTAGGTGGAAAGGGCTGTAGGTTGGTAAACTGGTTTATAACTAACAAACATTTCCAATAGCACTTTTTAACATTTGATTCTTCATAAATTCGCAGAGAAGTGGACAAAACGCAAGAAAAGAGTAGGTACCTATTCAATGATCAACATTATTTTTAATTATTTTCATGTTTTCTCAGTCCAGCACTTCAACCCTAATGGCTATTAAGTTAGCTAATGGCTACATCATAATGCCTTGCTGAAAATAAGTTTATTACACTCTTAGTTTAATCTTTCTTCCATACCTATTTTTGGAGGGTATAACTACCTATATTCTGTAGGTACATTCAGTTTTGATCAAATTAAAGGATTTGGTGAAAATTGCCTTCTCTCATTTGAAATAGTTTGACATAGTAAAAATATGTGATCAATCAAAAGTCACTATTAATTAATGGGTGTTCATTTTAGATGCCTAATAAGTAATAAATGATTCTCCTCTTTTTCATAATATAATAATTTGGTAGGTAGGTAACTATAAAAATCATTAGGTATTTCAAAATTATCAAAAATAACAAAATTACACACCTGTAAATTATTTTAGGATATGCAGATAATCAAACAATTAATATTAAGTAGGTAGTTTAGAAGATATCTTGAAATTATTTTAATTTATATATTGAAAACACAAATGACATTGGTATCTGAAAAACATACATTAATTAGTTAAGGCAAGATTACCTATATAAGGTAGGTATCTAGGTATATAAGGTGTATATAGGCTGTGATGTATTATTTATTGATTCAAAAAGATTATATAAGAGGTATATAGACCATGCCATGGTTAGGACTTACGTAGGTATGTGATATCACCATAATTTCTGGGTCAATAATACTTTTAGTAGGTATACCCAGTGTCACATAATTGCCCATAGATTCTAAACCCATGGAGATCCCATTTTTATTTTTTCAGGAGCTATGGAGGATAGAAAGAGGTAGCTTTAGAAAAAAAATTTGGGATGATCTGAATTGTACTTTGGCCGGAGTCAAAGGTCATATAAAAAATTTCCATATAAACATCATTCTTCCACTCATTCATTTAAAAGATCTTTCTCCTTAACATTTTCACACTAAAATCATTCAGATTGGTTAATTCTAGCCAAAGTTATGACCTCTCAAAGGTTTTGGATCAATCGGTTTGACCAAAAATTGATTTGGCCATAAATATGACCACAATGATCAGATAGGCCTCATGCTTAGTATGTGAACTTTATTTATCATAACCAACAAATGATGTAAATTTCATGCGATTCTGTGACCAAGGTGTCAGGAGGGTGTGTACACTTCACGTAGAATGCCCCTGCTGCATCTTCCAACCAGTAGGACAGGAATAAGACTTAAGTCAAGCACAAAGGTTGGCTAATTACAGATGCAGAACAGAACCACAAAGGAAAAATGAACTAAACAAACTCATAAAGTAGGGGGACAAGAAACAGTCCAACTTTCCGCTTAAAAACAACAACTGAACTTGCACTAACAACATCATCCAGGAGAGAATTTGAGAGATTAGCAACACATATAGAGAAAAAGCAAGTGCGAGTATCCATATTTGAGTGGGGTAGAAGGATTTTTTTGTTGTGACCACGAGTTCTGTTCTCTCTTCTACATTCAAACAAATCAAACAAGTGGAGACAATGACCATTTAGGATCTTCCAAGCCATAATTAGGTCCTGCACGGAGATGGCATCCTTTGATGGAGAACAGGCCCAAATTAGATAATCTATCAGCGTAAGAAAGATCAGAAAATCCCAAAATCTTTTTTGTCCATCTCCTTTGTATAGACTCCAACAAGTGCAAGTTGCCAACATTAAACCATGAACTTAGCTGAGCTACAAATTGTGCCTTAAGAATATTATGGGCTACTCCATTTGCCTTACAGAAAGTTTCATTCACATGCAGGCGAAATTTTAGTGAAGAATCAACAAGGACTCCCAAATCGTTCACAGAGGTCTTTAAAGAAATAGGATAATCACCAATGAAGTACTCTCCTATCGGGATAGAAATAGATCTACTAAAGTGAATATGTACACATTTATTAACAGAAAAAGAAAGGCCCCAAGATCTGCTCCTATGAAAAAGCAAAGTAACATCCTCTTGAAGAGAAAGACTAAACCCTTACCAGTGATTGCCTCAGTAATGGGAAGAGCAAGATATAATTTAAGATCGTCCACAAACAGGGCAAATTTGCATGACAAACCTGCAGCAATATAAGTGATAAAGATAAGGAAAAGCACAGGACCACCGAACCTTGTGGGACTCTACTCATAACATGAACAAAATGACTAGAAGAGTCTTGTAAAACGACACTCAGTTTACGGTTCTGTAAAAAGTCACTTAGCCAGCCTAACAGAGGATTACCAATGCCAATATGTGACAGTTTTGTTAAGAGCAAGTGATGATTAAAAACTTCAAATGCCTTGCTAAAATAGAAATACAGGACATCAATAACAGCACCAAAATCAAGGTATTTACTAACATAATCATAGGCGAACAATAGCTGATCAGTCACTGATAAACCTGCACGAAAACCAAACTGAAAGTTTGATAGCAGAGAATTAGTGTCTAAGTAGGCATAAAGCTGCAAAACTATTATTCTCTCAAGAGTTTTAGAACAGATGGATGTCAAGCTTATAGGCGGGTAGTTTGAAGGGTACGAATGAATGCCCTTCTTAAACAGTGGTAAAACATGTGCAACCTTCCAAGCAGAGGGAACTTTCATTGAATAAATGCTTTTATTAAAGATAAGGAGCAAGGGATAAACATAAAGAAGAGGAACAATTCCTTAAAACTAATGAAGGAAGATTATCGGGACCACAACTAAAAGAGTGTTTCAAATGATTAACTGCTTTTAGAATATCATTAATAGATATATCTTTGAATACAAATTGAGAGTGGGAACTTTGATGCGGAGAGGGATTGACCTGCACATTATCCACAAAGACAGAAGAGAAATAATCTGCAAGATGATTAGCCATGGAGCCATTATCATTAACCCAACAACCATTAATTAAGAGAAGACCTACAGATTGTTTGTCAGCTTTTTTATTTCTTAGGTAACCATGAAGTCTTTTAGGGTCAACACATGATAGGAGAGAGACTTCATAAACAGAAACAACTTGCAGTTTGTTTCTTTTATAAAGAATATTTAGTTCTCTGAATTACAACCAAGCTTGAACAGTAGGTGGAGCTCCACAACCAAAGTGGCTTCTAAGGCATTTTGTACCTTCTCCAGGCCATACTCTTCTGCACAACAATCATCCAGATATGGTCCTAGACCAAGGAGGGTTTGTATTTTTTTAATGTTTTTTAAAGGAGCAAATTCATTAAATACAGAGTGAAGAACTGACAGAAATTTAACGTAGCAAATCTCAATGTGACAATAGAAAAATTCAGAATCACAGTCAACCAGTGAAAGAAAGGCATTGAGCAATTGATAGTTACCATGATACTAATCAAATAGTTTAAAAGGAAAGTCAGGAATAACATGATTCGAAACTACCAAGCAGCGAAACTCAACACCAACGTATTCACAGCCAGGAAGAGGTTCTGTGCAGAAAAGTTCAGATAAAAACCAAATCTAGAACATTATTATATCAGATAAATGTGGGGAACATGACCCAATGAGTAAGTCCCAAAGAATTAAACATAAGAAATGAACGAGAGAGGGAAGAATGATCCAGAGGCACCAAACCTGACCAGTCAATATCGGGTAGATTAAAATCACCCATTAAAATCACATCCCTTCCAGTGCAGTGCAATAAGAATCCAAGAAGAAGGACAACAACTCTACATTATCCAGGAGAAAGTAACTAGGTGGCCTGTACACTACTATAACATGAAGCAGAACACCAAGTGTATTTGGATGAGTATTATAAATTCAGGAGATTTTAAATGATTTATTAATGTAAAGTCCAACACCATGTTTTGGAGAATTGAATGCGAGTCATTTCTATAAAACTGATAACCTGGAATATCAACTACGGAGGAATTAGTGGAGTGTGAGAGCCAAGTTTCAGTAATGCCAACTAAATCAATATTATTTGTGATACAAAAATTATGTACAAAATGAACTTTATTAGACAGACTATTTAAATTAACTAGCCACCCTTGTGTGGACAGAGCCACCGGGAGTGTAGGCAAAGGGTGGAGGAGAAACTGCACTTGAACCTCAGGGGCTGAAAATCTTTTGCATGTCCGGATTCACAACAATCCCCCCATCCGTGACAGAGGATGATACTCCAGCTGTAAGGTAAGCCCGAAGCTACTTAAGCTCAGTGATCATAGCTGCTATCTGGGCAGTAAGGCTAGACACAGTCTCAAATAGTTTGGATACAGACTCACTTAGGGTATCGACAATGGGGGCACTGGAGCAAGAGGAGTCCATATGAGGGTGGCCACTACCATTCATCACATGGAGGGCATGCAAATTTGACACCCTTGCCTTTATTGCTGATGATCATGTTGAAAAAAAGGCGCAGAAATGCCCAAGCAGGCTTCAGCTCCATGACACCACGCATCGCAGAGGCCACACTGTATGCTGTCACCACCTACCAGACTCACCACAGGTGGCACAAGGATATGAGGCAACAGGAGCACCATCAAAGCTACCCTTGCCGGTGGGTAATATATTTAAGTTCAGGAAGATAGTTAACTTTGAGTGTTACGACATAATACACTCAGCCCTCTATTTAACGGATTTTGGATTTAATGGACAACAAAATCTCTAAAGACAAATACCCAACAACCAACATTTTGTCCATTGCTGGGTAGATTTGACGTCAAGTGTTGGATTGTTCACCCATAGAAAGGAAATGTGAGCTGGGTCTAGACCATCATGAGACAGGTAAGTTTTATCCTACATTGTTTAATAACTAGTGAATGGTAACCCCACTGAGTATGAGAGGAAGCGAGGGTTAGGACCAATGATGTAGTAGTCAATTAACAAATCGTATGCTGCGAAGCTAAGTCCTTAGGAAAAAAGCTTGAATGCGTCTCAGAGCTGATTCCTTACCAGACACTCAACCTATTTCCAAATGGAAATTGTGATGAGACTGAAGTTTAACTCTTTCCTTTTTTTTATTCCGAAGGTTAAAGTAATGAAATAAATATATATAAATAACCTTTGGGTTTTTTTACACACGTGTTAAAAATAAAAATAATATACGGTGATTCCTTATTAATATTACAAGCCAAATGCAAAAATTAAAAACTCTATTAACACGAGCCCAGGAAAGTTTGGGTCCTAAGATTTAAGGCTACTATCATTGTAGAAATACCTTGATTTTAGCCTCATAATCAGCTGGGAAAAACAAGAGCAATTTATCATTTTTATTTTTTTTTTTAAACGACGAATTGTTGGGTATCCTGATACCCTGGTAAGTGAAAAGCGTTGTGTGATGTTCCAGTGACTACTTAAACGTAAAATAAGTTGTCACAAAATAAAAACAAAACCTTAGTTGGCGAGGTCAATATAACCAGTGGTGCATGGCTTAAAAATAATAAAGGCTAGTTATAAAGATGGTATAACAAAAACAAATTGCTCTAGCATAAGTTTTACTTAGCACTGAAATAATATTGAAAGGGCAAAGTTAATACCAAATGACTAAAAAAGTAAGTGACAAACGCGTTTCTTGTAGCCAATCTCCGTTCATTAGCCCTTTGCTAGTAGCTCACGGGGGTTTCGCAATTACAATTCCCAGTCCACATGTACATGACTGATATAAATCCGTAGAGAAGCCATACGGTACAAGAGACAATTGTAAAATGTCAATCTCTTAAAGTTCTCTACCTTCTGTGGTGGAATTTTTTTGTATACCAGTGTTTGTATGTAAGTATTTTCAAGCAACAGACCACCATTCCCCCTATTAATCTGTTAAATCAAGGGTAGACTAAAGGAATTTTTAATTATATTTTTAAATAAATCTTGAAATAGCTCCAGTTTGTTTACATTTCAGTGCGGCCTAATTTTCTCCACATTTTTGTTTCTCAGGATGGCTATTACTTTGGATGAAGTGAGTTTGTCTTTTGATGTAAGCGGTGTGCATGTAGTTTGTGATCTTTGTGGTGTTGAAAGAAGAGCAAATGTATCAGAATGGCCGGTGTATTATGCGACTGAGTGCAGGAGATTAAGTGAGTTGGTGGATGAAGTGAGAAGGGATGCGAGTCTACATATGAAGAATGTGGCTGGGACCAGGAGGGTGGAAGGTAGGCCTAGACTAGGGATTGGAGAGAAAGAAGTGACTGATGTGAGTGAAGATGAATAGTGGGTGAATATGGATATAATAGATAGGTTAGGACAGCTTAGGTGTATGGAACCTGTTAGGTTGACTAACAGATTTGATGCCCTGAGAGAGGAAGAGGTTGAAAGTGATTTGTCTGATGTGGTTGTGGCAGAAAGTTAAATAAGTGGTAGTTTAAATGAGAACAGGAGGGAGGGTAATGCTAGGATGACTGAGATGACTGAGGTGCTTGTGATGGGTGACTCTCAGATTAGATATTTAGAGCGGAAGTTAAGTGCAAGCAAATGGAAGGGAGTGAGAGTTTGTTTGCCAGGTGCTGATATAAATGATGTGCCTGAGATGTATGATAGTCTGGTGTCTGGGTGAGAGGGATGGAGTTGTAATTATGCATGTGGGAGTAGATGATGTAAAGAAGGTGGGGTCATGTGAGTTACGAGAGAGGCCGATAAGGTTAGTTGAAAGGATGAGTGAAAGTAGAGTGAAAGGTGTTGTTTCAGGTGTGCTTCCGAGATTGGATGTGGGGATGGAATGGTTGTCTTGTGCAATTGGACTGAATGAGTATGTGAAAGGCCTGTGTGAGAAATTGGGATTAGTGTTTGTAGATGTTTGGAATGGGTTTATGGGAATAAGGCATTGGATGGACTCCATCTAAGCCAGGCTGGGGTTGACGTGTTGTAGCAGGAGTTAGATAGTGTTATTGGGTCTTTGCAGGCGGGAAACTAGTTACTAATAGTGGTCAGGGAAATATAAGAGTACAGGGTGGGGCAGGGAAAGGAAAGAGATGCAGAGGAGATAGAGTGGAAGGTATACATTCTAAAAGAGGTGCTTAAGGTAAGGGAGGGCTGAGTTGTCATTATACCAATATTTGTAGTCTTAGAAATAAGAAAAATGAGTTATTTAGTTATATTATTGATGAAGATATAGATATAATATGTGTAATAGAATCATGGGTTAATGGAAAATAAATTTAATGACAATGTGAGTGAATTTGAACTACAGAGTTATGATATGTACATTAGTCAAAAAGAGATAGGACTGGTGTGGGTTGATTATTTATATCAGAAATAGCATTTCTTCAAATCTAAATAATTCTATAAAGCAAGAAAAAGTTGAGTCACTGTGGATAGATATTTGGGTCAGTAAAAATAGGATAATACACTTGGGAGCCTTTTACAGACCACTCGGATAGACTGACTGTATTGATGAGCTAATGATCAGGAAAATAAGGAAAGGATGTGAAGTAGATAGTTATTCTTGGTGACTTTAATTTAAATTCTGTAGAATGGGAAAATATGATAGGAAGGGATAGAGCAAGTCGTAAGTTTATAGAATACTTTGAGGATAATTTTTTGACTCAATTTGTTAATACGCCAACAAGGGGTGCCAATATATTAGATATGGTTCTTTCAAATGATGATGACTTGGTTCAGGAATTGACTGTCTGGGAATCATTGGGAAATAGTGATTATTAGAAGGATCATTTTAACTCCACAAAAACTCCAAATTTTTATAGGGGAGATTACAATAAATTATGAAACTTTCTAAATCAGATTAGGTGGGATATAGAATTCAGGAAGAAGAATACTTAGGAGATGCGGGACACTTTTAAGACTATACTAAACATAGTCCAGTCCTGGACTATGTTTAGTATAGGAAGAGATGTAGGGAGCCGTTGTGGTGGAATCAGGAGATAGCTAGGAAAATTTCTGAGAAGAAAATGGCATACCAAAGATTACAGAGAGAAAGTACTTGTGAGAATTTAAATCATTATCGGTTGATCAGAAATGAGCTAAATAAGATTATTAAGAAGAGCAAAAGGGGTGGCAAAAATTAATTTAGCTCAAAATAATAATAAAGAACCAAGAAAATTCTTTAGCTATTATAGAATTAATAACAAATCTAATAGTGATAGAATAGGGCTATTAGATATAGCCGGGTTTTGAAAAAATCTGATGAGGAAATAGTAGAGGTTCTTAATGATCATTTTTTTCAGTATTTACAGAAGAGAATCAATAGATTAATTGATGATAATTCTAGGTTAAGGGAAGTAGTGTTGAATACCATTAATGTGAACAGGGAAATAATTAAAGGGCTTATATTGGAGTTAAATACTAGAAAGTCATCTGTCCCAGACAACATTCATTCTAGGTTACTCAAAAAAGGTGTAGATAGTATTGCAGTAGCTCTTGAGAAGATATATACTAGATCACTAGAATTTGGAGAAATACCTAATGATTGGAAATTAGCGAATGTAGTGGCAATTTTTAGAAAGGTAAGTAAAGAGGACCCGAATAACATTAGGCCGGTAAGCTTAACTTCTATCATTTGTAAAATTCTTGAGAAGATAGTTAAGAAGGGGATTTCTGACCATCTAAAGTGTGGTAGGTTAATAAATGATACTCAGCATGGGTTTAGAAGAGGTAGATCGTGCTTAAAAAATTTACTAGATTTTATGGTTTATCTTACTAAACAATTAGATAAGGAAGAGAATATTGATGTATTTTTCTTAGATTTTAGCAAAGCTTTTGATAAGGTTCCACATAGGAAACTAGTTCACAAATTAAAAATGCATAGGATAAAGTTTTGAATTGGATAACTGAATGGCTGAAAGACAGGAAACAGAGCTGAGCTGAATAGGGTGAGGTCACAGTGGAGGGACATTATCACTGGCATACCTCAGGGATCCATTCTAGGCTCTTTATTATTCATAGTTTATATAAATGCTCTTGGGAAGGCTGTAAATAGCAAAGTATCAATTTTTGCTGATGACATTAAATTGGCAGCTGTAGTCAAAGAAGTTCAGGGTAGCTTTAAAGTGCAGACTGACTTAAATAGTTCTTAACATTGGAAGGGATAATAGGAAATTTAGCTATGAAATGGATGGGCATTGGCTGAATTCAGTTGAGGATGCAAAGGACTTAGGTGTAGTAGTAGATAGGTCGCTGAAGTTTTCAAAGCAGTGTATTGAGGCAAAAAATAGAGCAAATAGGGTGCTAGGATACATTAACAGGAATGTTAGCTACAAGAGTAAAGAGGTTATCCTTAAACTCTATAACTCGTATGTTAGGCCCCATTTACAGTACTGTATACAAGCGTGGTCACCACATTTAAGACATGACATCAACCTGCTAGTCAGTACAAAGGAGAGCAACAAAAATAATACCTTCCCTGAAGCACCTTGAATATGAAGATAGACTGAGGGTACTAAATATGTTCTCATTTAAGAGAAGATGCGTGACGGGAGATATGATTGAGCTTTTTAAAATCTGTTCTTGGATGGATAAGTTGGAAGGTAGTAATAAGACTAGGGGTCACCACTTAAAAATTAAAAAACAGAGGTGCAGGTTGGATGTTAGAAAATATTCTGGTAATACTTCAGATTAGGGGTGCACAGTAGATGGCACTGTTAGTAGGCTACAACTTTGGGCTACAATATGTGTCTTATGATGTCAGACGGTAGTTTCAGATGTGACCAATAAGAGTGTTATATTTTTTTTTGTTATTTTGGAGGTTTGTAACCTTTATTTTGTATTATTTACTAAATATCTGCGTCTTTGCTCGTTATAGTTTTTTCTAAGTTAGGTAAGGTTTCTTGATGTCTTTTATATGTTTTTTTCCTATTTTTATTTTGTTTTTTTATTTTTTGTTTCACTGTGAACAATAACAGGTTTTTACTGGCAACGTTGTAGCTATAAATAGGACCTGCTACGCAAATGTTTCGGTTTCATCATGCTCTAGTTGTGCTTCTTCATTATTTGAATTCCGGTTTATTTTACATGACTGCGAAAAACTTTTGGATCTTTTAGAGGCACATAAACTAATCGAGAAAATTATAAAATGCCCGAAATGCAGTGCAAATTTAAATTTTTCAGAAAATTTAATGTTTCGGTGGGATAAAATATATGTAAATGAAAACAGTAAGCAACAGAGGTGCCATTTCAAACAATCAGGGCGAAGGGGTACATTTTTCGCAGGTTCCCATTTAAGTTTAAAAGACACTTCAAATTTCATATTTTTTTGTAATTAATCGTTTTACGTAAGTAAGTATTGTTTGTCATTAGGTTACCAGTTTTTTTTAAAGCCAGTAAAAAGCCGTTTACGAAAGTAGAATGAAAGGTGTTGTGACAGGTGTGCTTCCAAGAATGGATGTTGGGGTAGAATGGATGTCTCGTTCGATTGGGCTGAAAGATTATGTGAGGAGGATGTGTGAGATGGAAGGTGTCATGTTTGTGGATGTGTGGGATAGGTTTGTTGGAATGAAATAAATGTATGCGATGGATAGACTGCATTTGAGTAGGAGGGGGGTAGATGTGTTGTGGGAGGAGTATGATCGTGTTATTAGGTCTTTGCGGGCGGGAAACTAGATACTAATAGTGGTCAGGGAATTATCAGAGGACATTATAGTACTGAAAGTAGAATGGACTTGGCAGATAACAGAAATAGGTTCCAAGGCGATAGAGGTGAGGTCATTCAGGTTTCAAGAGGTGCTTCAGGGATAGGGATGTTAAAATGTTTCTATACAAATGCTGGTAGTCTTAGAAACAAGAAGGATGAGCTATTTAGTTATATTAGCAATGAGGATATAGATATATTATGTGTTACTGAATCATGGGTTAATGAAATAGAATTTAGTGACACTATAAGTGAATTTGATTTACAGGGCTATAATATGTACATTAGTCAAAGGACAGGTAGGATTGGTGGAGGAATAATTATCTATATAAAAAACAACATTGTTTCAAGTTTAAATACTTCAATAAAGCAGGATGGAGTTGAGTCACTTTGGATAGATATTAGGTTCAGTAAAAATAGAATGGTGCATTTGGGAGCTTTTTACAAGCCACCTGGGCAGACTGATGATATGGATGAACTAATGATAAGGGAAATAAGTAAGGGATGTGAAACAGATGCAGTTATTATTGGGGACTTCAACTTAAACTCTGTGGACTGGGAAAATATGATAGGTAGGAATAGAACAAGTGGCAGGTTCATAGAATGCTTTGAGGATAATTTTTTGAATCAATTTGTTAATAAGCCAACGAGGGGGTACAATATATTAGATTTAGTACTTTCTAACAGTGATCATTTAGTTCAAAAATTGACTGTTGGGGAAGCATTGGGAAATAGTGAGCATCAGATAGTTCGTTTTAACTTGGGAATTGAGAAGGGTAAAATAACCGAGAATGCTGTAAAAGTTCCAAATTTTCATAAGGAAGATTATGTAAAACTCCGAAGCTTGCTAAATTTTGTAGACTGGGATGTAGAATTCAGAGGTAAAAATGCTTATGGGATGTGGGATACTTTCAAGCATATAATAAATGGATTCCAAGAACAATGTATCCCAATGAAGGCCATTAGGAACAAAAGTAGGAAACCATTATGGTGGAATCAGGAGATAGCTAGAAAAATTTCAGAGAAGAAAAGGGCATATAAAAAATTACAGGTAGAAAATAATATTCAAAATTTAAGTGATTATAGAATGGCTAGGAATGAGTTAAATAAGATTATAAAGAAGAACAAAAGGGTGTCAGAAATTAAATTAGCTCAGGATAGCAACAAAGATCCTAGAAAGTTCTTTAGTTACTATAAAATTAATGACAAGTCTGGCAGAGTTAAAATAGGACCTATCAAATATGAAGGGGTTGTGAGAGAAACTGATGAGGAAATAGTTGAGGTACTAAATGGTCATTTTGCATCAGTATTTACAAAGGAGAAACTAAATAGTCTTATGTATAGTACTCGTGGGTCAGGGAAAGAGGTGTTTACTACCATTAGTGTGGATCGGACTAATAGGTGAGTTAGATACTACCAAGGCCTCCGGCCCTGATAATATTCATTCTAGGATACTTAAAGAAGGGGTAGAAAGTATCTCAATAGCTCTGGAGAAGTTATATACTAGGTCACTGGAATATGGAGAAATACCTGATGATTGGAAGAGAGCGAATGTAGTCCCCATTTTCAAGAAGGGTAGTAAAGAGGATCCAAATAACTTTAGACTGGTTAGCCTAACTCCTGTAGTCTGTAAAATTCTTGAGAAAATAGTTAAAAAAGGGATTTGCCAACATCTAGAGTGGGAAGGATTAATCAGCGATGCTCAGCATGGGTTTAGATCAGGTAGATCATGTTTGACTAATTTACTAGACTTTCTAGAGTTCGTAACAAATCAAGTAGATAAGGGAGAGAATGTGGATGTAATTTACTTGGATTTTAGTAAAGCATTTGATAAGGTACCACATAGGAGATTAGTTCATAAATTAAAAATGATTGGGATATGTGGGGGGGTTTCAAATTGGATAGCTGAGTGGTGAAAGACAGGAAGCAAAGGGTAGTGCTAAATGGTGTAAAGTCAGAGTGGAGGGATGTTATCAGTGGGGTTCCTCAGGGATCAGTTCTTGGTCCATTATTATTTGTCATCTATATAAACAATCTTGGGGAGGCAGTTAATAATAAAGTGTCAATTTTTGTGGATGATACCAAATTAGCAGCTGTAGTTAAAGATATTGATGATAATTTTAAAGTGCAGGGGGATTTAAATAAATTGTTATCCTGGGCACATAAGTGGCAAATGACTTTCAACCTTGATAAGTGCAAAGTTATTAACATGGGAAAAGATAATAGAGAATTTAACTATGAAATGGATGGGCATTGGCTGAGTTCAGTAGAGGATGAGAAAGATCTAGGAGTAATAATAGATAAGTCATTAAGGTTTTCTAAGCAGTGTATTGAAGCAAGAAATGTTATGTAACTAAAGAATTAGATAGGGGTGAGAAAGTTGATGTGATCTACTTAGATTTCAGCAAAGCTTTTGATAAGGTTCCACATAGAAGACTAGTTCATAAATTAAAGCTGCATGGGATATGTGGGAACGTTTTAAATTGGATAACTGAATGGCTGAAAAATAGGAAACAGAGAGTTGTACTGAATGGAGTGAGGTCAGAGTGGAGGAATGTTATTAGTGGCGTACCTCAGGGATCAGTTTTAGGCCCTTTATTATTTATAATCTATGTAAATGATCTTGGGCAAGGTGTAAATAGCAAAGTGTCAATTTTTGCTGATGACACTAAATTGGCAGCTGTAGTCAAAGAGGTTGAGGGTAGCTTTAAAGTGCAGGGTGACTTAGATAAGCTGTTAGCTTGGGCTCAGAAGTGGCAGATGACTTTTAACCTTAATAAATGCAAAGTTATTAACATGGGGAGAGATAATAGGGAATTTAGCTATGAGATGGATGGATATTGGCTTAATTCAGTTGAAGATGAGAAAGACTTAGGAGTGGTAGTAGATAGGTCACTGAAATTTTCAAAGCAGTGTATTGAGGCAAAAAATAGAGCAAATAGGGTGCTAGGTTACATTAAAAGAAACGTTAGCTACAAGAGTAAGGAGGTCATCCTTAAACTATACAACTCCTATGTCAGGCCACATTTAGAGTACTGTATACAGGCATGGTCACCACATTTTAGACATGATATAAACTTATTAGAGTCAGTACAAAGGAGGGCAACAAAAATAATACCATCCCTGAAGCACCTTCAATATGAAGATAGACTGAGGGTATTAAATATGTTTTCATTTGAAAGAAGGTGTGTGAGGGGAGATATGATTGAGCTTTTTAAAATCTTTTCTGGGATGGATAAATTAGATTTCAGCAAGTTATTTGAGTTAGAAGGTAGTAATAGAACTAGAGGCCACCACTTAAAGATTAAAAAACAGAGGTGCAGACTGGATGTTAGAAAATATTTTTTCACTAACAGAGTGGTGGATTATTGGAATAGTTTGCCACCTGAGACTGTAGACAGCCCAAACTTGAATGTTTTCAAGCGCAGATTGGATGATTATATGGGGATGGAGGGTTAATTTCTTACTTTTTGGTATGTGGATATGTTTCTTGACTCATTCCTGTGGATGCAGTTTCTTTTTATTGTATATTTTGGGGGATTTTGATTTTGTTTTTGACAGACTCCTATGGAGGCTTTAAATTATATATTGTAGATGCATGGTTGGACATTCCTATGGATTGTTAAATTGTATATTGTAGATGCATGATCTGACAAAATCCTATGGATGCATTATATGGGTGGGATTTGATGGATACGGATGACCTTTGATAGGCCCTTGTGGCTTTTGTCATCCGTTAAATTATGTTATGTTATGTTATGTTAGTGCTGGGTTTTATTAAGAGAAATGTCAGTTACAAAAGTAAGGAGGTTATTCTTAAACTCTATAACTCTATGTTAGGCCACATATAGAGTACTGTATACAGACATGGTCCCCACATTTTAGACACGATATTAACCTTCTTGAGTCAGTGCAACGGAGGGTAACAAAGATTATTCCTTCCCTGAGGCACCTTGAATATATAGATAGACTGAGGTTATTAAATATGTTCTCGTTCGAAAGGAGGTGTGTGAGAGGGGATATGATTGAGCTCTTTAAAAATTTTTCCGGGATAGATAAATTGGATGTTAGCAAGTTTTTTGAGCTAGAGTGGTAGACTTCTGGAACAAATTGCCGCCGAGGGTAGTAGGTAGTCCAAATCTAAATGTATTTAAGAGTAGGTTGGATGAGTTTATGGGGAGTGAAGGTGGTTGTGATGGTTCCTAAGTTTTGTATATATTAATATTGTTTGTATTCATGGCCTACACTTGGCAGCTCCTGTTCCAGTCAACACACAAAAGATTTCTTACCAGAGAAAAGTTATCAACATTGTCACCCTTTACAGGAGTTAGTCAGATCTAATCTACAATATACATAAAATGCATCCAGAGGATTATGTTCATTCATGCAACCGCAAAATATAATCTCCCCACTCCTTAGAAAAATATATACATATGTACATAAAAAAAAGTCAGTCCCATCTAGCAGCTTCATCCATATATTTATCTAATCTATTCTTAAAACTACCCAGAGAGGAGGCTTCTATCACATGTCTAGTGAGCCTATTCCATTCATCTACCACACGATTTGTAAACCAATCCCTCCCAATCTCTTTCCTAAACCTATACTTATCAAGCTTAAACCAATTGCTACGTGTCCTGTCATGTTCACTAAGTATAAGAACCTTACCCAGATCCCCTTTATTATATCCTTTTACCCATTTGAAGACTTCAATCAATTTCCCTCTGACTCTTCTCCTTTCCAATGTATGTAGATTTAGTTTTCTGAGCCTTTCACCATAAGGTAAGTTCCTTAGCCCACCCATCATCTTTGTCATCCTTCTCTGCACAGACTCAAGCAAATCAATATCCTTCCTATAATATGGTGACCAAAATTGTACTGCATAGTCTATATGAGGCCTAACTAGCGCCAGATATAGTTTTAGAATGACATCAGCACTCTCATTGCTTACACTCCTCCTAATTGGACAGAATGGTCAATTCCTCCTGCATTTCAACAGCATCAGAATCAGCCCTAATGGCCCTACCTAGCTTAGTATCATCAGCAAATTTACTCAGGTCACTACTTATACCTATGTCAAGATCATTAATATAAATTAAGAATAGCAAGGGACCCAAAACAGATCCTTACGGAACTCCACTGCTAACACACCCACACTCAGATTTAACTCCATCTATACTAACTCTTTGCTGTCTGTCACCAAGCCATGACTGAATCCACCTTAATATACTGCCATCGATCCTGTGTGCTTTAACTTTGCTCAGAAGCCGTAAGTGTGGCACTCGATCAAAAGCCTTACTAAAGTCCAAGTATAAAATATCATAGTTTTCATCATTATCTGCTGCTTTATACACCTTACTATAAAATGACAGCAAATTAGTCAGAAAGGATTTACCCTTACTAAAGCCATGCTGTGATTCTTTTATCAACTTAGGCTTATCCAAGTGATCTCTAATATTCCTTGCTATAATAGATTCCATCATTTTCCCTACCACTGACGTCAAACTTACTGGTCTGTAATTAGACATATTTGTTTTATCCCCTTTCTTATATATAGGTATCACATTGGCTTTCTTCCATGCCACTGGCACAATGCCACTCTCCAATGATTTTCTAAAGATGCATGCTAGGGGCTCACTTAACACATCCTTACATTCTTTCAAAATTCTAGGAAAGACCTCATCAGAACTTCAGGTGAAACATATTGAGAAATGGGTAATACTTCAGATTCGAGGCGCACGGTAGATGGCGCTGTTAGTCGGCTACAATTTTGGGCTACAGCATATCTCTTATGACGTCAGACGGTAGTGTCAGATGTGACAATCACTGCGTTATATTTTTTTTGGGGGGGGGGGGGGATTTGTAACTTTTAGTCTATTATTTACTAAATATCTGCGCTCTGCTCATTTATAGTTTTTTCTAAGTTAGGTAAGGTTTCTTGATGTCTTTTATTGTTTTTTGTTTTGTTTTCATATTTTTTGTTTACTGCAAACGATAACAGCTTCTTCCTGGCAACATCATAGCAAATAAATAGGAGCCGTTTTGCAAATCTACTTCTTTCGTTATTGTGTTTTCGTGCTTCCATGTGCTTCTATGTTATTCAAATTCGGCTTTAATTTGTATGATCGTGAAAAACTTTTAGATTATCTAGAGCCGCATAAACTAATCAAGAAACCTATAAAAGTAAGAATTGGTTGTTATTAGGTTAGGTTTTTCTGCGAGTAAAAAGCTGCTGGGGAGAAAAAAAACCCAGTAAATTCAAGGGGACTGCTCGTGGGGAAGATATCACTGCAGGGAGACCACCCTGCGATGATCCTGAGTTTCAATCAATTGGGGGGGGGGGTCTGGGGGGCACAGCCCCCCAGTATATACTCATATACAAAGACCAAATATTATGCCGATATTGTTCACATCTGACACTACCGTCTGAGGTCATAAGAGATATGCTGTAGCCTAAAATTGTAGCCAACTAACAGTGCCATCTACCGTGCGCCCCGAATCTGAAGTGTTACTGAGAAATGGATGAAATATTATGGGAATATGAACGTGGTAAGGATCTTCAGATTTACTGGAAAATACTACTTTCAAGTGGTAACAAGGCAAAAATATGGTAAATGTTGCGAGTATGGGTGGATGTGATTCGTTTATTTTTGAGGGTCGGCTCATTGTTGGGGATGGCTCATCGGGGGGGGAGGGGGGAGGTGGTTGCTACAATGCTCCTAAGATTTCAATCATTTAGGGGGTCTGGGGGGCACAGCCCCCAGTATATAATCAGAAATCGCCATAAACTTGGTCCACATAGATTTCAGCTAAAAAAAGTAGCTAGGAAAAATAGCCCAAAATAAGCTAAGACTCTGATCCGGCCATACTCTACAAAATTACCAAAAATATTGCTTTCCAAACAGAATAACAAGACAATTCAGAGTCATACAGAACATTCATAAGTAAATTTTATGCAAAAAGTGGTCATTAAACTGTAATCACCCAAAGGACGACCAGAGCGAGAGCACCAGTTTCTCTTGGGGCACAGGTCGAGAGGGGAGGGGATGTAACTACTCCTCCTCCTCCTAGTTTCATTTGACAGGGGCGTTAACCCTACTACATCATCCTTTTGCTGGGTTAATCTAGGACGAGACTGCCGGGGAAGGGCTGGGCGTACCGGTATTTAAATGATAGAACAGGTGCTTCAATTTTGTAGAATATTTTAATCTAAAGGGCAAATTTATCATCGTACAGATAAGTAAACCATCGTAAAGGTAGCTTATATAAAAGTTTTAAAATCAAACAAACTTACTTTCACAGGAAAAATGAAAGATAATTATTTATAATTTAACCCTTGTCCATTCACATTTTATTATAAATCAATTTATTTCATAGAAAACTGCATATTTAAAACATGGATCATAACTTGTAATATTAAACAACTAGGCTACGAGTACTAATCTAATCAAACATTGTTGTTGTCAAAATATCGGAAAAGATTTTCATACAAACGATTGATCACCCTTTCAAAAATGCTATGCGACTCTTTCTTCGTGAATACAACAGTTGCGGCGTTTTTTGTATTTATTTTGTTATGTATCATTTCAGTTTATGCTAAAGTATAAAATGCATGCTAATTTTTAACTCTAATAGGGCATAGCATTACCTTTACTTTAATCCTAATCACATGCACACTGCTCAGAGGCGATATAAAGAGTTTATGAAATAATAGAATCCAGAAAAGAGAAGGGATGCAAATAGAGTAAGCAATCTTAATTAAGATTTGGATCTACTAGTTTTTCTACTTAACTTTACGCAATTTAACCCATTTTTTCATCTATTCTATTCTTCTTATGTTCTGAACATTACTGATATATTACAAACTCATTAGGCGCCTTAATTATCATGGAGTAGTTGTATACATACTCTCCCTACCAAAAAGGTTACTTACCGACCACCAATCTATTGCATCTCTTTAAATTATTCTCCTCATAGTCACTTTCAAACATATTATATTTCTGAATAATACCTTGGTTCAACTTAAGATCCCATTAATTAACCGTAGTCAACTCACCACAATTTGTTTTTCCTTTTTTTTGGTACTTAAATGGTGACAATTGGTTGAATGAAAAGAGTAGTTCAGCATTCTATAGCAGTGGGAAGTTATCATATGTGGGATCCCAAATTGATTTTCTTTATGTTGACCTTCAAAGAAAAAAAACGGCTAAAATGAACTTTTGTTCGTTTTATTTTATAAATTGCTTCAAGTTTACAAATAGAGATGATAAAAATAATATGAGTGATATAGAGATGACAATGCGTGACGCAGAAGTGCAATTATTGCGTGGTGAGATTGCATTGGGCGACTTATAAGTTCTGGTGTAGCAGCTGACATTTTTGCAAGCTCCTACAAAGTTCGTAAAGAGGTAATTTCCCGTCTGATAAAATTATGCATCTCGCACCCAAGTCCATTTTGTACGACCTTTGATACCAATACGGTTACCTCCAAGTGAGTACGACTCCAAACCACCAATCAATCAAAACCTTTGTACAACCCAATTCAAAATTAACCAATCAGAATAGACTTTTGCGTTTTCCGAGTCCCGAGCACATTTTAAAGTACATTTTTATTTCATCAGCGCTCCATCAAGTTCCCTTGATATTATAACTTTAAAAACGTCGTGGATGTACTATACTATGTTTTATATAATTCCCCCATATATATATTAGTGTAGTTGGCTAGCAGTCTATCCTGAATGGAAATTTTGTTGAAGATCATTGTATATTTTGCCTTAATTAGTTTCCTTTGGCAACTTTCTCTTCTTCTAACTATCTTTTTTATTCCATCTTGTAGGTGGTGGATCGCTTGTCCAGTATTCATCTCTTTTTTTTTAAAGAAATGTGTTTGGTAAAAAACAAACTAAATTGCTAAGCTTTCGATCTTGTTCGATCATCTTCGGGGCATTTTGAAATGTTCTTGCCTCCTTTACCGATGTAATGAGATGAGTGAGGATCTGACAGAGTGAAAGAAAACGATTTTTAAGGGGTATTTATTCTCCCTTGGTTAAACGTAACGTTAGAGGAAATGGGTCAATCCTGTGAGTGGAATTTTAAAATAGTTTTAATATGCGATACCAGCTTGACTATTGATGGCCGGCTTATGTTTATTTATTAATATGGCTTCTAAGATGTTCAGCCTCGCTTTATTGACCGCTTTTCTTTTAATAATGGTGTTATGAACGAGCATATCTCGCGTTAGGTTAATATTATGGACACTCTCCATATGCTTATTAGGCCTTCCGCTTTGTAGATGCATGGTTAAACGTCTCAAAAGTGTAGTGGTTGTCATGTCAATATATTTTGAGTTTTTATAAAGCTTACAGTCTTTATCGGGGAAGGTGAACTCGTAAACTATGTTGGTTGATTTGAGATTCGAGGAATTAGGGCAGATATTATTTTTCATCAGAAGGTTGCTGGCTTTTGTAGTTTTATAATAGATGATGAGTTGAATTTTATCGGTTTGATTTTTAACCTTGATGTTACGGTTAGTAATCTCCTTGATGTTTTTTTCATCTATTTTATAGGCCGTGGACATCTCGTTTCTGTAGTACACTTTGATGTTATTGACTTCTCCATGATTACTTACAGTTTTATCTGCATGCTTGTAATAGTTATTTAAAAATGATTAGAGCTGTTTATAAATCATGCTGTTTGAGAAACCATTATTCACAAGTATTTGCTTAACTCTTGCAACCTCATGGTGGAAAAGTTCCCACGTAGAGCAGCGTTTGTAAGCTTAGCAGATGTATGAGCCGATTACGCTTATTTTGTATCTTTCAGGGCATTCGCTATCTGCATTGAGGCATCTTTTCATGTCCAAACTTTTCGTATAGACTTTAGTGATGTGGTTGCCATTGATGTTATGGACCTCAAAATCCAAGAAAGGGAGTTTATTGCACGTGCTCAATTCATAAGAGAATTTAAGCACGGAGTTCTCCTCAAAATGCTGCTTGATGTTAACGAGATGTTCTTCGTTTTGGACGTTGATGTAGATTTCATCTACATATCGGCGATATGCGTGTGGCTTATTTTCCATGGTGTCCAACAATTTAAAAAGAGATGAGTACTGGACAAATAATCTACCATCTACAAGATGGAATAAAAAAGATATATATGTATATATATATATATATATATATATATATATATATATATATATATATATATATATATATGTATATATATATATATGTATATATATATATGTATATATATATATGTATATATATATATATATATATATATATATATATATATATATATATATATATATATATATATATATGTATATATATATATATATATATATATATATATATATATATATATATATATATATATATATATATATATATATATATATGGCATGAAAGACTCGACGTATAGGTGAGAATGGATGGGGAGAAAGAAAAGTCCAGACACTGCACAGAGCTCTTTATTGACGTTTCGCCTCTTGGCTTCCTCAGAATGGAAGCCAAGAGGCGAAACGTCAATAAAGAGCTCTGTGCAGTGTCTGGACTTTTCTTTCTCCCCATCCATTCTCACCCATATGTATATATATATATATACATATATATCTTAGGTTGTGGCTTAGCTTAGTTCGTGACTATATTGTATTTAAATCTATTTTATATCTTATCCACTATAATATCCACCTTATATAGCTTATTCCTCTTAACATTATAATCATCAGCCATTTCCCTATATTTAATATATATATATATATATATATATATATATATATATATATATATATATATATATATATATATATATATAAATATATATATCTTATTTCATTAAAATACACATTATATTCATTGGCCATAATATCCAATTAACTAACTGTATTATCCAATTCAATAATTAAGCTACATTCCATTATTTGTTCAATAAATGTTGTTAAATTTAGGCGTCATACTTTTGAAACCTTCCGGCTGAATTAGTTATCCTCTTTCACGTTTTCTTTTTCAACTCCTTTTTATCTTTAAATTCATATAGCAAGGTTTAATGGCGGCTATCTAAGCAAGATTGTCATTAAACCAATTATGGCATAAGCTCTACTGGTTAACGAACTCTTTGGGGGGATTTACGATGCCATAGTTGAATAGGCCGCCCATACACTGGTCAGAGTGATGTAGGAAAGGTGTTCGCAACTCGCCACAGGCACTGTTCATTCTTTCTATGTCATCATCCTTCTTCCAACCAACATCTATCGAATAGGTAGAAATAATCCATTGAATAGTTATAAATTAAATGGGAGAATTTTAGGGCGGACTGATTGTGAGAGGGACTTAGGTATTTTGGTAAGTTCAGACCTTCGTCCTAGAAAGCAATGCCTAAATGCTAAAAATAAAGCTAATAGGATATTGGGATTCATTAGGAGGAGTGTAAGCAATAAGAGTGCTGAAGTCATTCTAAAACTATATCTGGCGCTAGTTAGGCCTCATATAGACTATGCAGTACAATTTTGGTCACCATATTATAGGAAGGATATTGATTTGCTTGAGTCTGTGCAGAGAAGGATGACAAAGATGATTGGTGGGCTAAGGAACTTACCTTATGGTGAAAGGCTCAGAAAACTAAATCTACATACATTGGAAAGGAGAAGAGTCAGAGGGGAATTGATTGAAGTCTTCAAATGAGTAAAAGGATATAATAAAGGGGATCTGGGTAAGGTTCTTATACTTAGTGAACATGACAGGACACGTAGCAATGGGTTTAAGCTTGATAAGTATAGGTTTAGGAAGGAGATTGGAAGAAATTGGTTTACAAATCGTGTGGTAGATGAATGGAATAGGCTCACTAGACATGAAGCCTCCTCTCTGGGTAGTTTTAAGAATAGATTAGATAGAAATATGGATGAAGCTGCTAGATGGGACTGACTTTTTTTATGTACATATGTATATATTTTTCTAAGGAGTGGGGAGATTATATTTTGCAGGGGCATGAATGGACATAATCCTCTGGATGCATTTAATGTATATTGTAGATTAGATCTGACGAACTCCTGTAAAGGATGACAATGTTGATGACTTTTCTCTGGTAAGAAATCTTTTGTGTGTTGACTGGAACAGGAGCTGCCAAGTGTAGGCCATGAATGGTCTTTTGCAGTCTCCTTCTTTTCTTATGTTCTTATGTAATTGGTGGGGGGGGGGGGGGTCATTACGCCATGTATAACATTTTAAAGCTGCATTCGGCTTTACAATAAGCCCCTCTTCTAGGATGAGGGCGGTAAAGAGGGGAGAGATTGCAAACGGGCGACTTATAAGCTTTGCTTGACAGCCTTTGGCGGGAGTCACGATGACAGAATCTTCTAGGCCACGCATATACTGGTCCCAGCGACGCGGAGAAGGTGTTCAATACAAGCTTGGATCGTCCATTATAATAGAAAAGGCAACCAGCATTTCTTCTCCCGATGCCAATTGCTAAGAGAGAACGTGTAAGCATATTAAATAACTTGGAAGAACAACAAAAGACAGAACCTCGGCGTTGGACAATTTGTCTTGTCATGATATTTCCAGGATACGGAGGATACTTGTGTAGTATATTACACTCCCTTTAATGCAATTTGTAATCACTAGAAATATAAAATCACGCCTTAATAAAAAAAATTTCACCTTAAAGATATACACCTTTTCCTTTAATCTGTCAACACTCTTCCTTGCTACCGTCCTCTTCACAGAGAACTTTTGCACACGTGCCCAACGCCTCACATTAACATACCACTTTAGCTATTAGCCATTTAGTGCATTGGACATACTTATACATACTCATTGTTATATACATTACCAAAATTACATATAATTACATTATTGCAAGTAAATTACCACCAAATTGTTATTTTAAAGTCTTAAGATTCCACTACTACTTATTTCAACTCTCACCTAGTCAATTTATCTCATTCTTTGCTCATTCTTTGCTCCTTTATTCACTTCACCCAACGTAACCTAAACAACTTATAAAAGCAACTTTCAATTTTGTTCACTGGCAATATTTATATCATTCTAAAATACTATATCTTCCAAGTTCCTTAATAATTGATTAAACTTGAGAGAGTCAGCAAACTAATCGTTAACAACGGATTCATTAACCATTATGTACAGTCAGCTATAAGGAAGCAAATGTAGCGATGGTACAGTACAGAGCCTCGTAGCACTCAAAATATATACAAAGAAAACGTAATAAAACTCTTTTGCAAGAACACAGTTAGCCTAGCATACCGAATAGACGAAATAATAATTTTTATTAACCGAGGAATACAACAAACAAATGCCGAAAAAAATGTCACTTTAACTATATACTATCAAACTAGACTGACCTCAAGCCTTATTATCAAAAACAACAAGACCAACACTAGTATGCATAATAATGGACCCATCTGCTGCTCTCACATCATTAATATAGTGCGTACAACGAATATTATGAGTGTTACTTACAAAAATCACAATTTCGCAATAGGTATGTAAATGCTCTGCTATTTGGAATTTTTCGGGAAGGGAAAATATCTGATAAAATATCCATTCCACTCTAGGTAACCAGTTGAAGCCGCCGTGTGTAACACGATATAACTCATTATTTGACAACTTGTATGTTCTTTTACGGCACAAATGTTCTTTGCATGAACTTTCGAATAACTCGGGGCTCCATCAGTTTCGTGAAGCGGAACTAGAATACTTATAGCATTATGTTACAAGGATGAGCTTCATTGCTCATGCTTTAGACACACTATATTCTGATAAGGAATGCTACTACGGTGTTCTTCTCTCTACGCTTTTGGCTGTTGAAAAAAAAAAAAGAATGAGTCTCTTTTTAGGGAGGCTGCTGTAGAGGGGAGTGCTGATGATTTTTTTTACTATGAAGTGAGTGCTAACATCAATACGACATTTAAAAGTGAAGATGCTACTAAAATAGGCTCTACAATACCACTACCACTCCAAATGTTCAATATGGAACAATTCCCAAACTTACATAAGTTCACGCGAAAAAAACTCTTCAAAATTTAAACTGTTACAATGCGCTGCTCTTTTTAGGGCTTTCCTGAAGTAGGCTTATTACAGGGGCCACATAGCCTTGAGAAATAAGCTTACTACCCGGCCACGTTCGGCGATTCGGTCTAGAACGAAATTATCATCAGCCGATATTTATCATCTTCCCCCGGCGCAAGCTTTACCAGTTTTTAACTGTGTAAATTAATTGTGTATTTCCAAATGTAAGTACTCTTTGAAATTATTATTTTAGCTCTGTTTAACAAGCTCCTTGTGGCAAAAATCGTGTTACTTAAAACATACATTATAAACTTAAGTCATAATTAGTTAATCAACTCGCTTATACCATTTACATAACCTACATATAAAAATGCGTATACCACTCCCTAACTTAATGCTATTCACTTATCTTACTTATTTGTATTATTTGCAGGGTATTCATAGATATATTACTAGTCCTGAATTAGCAAATTATAGTAACTATTTCCTATTTACCAGTGATTCGTGACTCTCTCTCAAAGTGTGTCGTAGAATAGGGTCGAGTTCAACCCTTCCTGCGTTTCTCAGCCAAGATAAATGACGGCTATGTGCGTGGGAGATTTATAATATAGACAAAGTGCAAATTAACCAAATTTTAGGTCGTAAAGTTCAAATAATAGTCTCTTGACAATCACTACTAACGGGCTGAACTTAGATCTTGCCTTCGAGTTAGAACACGAATCGATATTGGGTGGGTTGCGTTCGAGGAGCGGATAGCAACGAGTACGGGGTAGCCTCATGCGAATTAAACAAGAATACCCAGAGCCTGAGTGGTTCTGCGAGGAATTGTGCAGAGTCCAACGGGACGCGAATAGCGGGTACGAACGGGGAAGTGAAGACGTCAGGTAGTGACGGGGGCGGGCAGACACCGGATACTGACGAGGTTGGCAGACGGCGGATACTGACGGGGCAGGTAGGTGGTGGACACTGCCTTCCAACTCTGGCGCCGGAGAATTTATAGTGGGGTCGAATGGGCTTTTTTTCCCTTCCGTCCGAAGGGGATAGTTCCAGGGTCTGACGCATTGGCAGATGAGGGTAGTCTCGCCCTATTAGCACGATCGCGGGAAGGTTCCTAAGCCAGCGAGGCGAAACTTTGTCCGACCTACAATGGGACCTTTTAGGGATCTCAAGCTTGTCGCGGCTTTATGCGATGGCGGAATTTCAGGCCACCAAGGCGTCTCATGATTTCGCACTTCCATTAGCGCAGACAAAAAAGGTCGATCAGGTGTCTGTTCTCTCTCTCTCTCTCTCTCTCTCTCTCTCTCTCTCTCTCTCTCTCTCTCTCTCTTTCTTTCTCTCAAACTGATTCCCTATATCAGACACAAGAGTTATGAAGTTGTTTACAGGAATTAGACTTGTTCTCGCTGGATACCGGGAGACAGCGTGGTCAGCTTATCGAAGTGTTCAAAATACTTCGAGGCTTTGACATTGTATACTATAGGAATATTTTCCAGCTTAGCAAGGGCAGAGCAAGAAATCATGGCTACAAACTTGAACTGAAGCGTTACCAGCGTGATCTGTGTAGGAAATCTTTCACATATAGCATCTGCGGCCATTGGAACGCACTTCCAGTGGAAGTTGTCAACAGCAACTCTGTCGAACAGTTCAAGCTCAGACTAGACAAAGTCTTGAAAAATAGCCATTTGGAGACTTGAAGCGTGGCGTAAGTGCTCTTCTAGAGCATCAATCTGAGCCTTTAGAGGACTGCGCCTGCTCAAGTGTTACTTGAAGGTACCCTCTTTGAATGGATCGTAAGGTCTACTAAGTACCTCTTTTCCTCGTTACTTCTTGTTACACACTCTCTCTCTCTCTTTACTCTTTCTCAACAACCACTTTGCCGTCGGTGAGAGAGCTTGCACGATCTACTTGAGTTAAGATACCTAAGCTGGGTGACTTTTAGTCCAGCTGGGTCATACATGCCAGTAATGTAGCTTTAGTAGGATCCAGACTAAGGTTTGTCAAATTTCTCTACCACTTCTTTGATGCGTCTCCTTGCATCCCCCTACAAACTTCTTCGATTCTGTTAGTACTAAGTTTCACCAATTCTCTTCCACTGTCAAAAAAAACAAAAAAAAAACAAACAAACATTCATCTCTATTACACATAAGTTGTTTAGTAATAAGGGCCTCACCAGCTACCTTATGCCGTGGAGCACTCATAAGTTGCAAGAGACTGAGATTGAAGGGATCTCAGGCGTTTGGGGTACGATTAATGGAGAAATGCTAGGTACCCCTTAGAAGCTTTTTCCTAACGTGTAATGGCCTGACCACCCCTCCGTGACCGCTACTTGGTGAACAAAGGCTCAACTGCTCTTTGGTTAGAGAGCTTTTGTGCCTTGCTTGTTGCCAGATCAGCTAAAGATCTCGGATGAAGTCGTGGGCACTTAACTTTACTATTTGCCTTAAGTCTGGCCGTTTTTAGTTGATTAGTAGGGCTTAGTAGGAAGACAGTTACACCTCAAGCACCCCTGTCGAAAAATCAGAGATCCAGTTTACTGGGGCTCTCGTGCTGCTCAGTTGGGAGCTGCAGCACGATTGGGGACGTCTGGCCCAGGGGAGACCCTGGGGTTGGTGTGCTTGGTCAAAGGGTTTTTGTTGGCCGAACGACCGAAAACCTCCTGGAAATAGGCGGATGTGATTAGTGCGAGAGAAAATCATACACAAAAAACATTTTTAATGCGTATGGTCCCAGAGTTTTTAAGATAGGGAAGAAGAATGGTCCTCCGTTTTGCAAGTTAACCTGCAAAACCTACAAAGTTTATAGATGGAGTGAAGACTTCGAGAGCAGGAGCTACAAGGAGCTCACAGATGCCGTTAGTATCTGTGACTTCTGCGAACTGGAGAAGCGCCTGGGCGAGAGTATCGCTCAACTGAGAGAGAAGAACTACCTGCTCAAAAGGGAGGTTCACCTCTTAAAATCAGAGAGGTGCAGATGCTCAGGCGAGTGCGAAGGAGAAAAGGCTTCCGACATCCAAGAACAGGAGTCTTCTGCTGCAGGAATGGCTCAACGAGCCAAAAAGAAGAAAAGAAGGAGGAAGAAGGAAAAGATAAAAGAAGGGAAATTAGAAAGAGAAGAAGAGAAAGTAGAAAGAGAAGAAAAGAAAGTGGAAACCGAGGACGAGAAAGTAGATCAAGAAAAAGAGAAACGAGAAACAGAAGAATAGAAAACATAGGAAGACAAGAAAAAGAAGAAGAAGAAGAAGAAGAAGAAGAAGAAGAAGAAGAAGAAGAAGAAGAAGAAGAAGAAAAAGAAGAAGAAGAAGAAGAAGAAGAAGAAGAAGAAGAAGAAGAAGAAGAAGAAGAAGAAAAAAATGTAGAGAAAGAAGAGGAAACCGGCAAGTCGCTTCCGAAAGGGAAGACTCAGTCGTCTGCAGACAAATGTGCAAGGGTCACCGTTATTGGTGATTCTCAAGCACGGGGTCTGCAGTCCTTGCTAGCGGGCCGCCTTCGCACTAGTGTGGAGGTAAGCTGCCTGCCAGGACCGGGTAACCACCACATCAGAGTAGAGTCGGAGAAATCTCAGATTTCTGAGAGCTCAGTCGTTGCTATGTTGGTAAGTGGCAACGACCTCTACCTGAGAGGAGGTAGGGTAGGCCCTACGGATAAAATCCTCCACACAGTCATGGGTGCCGTGGACGACTGCGGGCTAAAAACCCGCATGTATGTTGTGGTCGGGATGCTCCCGAGGAGAGGTCCAACACGGATCGCTCACTCGATGAACGTCTCTTTGAACCAGCGCCTGGAAGATTTGTGTACGGCAAAGGGAGTCATTTTTTTTGTGGATTCGTAACACACCTTTTATGGTAGGAATGATCTCTACCAAAGGGATGGGGAACATCTTTCGTTTAAAGGAAAGGCCTTTCTGTCGAACATAATCCAGGATGTCGTAGAGAGGACCCAAAGGAGTGTATGGCCCAGATTCAAGGCCGTCGTGCGCCAATACGCTCGCGTCACTCCTGGCATGACCTTTTCGGAGTTCGCTAAGAGGGGGGCCACCACACCAAAAAAAGCAAGCCGGGAAACAGAAGAGGGTAGGGAGTCCTACATTCGGGGACTTCCTAAAGGTTCTTCTGTTTAATGCGAGTTCAACCAAGAACAAGTTTCTTGAACTTCATAGCCTAGTGGCGACGGAAGAACCCGAGAGAGTGGCCATGACGGTGTCATGGATAAAAACCTCGAACCGAGATTTTGAGGGAGAATTCATTGTGAGGGTATGGAACGTACATACTCACATGCCGCCAGACAATCGTGGGAACGAAAGAAATTTGTCGTTTAAGTTGAACTTCGTCTCCTCTCTCTCTCCCCCCACCCTTTCCCCAACTGGCGACAGGAAGTCGGATGAAAGAACGCCTATCTCACAAAGAAGCTTAAATCTTATTTGTCTTCTTTATGATAGCAGGGAAATTGCCCAGAAGGCGCTGCGATAAGCGAATTGTCGTGAATGGAATCTCTCTCTTGGTTTCCCACAATCCTCGGTATAAATAATATCGCCGTCCATATCTCTAGAGCAGTGTCCCAAATCTACTCGCGTAATCCTCACGTTGAACGAAAGTCATTGCCGTAACGTATCGACTACCAACGCGTCGTCGAGTCAACCTTGGTCGCTGTCTCAAAGTGTGTTCCTAGAAGTAAATCCCGCCCGCAGAGTCTGTGACTAGAAGAATACGCTCTGTTGTTCAACGTAACTTGAGTAATAAAAGGAACATCCAAATAGTTACTGGAAGTTACTATTTGTTAGTGTCACTTCCAATTAGGAGTGAACTAACCGGAACTGCAGCCGCAGCCCCGAACCCGTCGTCTTATCCCCCCTCTCCCCGAGAACTCCTGCTAACGCTACCCGAACCACCCCGTCTGGACCTGAGTAGTCGTCTCTCCGATCCATCACAATTTATGGTAATCTGTAAACCCAATGTCCCTCTATTCTTAAATTACCTATTTAATTAACCGTGATTGATACTCCCATTGACTCATTATAAATCTAGACGCTTAACGTCAGTGTTTAATATTTAATCCTTAATTTTGCCTGTTAACTATTGCTAATTATTATATTTGTGTAAAGTAAAGTTTATTTTGAGTACGTGTGTTTATTTGTGGCTGCTCCCTTTTGACGTACCCTTGGCAAGACTTTAATTAAGCATCCCTTTGGCTAATTCATTCAACCTGTATTTTTGCACTCTTAGAATTCAACAATCACAAACCTTTCCCCAGTAACAAGTGGGACTTTTATAGTGAGAATCCTGGCTACGGCACAACACGCCTCTAACCAGCTTTCACACGTTCAGTAGGAATTAAAAGCCTATATATATATATATATATATATATATATATATATATATATATATATATATATATATATATATATATATATATATATATATATATTTATGATCGTAGGATTGAGTCATAGGGTCAATAGCACCGACTAAAACAAAAGCGGTGTGTCCAGATCAAGGACTAGAATAATTATTGGACCAGACTATGAGCAATTCTACGACATATATAAAAGTGGTGTCAGCTTTAAGGGTTTAAATTTTGGAGGAAGCGAACTCATATAGCCGAAAACTTGCCAACGTCCAAGGAAGCCCAAATAAACTAACGTAAATTAAAATAATTAGACTCTATTCCCCGAAGGAATATAAATAATAACCATTAATAACCCTTCCCAAATAACAAAAACAAAGTTAGGAAAATATTCATTATTAGGGGGTTAATTATTAGATTGTATCGGTTAAGAACAATCGCAGCTTCTAATTCTCTTACCAGGTGCGTAAATACTTTCGTGAGTCACCAGTTGCGTCAGCAAGAGTAGCAATGGCTTCACAATCGAAGAAAGAAAAGAAGAATTGGAAGAAAGGAGAAGAAAAGAAGAGTTATAATTGGAAGAAAGGAGAAGAAAAGAGGAGTTAGAATTGGAAGAAAGGAGAAGAAAAGAAGTGTTAGAAATGGAAGTAAAAAAGAAGCGTTAGAATTTGAAGAACGAGAAAGGATTCGAAAACATGAAAGGGAATTAAGCAGAGACCAAGTTGAAGTCAGTTCTGTTGGATCCCGTGATCATCAACCCCAGGCCCCAGCTATGAAACTTTCCCAATATAAAGACGAAGAAGATTTGTGCTCATACTTGACACATTTCGAAAAGATCTTCGAAGTAAACGGATTGGCCCTAGAATCCGAAGGAGTGAGTAGATTGCTCCCATTGCTCAGTCCGCGCTTAAGAGAAATTTTCATCTCGTTACCACACGAAGCTACAATAGACTATAGCACCTTGAAGGCCGAATTGCTATCCGCCTTCAACTTGAACCCTCAGTTCTACCGCGCTAAGTTTAGATCAGCTAAAATCCAGCTCGGTCAAGCTTACCGACATTTTAGATATATCCTGAAGCGAAACCTCCAGTTCTGGCTAGAATCCTCCAAAGTCGAATCGGAGTATGAGGCCCTGATTGACTTTATGTTAAAAGACCAGCTATTGTCCACCCTCCCCCAGGAGATCCGAGCATTAGTGCAAGACCGCCGAGCGTCTACCTTTCACGAATGCCTCGAGGAAGCCGATCTCCATGCGACAAATCATCGCCTATACCCACAGGATACCCGGAAGAATAGTCCCCCGTCCCCGAAGAATAAATTTAGTCAATGGAAGTCCCAACAAAGGAAACTCCCTCCATTGATAAAGACCACAGCTCCGTTCAGGCCAAAGAATAAGCCTTTTGTAGCCCACGAAGACAGAAACCCCCAGTCTTCAATACCCCCCTACAATAACCAGCACCACAATAAGCAGCTTATATGCTACTCCTGCGGTTCCCCCGGCCATTATAAGTCCCAATGCGTACAGAATTCCAGCCTACACCCCACCCAGAGCCAACAAGTCCACCAAGTAACTGCTACCCTTCCCCCGGAACAGCCGGCCGCGCTTACGTCATCCCCCTCGTCTCCATCCCCACAGAAATTTCAAGTGAACTTCCTGTTCAACAAGAGTACCCCCGGAGGACTAAATTTCGAAACCGGCTCGATCAATGGCTGTAAAGTGTCTACCCTCGTCAGAGACACCGGATGCACATGCATTGTGGTGTCGGAAAAAATTGCTTCCCCCTGTCGACCCCCAACATAAGAAGTACGCAATGGTACACGACTTCTTGGGTCGAGAAAATAGATTCCCGGTAATCCGCTGCCACGTACAGTGTAAATATTTCACTGGTTGGGCCGACGTAGTGGCAGCCCCTATCAAATTTTGCTCGGTACTTATTGGCCAGAGCGCACTACTCTCCCCGAGTGAAGTGACTCAAGCTGTCGTGACTCAAGCACAAGCTAGCCGCGAGGCTTCTCCCCCAACACGCTTTTTCCTCAGAGCTCAGCAGAGCTGCCCTTTACTTTAATTCCTTTGGGAAAAGGCCCGAAAGAACGAAGAGGTGATCGTTCGAGGGAACCGACCCATAAGATACATCATTAACGACTCCCTTCTATTTTGCACCTCACGAGATGAGTCGGACCCACCTTCCAAGGTCATGTGTATTCCGCGAACACATGTAGACCAAATCAGGCGAGTAGCACATGGAAGTCACATGGCCAGTCATTTCGGTCATAACAAGACTTCTCAGCGAGTATTTAAATACTTTTTTTGGCCCGGTGCAGCCAAAGATATTGCAGAATTCTGCAAAACGTGCGACTTGTGCCAGAAAACCACTGCAAAAGGTCGAATAGCCTCAGCTTCCCTGCAAAGAACCCCAGTCATTTCTGAGCCCTTCTCGAGAGTCGCCATCGACCTCATCGGACCAATCCACCCCCCTTGTGCCGAAGGTCATACGCATGTACTAACATTGATAGACTGCGCTACCCGATTCCCAGACGCTGTCGCTCTAAAAAGGATCGATAGTATCTCTTGCTCTGAAGCCCTTATTTCCATTTTTTCTCGAGTAGGATTGTCCAAAGAAATCTTGTCAGATAGAGGCCACCAGTTTACCTCTGAGCTCATGGAACACGTGAACACCCTGCTCCAAATCAAACCTATCTTTACCACCCCCTTCCATCCGAGCGCGAACGACATGTGCGAAAAGTTCAATGCGACATTGAAAAGCGTCCTCAAGAAGCTTTGCATGGAACAACCCCAAGAATGGCACCGATATTTGCCAGTTGCGTTATTCGTATGTCACGAAATTCCTCATAGGACCATCGGATTTCCCATTTGAGCTCCTATACGGGAGAAGCGTGCGGGAGCCCCTCAGTGTTTTAAGGGAGTTATGGACAAATTCCCGTTTGTGTCCAGAATTAAAGAACACTTATTCCTTCGTCCTCGAACTAAGGGAAAGATTAAAAAGGTGTTCTGACATAGCAGTCAGAAATTCTGAAATTAATATGGAAAAGTATCGGACATACTTTGATCTAAAGGCCAAACACAGAAAACTGAAGCCCGGAGATGAAGTTCTACTCTTACTCCCCTCGGATTCCCATAAACTTCTCTCCCAATGGAAAGGCCCCCACCCCGTTCAGAAAACCCACAGATCGGTCTATTTTCGGAAGTTAAACACCGTCACCGTGTTCGACGCCGAGCCTCTTCCCCTAATTGACCAAAATTTACATCTCTTCGAAGGAGCCGCCTACATCACTGAGATAGACCTATTTAAGGCCTATTATCAGATCCCCCTAAAGGCATCAGCGAGGAAACTAACAGCCTTTCCTACAGACAAAGGTTTAATGGAATTCACTCGTCTTCCTTTCGGCCTAGTCACTGCCTGCAGTAGCTACAACCGCATGATGCGCCGTGTAATAGACGGTTTAAAAAACGTTTCTTTTTATTTTGATAACGTGAATGTAGCTACACGTTCATAGAACGACCATATCTTGTCCCTCCGCCCGCTTTTGGAACGCTTAAAGCATCATGGCCTAACTATTAAACCCTCAAAAGGCCATTTTTCTTATAAATCCATAGAATACCTTAGATTTAAAACAGGCGAAAGTCATCTGGCCCCACAGCAAGAGAAGCAATTACGGTCATTCCTCGGTGCTGCGTCATTTGACCGCCGCTTCGTACCCCAATTCGCTTCTGTAGCAGCTCCCCTAAACGATCTGCTAAAATAGAAACTTCCGGACCCCCTCCAGTGTAACCCCGACACCGAAGCGCACTTTGAAGAACTCAAAGAGAAGCTAGTCTCCGCCCCAATCTTAAAATTGGCAAACCCACACAAGAAATTTGGCGTAAGGACAGATGCCTCCCAACTGGGTATTGGCTGCGTATTACTCCAATACGACGAGGACCAAGAACCCGCTCCTATAAGCTATGTGAGTCACCGACTGACGGCTCGCGAAAGGGCATACGCTACGGTAGAATTAGAAGCTCTAGATTTTTTTTGCGATTACAAAATTTAGAATGTATCTGGTAAGTCGTCCATTCCTCATAGAGACTGATCATAGACCGTTAGCCTACTTAAAAACTTGTAAGAACGGAAACAGGCGGCTAATGCGCTGGTCATGATTGCTAGCGGAGTACCGTTATGAAATCAGGTATCTAAAAGGGTGTGACAATGTCTCGCAGACAGCCTTTCGAGAAACCCAATTTCAGATAGCAATTAATAGTCAATTATTTATTTTTTGTGTGTGTATCTCTTTGTATTAATAATTATTTCTTACCTGTACTCCGTATGTGTTTTGTTTTGTTTTGTATATGTAAATTAGAGAAACTGACGTAGCAGTAGTATTTTGTAGCCATTAAATACTAAGGTAAATTCCTAACGGTTTTGATAAAATTACCGACTCAATTGTTCGAGTCGAGGAAGATAATGACAAATTTCCCCAGTGAAGATAATTTTCACATTATTCCTTATTTCATGGCAAAATAATGTTCTTCGAAATAGGTAAGCGTGTGAGGGTATGGAACGTACATACTCACATGCCGCCAGACAATCGTGGGAACGAAAGAAATTTGTCGTTTAAGTTGAACTTCGTCTCCTCTCTCTCTTCCCCCACCCTTTCCCCAACTGGCGACAGGATGTCGGATGAAAGAACGCCTATCTCACAAAGGAGCTTAAATCTTATTTGTCTTATTTATGATAGCAGGGAAATTGTCCAGAAGGCGCTGCGATAAGCGAATTGTCGTGAATGGAATCTCTCTCTCGGTTTCCCACAATCCTCGGTATAAATAATATCGCCGTCCATCTCTCTAGAGCAGTGTCTCAAATCTACTCGCGTAATCCTCACGTTGAACGAGAGTCGTTGCCATAACGTATCGACTACCAACGCGTCGTCGAGTCAACCTTGGTCGCTGTCTCAAAGTGTGTTCCTGGAAGTAAATCCCGCCCCGCATAGTCTGTGACTAGAAGAGTACGCTCTGTTGCTCAACGTAACTTGAGTAATAAAAGGAACATCCAAATAGTTACTGGAAGTTACTATTTGTTAGTGTCACATCCAGTTAGGAGTGAACTGACCGGAACTGCAGCCAGCAGCCCCGAACCCGTCGTCTTATCCCCCCTCTCCCCGAGAACTCGTGCTAACGCCACCCGAACCACCCCGTCTGGACCTGAGTAGTCGTCTCTCCTATCCATCACAATTTATGGTAATCTGTAAACCCAGTGTCCCTCTATTCTTAAATCACCTATTTAATTAACCGTGATTGATACTCCCATTGACTCATTATAAATCTAGACGCTTAACGTCAGTGTTTAATATTTAATCCTTAATTTTGCCTGTTAACTATTGCTAATTATTATATTTGTGTAAAGTAAAGTTTATTTTGAGTACGTGTGTTTATTTGTGGCTGCTCCCTTTTGACGTACCCTTGGCAAGACTTTAATTAAGCATCCCTTTGGCTAATTCATTCAACCTGTATTTTTGCACTCTTAGAATTCAACAATCACAAACCTTTCCCCAGTAACAAGTGGGACTTTTATAGTGAGAATCCTGGCTACGGCCCAACACGCCTCTAACCAGCTTTCGCACGTTCAGTAGGAATTAAAGCCTACCTATATATATATATATATATATATATATATATATATATATATATATATATATATATATATATATATATATATATATATATATATATATATATATATATATATATATATATATTTATGATCGTAGGATTGAGTCATAGGGTCAATAGCACCGACTAAAACAAAAGCGGTGTGTCCAGATTAAGGACTAGAATAATTATTGGACCAGACTATGAGCAATTCTACGACATTCATGATTCCTGGCTACCAACTCTTTCTAAAAGATAGGCTAGAAAGAGAGGGTGGCGGTGTGATGTTGTATGTTAGGAATACATTCAAAAGGACGAACTGCAACATTAGATTCGACCACGAGCTTCTAGGTGTAAACCTAGACATAGGTCCTGCCAGATACAGGACCCTGCTGCTTTATCGACTCCCTGCCCAACTCGTTAAAAAGGACAGGGATATGTACCGGCTACTGGGTGCATTTGTTCAAGACAGTGTGTGTATCGCCATGGGTGATTTCAATACCCAAGTTGACTGGGAAACCAGAGAACCCTGTGGCGAGAACGCACTACTCCTGGAGTTGGCGAACGAGTTCCTGACCCAATGGGTGAGAGAGCCGACGACAGGTAATAATACCCTCGACTTGGTTTCCCCCTCTGAGGGTGACATCGTTGAGGATCTCTCGGTAAGCGAAGAGCTCGGTGGCAGTGATCACCGACTAGTCAGATTTATAGTCAAGGTTCCCAAGGTAGAGTCTGCGACTGGTAAATCGAGGAAACTTGATTTGAGAAGAGCAGACTTTGCAGGTCTTCGTGCTGGATTGACTGATACGAGGTTAGGAGTGTGCGAGGATGTGAAAGTTTCGTGGAATAAATTCCAAACTACCTTCATGAGTCTTCAATTACGATTCATGCCTTTGAAAAGCCTTTGTCGGCCTTCTGTTCAACCCTGTGGTTTAATCAAAAAATTGGTCAACTGCTGAGGGAGAAAAGAACGGTCTACCGGCAGCAAAGATTTCTAGTGACTTTGACAAGTAATGTAGGCTAGCTAGGAGAGTGATGTCCAGCATAAAGGCGGTAAAGCATGCCAAAGAGATACAAGTGGGGAATCATAGAGGGGTGTAATGATACTTCGAAATGCTCCATGTCCCAGGTAACGAAGCTCTTGATGTTCTAACTAAGGTATTAGATAATTAAAAAATTAAAGCTTGCTCTAGGCAAAAATAAAATTATAAATTTTGTTAAACTTTATGTTACTGACAATGTATTTATCAGCGATATGGGTTTTTTCGCCAAAAATATGCTCTTAGCATGAGTAATCCTTTATCGCCCATATTATGTAACCTTTTTATGGAACATTTCGAAATATCATTACTTCCTTCTGTGATTCCCCATCATAATTTTGTATGGTATAGGTAGGTAGATGATGTCATATCGATTTGGCCCATAAATAGTTTAAACTTATTTGACAATTTCCTAAAAAATCTTAACGACCTCCATCCCACTATCAATTTTAAAGTAGAGTGGGAAAAGATAATTGTATATCCTTTCTTGATGTAAAAATTGTTAGTCATTGACAAAATTAGCTTCACTGTGTACCGAAAACCAACCCATTCTAACTCTTTATCCATTTTTTTTTCATCATGATATTAACATTAAATGAGCCGTTGCATCAAGTATGTTTTTGAGATCACTTAGGATATGTGACCCTTGCTTTCTAGAAGACGAGATTACATATATAACCTTCAATTCCATTGAATCAAATTATTTCTCCACGTGATCAATGAAAGTTTATCGAAAGCAAAATTTACTCATTACCATCCCAAAGATAAAACTAAATTTAGTAATACGAAGTGTCTATCCCTTCCTTTTTCTCCCCTCCTTAAAAGAGTGAACAAAGTTATTTCCCCAGACCTAACCACATTTAAATACTCTTTTTCTATCCTTAAATCTTTCCCTTCGACCAAGCCCGTGGATCAGCCAAATGAATCAGGTGTATATTTAATCCCATGTGGCAACGTCCCTCATTTTATCTAGGAGAGATGGGAAGAACCTTAACAAAACGAATATATGAACATAAAGATGATGTCAGACGAGGCAGTACTACATCCAGTATATTTAATCATATCATCAATTTCAACCACTAAATTGACTATTCAAAGGCACAAATCATATATAATTGTAAAGATTTCCGTAGAAGGAAAATAGTAGAATCTATATTAATAGGAGAAATTCCAAATTTTATTTTTTCAGATGGGCAATTGAAATTCAGCCTCCATTCCCGATACCTCATCGTAAACAACTTAGTCAACGATCTTAGACTCACCCCCCCTGATTAATGACTCCCCCCCCCCCGTTTTGTGTTTCATTGTAGTTTTTTCTTTTTGTTTTTTTTCAGGTCTGTACGCTATTTATAGACTTTTGTAACAATTGGATTCTCAGTATACGACTGAAAAGGGTATGATAAACTACATACTGAAACTATTCTCGTAAATTGAATTTTTGACTCCTATACAGTGGTTGCACTATCATATATATATATATATATATATATATATATATATATATATATATATATATATATATTCGTCTCTAAGGGGCATGACCTTAACTTGTCCGTGTGGACGACCCAGTGATCTAGTTTGTTCATTATTTCCAACCCTTGGGCGGAGTTTCCAACAGCTCTGTGTACCTGTTGTGCCTACATATTTCCCATAGATTTAGCTTTATTATAGTAAATTCCTCTGACTGCCGTCAGAGGACTTTACTCACCCGATAAATTGGCTGAACTTTTGCGAAGTTATCATGAAGAATCTCCTTATATCCAATTGACGACCAAGAGAGGATACTGCACATCGCGCAACAGATTCCTCTAAGTATTTTTAAGCTATTTAAGGGATTTTTTTTTCTAGAAGGTTAAAGGCGTTTCGGGTGAGTGGATTTAAGTAACGCTTTCTTTCTTGAATATGTGAGATCAGAGTTAGACAAGTTACATGAGCTCTTGTCTATTCAAGTTATGGTAGATATACGGCACGCACGTAATCCGAGCTGTTCGACCCTCCCTTCACGGAAATTTCCATGCGAGCAATGCCCGACTACATTACTCCCCTTTTTAACAATTTTAGGTCAACGTAACTTGGAGGAGATAGCTAAAGTAGCAGATGAACTATTTAACACCCGTACACCCACTGGGAGATTGTTTCCAGTAATCCTGCTCCCAACCCTAATATGGTAAATTGTGGGCAGGTCCAGGTCTCATGTGAACCGCCCAACAAACAGCTTGAATGCAACCAAATTAGGGCCTCTCATTCCTGGAAATAGCTGCCCTCCTAGAAAGGATGCAAAAAGACGACAAATGGAGAGATAGGAGCAGAGTCACGAGCATGTTGGCCGAAGCTAAATGACCCGCTCGTCCACCCCAAAAGGTGAGGCACATCATTCCCATTCAATTTTTTGTGTCTATCTCTCCCCTCCTCAATTTTATCGCTATCAAGCATCGGGTCTGCGCTGGTATTGTTTAAATTACGGTGATGAAGCTGCAGAATATAAACAGCCATGCCAATATTTTCCTTCGTCCTTTTCCCCCTCGTCATTTCCTTCTCAAACTTCTCTCCACGTTTCTCATTCTCACCCAACGGACTGGTGCTGGTACCACCCTCAACTTTCACACCGACTCCTGCTTCACCCCTTTCAATTGCAGCTTCTGTTCAACATCAAAATTCTCTTTCTGCTTACCATTCATCAAATTCTTCAACTCGTCAGCATATGTTAAAGCAGAGAGACAAGTGGCTCGTGGGTCTATCATCTCTGCCATCTCTTCACTTCCCAAGGTTGGTCAACCTTTCTCCATTCATGACCCACTATCTCGATTTTCCTATATGGGTGACCTTAGCGCTGAATGCAGTTATTCTAGCCTCTCTAGCCTCTTAGAGACAAGGCATGGACCCATGGAAAGCATATCTTTCAGTTGGCTTTCGGTCTCCGTCGGGTTTTTCGATGGACCTCCATTGTGGCAGAGGTAGACGATCTTATTTTTGGCCTCGATTTCGTTTCTATATACGACCTTTTGGTTGATTATCGCAGCCGAAAGCTTGTCGACCGCTCTTCTCTCACTGGTTCTGGTTTACTTTTCCCATCTCAAATTTATCTCTTGTATGTCTGTCTCCGTCCAACCGAGCCTCACTTCCAGCAGGAGTTCCCTGACCTTAGTCTTCTACCTTGGAAGGACAGGCCTATTAAAAATTGTGTAGTTAATCGGATCGAGACGACAAAAGGATCTGTATCCTTCCGCCCCCGTCATTAAGCCTCGGATAGACTCGCGTTAATGAAGCAAGAGTTCAATTTCATGATGGATGGTGGCATATTTCGTCCTGCTACTTCCCACTTGGCCGCTCCGCTTCATGTAGTCACAAAGTCCGAATGAGTTCAGAACTGTGGGTGATTACAGACGAATGAACGCTTGACCTATCCTAGATATGTACCTTTTATCCTAAACCTCTAACCTAAACTTTGCTCTCTTCGATTGTTCTATCTTTACTCGACTCGACCTTATTCGTGCCTTCAACTAGATCCCTATTCACCCAAATAATATCCTAAAGACAGCTATCCCCATTCCAGTTGGATCATTTGTGAAACTACGAACGCCTTATGGTATGCGTAATAATCCTTCGACCCAAAGGTTGGGTCAAATTACACTTATAGGAAAAGAATCCAAAATTATAATGGTTTGTCAACGCACAAAATTATCGAAAGCTGTATCTTACGTCCATCTCCTCCCGCCTATCGTATTCCATCTCTGTCGAATTTTTCAGGTCTCTACCCTGGCTGCTAAATGACTGGTGTTAGCGCATGTGCAGCAACGCACATCCAACTAATCTTTAACAGGACGGCTAAGGTCTGGATCTGTTGTGGCTAACCCAGATACTGGACCCGATCATTTTAGTTGGCCTCACAGTCAAAAGGACAGTAAAGCCTACCCCCATTAACAGTGGAGCCTTGTGCAACCGATTACGTTCGCAGGAGTGATCAGTCCATTACACGCAAGAAGGAGGTTATTGAAGCAAAACCAATCTTCCCATTTATTCAGACCCAACGCCCAGGACCTCTCAAGTCCTGGTCTCTTACTACCTGCGAGTAATATTTAGAGAAGTTTCAAAGCCTCTCTTCTAAAACGGCATGATATAGCTGGTTAGGTACTTAAGCCGAGACGAAGGGTTGAGGAGATAGTCGTAGAAAAAAAAGAAATGCTGAGAGAGAATGAGGAAGCACACCAACTTTACACGGCTCTGTCAGAGACATCAAGTCAACCCAGTGACGGGGATTCTATAATTTGCCCTGATGCTGGGAGGACGTGCAACCACTCCAGGTACCAAGTGTAACAGGCTACAGACGGTACTCTCCCATGCGCGGAAGGTGAGTAGCAGCCTAGGGTGTGATATGAAATTTTGTAATGCCGAGGTTCTGCTCGAAGCGGTGGACCTTCTTGACTTCCCAGAGATAGATCATCTAAGATATGCTCTACAGAGATGTCACGAAGGCCTTTGACAAAAATGGTACCTTGATAGCAGTTGAGGCGTGGGTGATGTTCACTGAGATCGCACATCCAATTATCGTTCTGATGGCGAGGAGAGAATTCGTGCAGGCAGAGAACGGCACTTTAGTAGTATTATGAAATTAATTAGTGTTTTATTTAGCTTAAATAGCGAACAAGAAGTAAACCCATAATAAATTTTGAGATCAAAATTGAATAATGAACCTTAGGCCTAATGAGCCGGAGAATCGACAGTTAACGCTTTCAAAAATTAGAAGGATTTGAAGAATGAACGAAAACGAAAATAAAATGTACTTAGGAATTAACAAATAAAAACAGGATGGATTGAATATAACTTTCGGTAAATTGGTATACACGAATGATGATTTAATGGATATTAATTGGACGTTGAATATTAAGTTAAATATGATGTTAAATAAAATAGGATCACAATACAATATTAAATTGGATGTAAACAGTAGTGTTACTGATAGTTGATCACAATGATATATAAATTAGGATGTACGATAATAGTATGTTAGCTAACACAATGGTTATAGTAAATTGGGGTCTTGCGAGTCTGGAGATGCGAGTATAGATATAGGGCCCCCGTGGTATGAACCTAGATAGATACTTCACAACAAACCTATATCTATAAGTTTTTGAGGAAAGTTTTTGAATCGTAACAAGGCTCGAGCGGCTGAGCTTATGGCGAAGTTAGACTTAATGGCTGACCACAAATCGTTGAGGAATGGATGGAATACAACGAGGATAGAATAAAATATATATTCTTATAGATTAACAATAATGAAACATAGTTGAAATATATTTATTGAATTTGAATTTAATTATACAAAAAGGAACATGAGTTTAATACTGAATTTTCGTCTTAACTAAGCTTGGTGTAAGGTACATAGGTAACAAGGTAAATAGGTAGCAAATAGTGTGTAAGTGAGTCTAAAATGAGAATACGAGGAATTAAACTAGGTGTGATTTGTTTGGAGTTAAATGATTATATGTAGAAGGAATATCTACTAACCTTTACGATGGGAATGACGAAACACGAATGAGGAATACTTGTGTTCAATGTGGAACAGCTGAAAGCGTGTTAATTTGTGTTTGACTAAAGGAAGTGTTGACAAAAAAATGTATCTTAATTACGAGTTTTGGATCTAATTATTTATACAAAAATATATTGAACATACATTTACATCAAAATTTAAGATTTTTGATTTCTAATTTAATATAGGATTATTTGAGATTATTGATAATTTATACATAAGATTTAATAGAAATGGTTGAAGTTAAATGGGGGAAAAAATGGATATTTTAACATTGGATTTAAAAAGGAAAGTATGCTAATATTTTATAGGAATGCCCGAGGGCATTGCTCTAACCCCCCCCCCTAATAAAGTTACCCCCCTTTTTTTAATTTAAGACTCGCTGTCTGACGATGCGACCGGAGCATGTGGTGACAGTGCCATTGGTTTGGCTGCGAGGGCGGGGACACGGATTCACTGTTGGAGTGCCAGTAGCGTTGAACGATGAACTGCCACAAGAGAAGGTTGATGGAGTGAAGGTGATCCGCCTGTTGGTTGTAAAAGCTGACATCTTTGCAAGCTCATACAAAGTTCGTAAAGAGGCAGTTGGCAATTTCCCGTCTGAGAAAATTATGTACCTCGCCCCAAAATCCATTTTGTACGACGTTTGATACCAATATGGTTACCTGAAATTCAAAGTACGACTCCTCCCAACCACCAACCAATCAAAATCTTTGTACAACTCAATTCGAAATTAACTAATCAGAATAGACTTTCCCGTTTCCCGAGTCCGAAGCGCATTTCAACGAACACTTTTATTGAATCAGCGCTCCAGACAAGGTTAGTAAGAATTAGCTTCCTAATTAATCATCAGTGTATACAAAAGTTTAAAAACATTTTAAAAAATATTAAAAGTGTAATTCCTTCCTTTTAATTCCAGTTCCCCTGATTTATAACTTAAAAAACATCGTAGTAGTACTATATTATATTTTCTATAATTCCCCCATATTTTATATCTTATTCACTATAATATCCACCCTATATAGCTTATTCCTCTTAACATTATAATCATCGGCCATTTGCCTATATTCAATATAATATATATATATATATATATATATATATATATATATATATATATATATATATATATATATATATATATATATATATATATATATATATATATATATATATATATAATACATTATATTCATTAACCGTATTATCAAATTCAAATTAATCATATTCCATTATTTGTTTTTCACTAAATCTTGTTAAATTTATGCGTCAGTGATTTTAAAACCTTCACGGTGGAAATAGTTATCCTTCATCACGTTTTCTCTTTCAAGTCATTTTTTATCTTTAAATACATATAGCAAGGTTTAATGGCTGCTATCTAGGCAAGTTTGTCATTAAACTCATCACCATAGCTATAATTGGTGCCCTAGACTCTTTCTTTTTTTCAATTAAGTATAATATAGTTTAACGCTTAGTTACGTAAAAAATATATTATTCTTTACACGTGAGTTCACGCTTGTCAACTACAGACTCAGCCGATTCTCTCTCTCTATCTCTCTCTCTCTCTCTCTCTCTCTCTCTCTCTCTCTCTCTCACTGACTACGGCTCGGCTTAAGCCTACCTCCCTTCTTTCGTTTTCGCTGTAAGTTTGTTTTCATCTTACTTCAACCTCCCCATTTTTTTTTCTTAACCGCAAATTTCAAAGACACACATTCCTTAGTTTTATCTTTAAATTAATATGGTAAGGTTTAATGGCTTCTATCTAGGCAAGTTTGTCATTAAACCCATCAAAATAGCTATATTGGTTCCTTCCGAGATGGCATCAAGCGGGATGTAGGAGTCTTGAGTCCCTAGTCCGATGACGGAGTAACCAGTGGGGGAGAGATTTGATCCTGACTGGCCACTTCTGCCGACGAGGGTTCCTGCAACAAAAGAGGAGGAGGAGGCAGAAAAATGGAAGGTGCTTTTGAGTAGCAGGGGTGGTGGGAAGGGTAGGATTGGGTTTACTTTGGGGTATTACTGTATCATAGAGGGGTAAAGTGGAATAATAATAATAATAATAATAATAATAATAATAATAAGAAGAAGAAGAAGAAGAAGAAGAAGAAGAAGAAGAAGAAGAAGAAGAAGAAGAACTACAGAACTACAGAACTACAGAATCTAGGACCAGCAAAGACCCTAAGGTCCGCTCGAGGCTAGTCCCCTACACTACATCCGAAACTACGATACACACTTATCTACGAGTGTATCTCTAACATGCTATATATTTTTTTTGATTATTATTATTTTTTTTTTTTAAATATATAATCTACTGTACACACTTATCTACATGTGTACAATGTCATGCATATTAACTACTTCAACCTAGGGGGGGTGATAGAAAGTTTTTCTTCTCAACTTCCGCAGCCCTCGACTGCTAGTGGTGAAAATCTAGTTATAGGATAGGCGGAAAAGAAAATGGACATCTAAACTACACATGCAAGAGAAATCGCTGGCATCATTTTTAGTCATCATTTTTACTCTCGTTGTTCCTCCGCTCCAAACTCCTTTTGCAAAGACGTTATTCTTTACTGTGCTCAGACTACGTTATATTTATACTATTTAAGTGCGCGTCGAGACGGTTTTTAAACATATTTACCGACCTACTATCCACTACGTGGGTGGGTAGCCTATTCCAAATTTGAGTAATTTTAAACGTAAAATAGTTTTGGGCTATACTAGTGTTAAATCGCTTGTTGACTAATTTTAATCCGTTTTGCCGAGTGTTTCCCCTATGATCCAATTCGAACAAATTCCTATAATCAACGTTTGAAAATCCTTTCAATATTTTAAATACTTCTATTAGCTGGCCACGTAATCTTCTGCCTTCGAGAGATGGCAAATCTAATGCCCTGAGTCTATCCTCATAGGGCCTGTTTCTCAGCTCGGGAATTAATTTTGTAGCCCTACGCTGCACTCTTTCTAATTGCGCGATATCTTTGTTTAAGTATGGAGCCCAAAATTGAACCGCATATTCGAGCAGTGGACGCACAAGTGATTTATACAATGGTAAAATTATCTCTTTGGATTTGAACGTGAAATTACGCGCGATATAACCCAGCACACGATTTGCTTTTTTACATGCATCCGCGCATTGTTTCGTGACTTTGAAGTCATCCGAGACTAAAACTCCCAGGTCTTTTTCCAATTTAACTACGTCGAGGACCTGGCTTTTCATGGTATACTCTACCCTCAAATTATGGCAACCCAAATGCATCACCTTACATTTACTTAAATTAAACTGCATTTGCCACTTATCCGCCCATCTGACAATCAAGTTTAGGTCCTTTTGTAATTTTTCTACATCCGATCTTACATAGGCACGGTTGCCCAGCTTCGTGTCGTCAGCAAATTTAGAAATCGTACTAAATACGCCATTATCCAAATCGTTTATATATATTAGAAACAATAATGGGCCAAGAACGGAGCCTTGTGGCACTCCACTACTGACGTTGACCCAATCAGAACATTCACCATTTATAACTACTCGCTGCGAACGATCCTTCAGCCAATTTCTAATCCAATTTAATATCTTACCCTTCACACCGATTGCTTTAACTTTCATTAATAATCTCTCGTGCGGAACGGTGTCAAACGCCTTTTTAAAGTCTAGATAGATTACATCTACAGCTTTGCTTTCGTCGTAAACGCAAATCATTTTATGGAAGAATTCGAGCAAATTTGTCAAGCACGATCTCGCCCGCCTAAACCCATGTTGGGAATCTTTAATCAGATTATTTAGCTCGAGGTGGCACACTATTCTATCTCTAATTACCGATTCTAAAAGCTTTCCAACTACCGAAGTTAGACTAATAGGACGAAAATTCGTTGCTTCGTATCTATTCCCATTCTTAAATATTGGTGTAACGTTCGCACGCTTGAAGTCTACAGAGACTACGCTATCTTCTATTGAGCGATTGAAAATTGCACGCAACGGCTTCGCAAGCTCATTCTTAAGTTCCTTTAAATGAGTGGGGTAAACGCCATCGGGCCCGGGTGATTTCGACTTTTTCATCAGGTTAATATATTTAAGAATTTCCACTTCATTAACCGTTATATCGGATATGCAAATATCAATATTATCTACTTCTTCAACTAACGATCCTAATTGGGACGAATCTTCAACAGTAAAGACGCCTGTGAAATGTTCATTTAAAATTTTAGACATTTCCACCGGAAATTCCGTCAAACGACCATCTTTGTCTTTAATCGGCCCTATTGAACCTTTTAAGGGTTTCCTACTGTTTACATAGCCGTAAAACCGTTTCGGTTCCTTCTTTGAATCCTTCGCCAGTTTTATTTCATATTTCCGCTTCGCATCTCTAACCGCCCGTTTAACTTCTCTTCGAGAATCTATGTAATTTTGCCGACTTATAAATGACTCATTGTTCTTATGTATTTGAAATTTTCTATTTCGGTCCTTAATTAAGCTTAATATTAGTGGGCTAACCCACGGCGCTCTCATCGACTTCCCGCTCTTACGGCGCACATACTTTACCAAGTCGAAATTTACACTAAGGAGTGTACGCCGAAGCTCAGTGTACATTTCTCCTGCTGACCTATTCTCGAAGCGCATTCCCCAGTCTACATCCTTAATCCTTTCGCGAAAAGTATCAAAATCACAGCTACCAAAACGTGGCATTAGCTGTGTACTAATTTTTACATCTACACACGTGTTTAGTACGAATCTAATCTCATTATGGTCACTCGAGGCTAAATGCTCTCCTACACAAACATTTTCTACCAATGACTCGTCGGTCGCCATGATTAAATGGAGGATATTATTATCACGAGTTGGTTCCTCCACTTTTTGAACGAGAAAATTCTCCAGAATAAAGTTTAGTAGTCTCTCCCCAGCTTTATCTGACGTTAGGTTACTATAATTAACGTTTGGATAGTTAAAATCGCCGCAGACTAATGTGGTCCCTTTTCTAACCCAAGATGAAAGCATATCAAAGAGTGCAGCATCTTCTCTTTCTATTTGCGATGGAGGACGATATATGACGGCTAAATTAATTTTATATTTTGCATTACAACATAATTGGATTAATAAGGCCTCACTTCTCATATCTGCCGTAGACGAGTCGATCGTTATAGCGTTTAAGTCATCTTTTATATACACTAATACGCCGCCTCCTCTACCAGTTTGTCTATTTGTATAATGAATTTTATAACCTGGTATATCAAATTCGCAAACACTGATCCCCGAATGTGTATCTATCCAAGTCTCACTTAAGAATACGAGATCGTAGTCTCCCTCTAGAATTACGGCTTTTATTTCGGCAAGTTTATTTTTTAAGCTACGAACATTTGAATATATACATTTCAATTTGCGCTTTAGGTGGACTCCTCTATCACACGCGAATCGGTTCCGTTCCCCTGCTCCCCAATACTCATTGCCCCTTCAAGCGAGGACCGGTCCAGCGCATGGGCATCACGTGAAGAAGAAGAAGAAGAAGAAGAAGAAGAAGAAGAAGAAGAAGAAGAAGAAGAAGAAGAAAAAGAAAAAGAAAAAGAAAAAAAAGAAGAAGAAGAAGAAGAAGAAGAAGAAGAAGAAGAAGAAGAAGAAGAAGAAGAAGAAGAAGAAGAAGAAGGAGGAGGAGGAGGAGGAGGAGGAGGAGGAGGAGGAGGAGGAGGTGATAATGGCTCTAGATGAACATTTTCGGTATAGGCGAGTTTCAGGCGAATGATAGAGACATATTCTGCCTGGTACCAAGCTGTAGGAAGAAGAATTTCGGCTTCCTGGAGATGACAAGAAAGGGTCCGTCATAGACGGGTTGCAATGATGTGCGAGTTGAATCGCGACAGACGAAAAATATAGGAACATGTTGCCATCTCCTTCGGCACGAAGGTTTTATTATTAGCAGGCACTCGAGGGGCAGTTGGCTTAACTTCAGCCATTACCCGTACAAGATTTTTTACGTATGAAAAAGGATCAAGGTGAGATGGTAGAAGTCTGTCAGAGGAAGAAAAGAATTGACCAGAGAGATGAAGTTTAGTACCGTAAACTAATTCCGTTGCAGAGCAAGCCAGATCATCTTTCAAGGACGAGCGAATGCCAAGGAGAATCAAAAGGTAGCTTGTCCACCCAAGTTATGTTTAGATCGGTGGAGCGTAAGCTTGCTTTGATGGTCCGAGGCAGACGTTCTACCTTATAGTTACGCTCGTTGGTTTCTCTTCTGTGAACCTGAACAGGGCCTGCGCCTCTGATTGTCAACTCCGTGCTTGTACTCGCTCCATGATCCCCGTTGCAGCATTAACCTCTGGATGTTGGCCTCCACCCTCCGTATTGAGGCCTCGAGGTCCCTGGATAAAGATGATGGAACCTCTAAACGCTCGGCCCGGTTGTCAGAGAAGCTCGTCGTCCCCTTAATGGGATATTGATAGATTAAATAAATTATTAGATGGGTTAATGTTATTAGATGTGCCGCTGCCCCATTGAACATAAGGGTTATTATATAACTTGTCAGCGGCCGATGCGAGCTGCTCGATCGATGAATCCCACTCGTTAATAATTATAGGCCTGATCCCCTTTGAGACCCTCCCTCATGATAATCTCAGTGAGGTGGGGGTTAAGATGTTCGATTTGTGCACCTTTCACCCTGATAAGAGCCTTCAAATGTTTTAGAAATTCCGAAGGGCTCCTATCTCCCATATCCTGAATGGAGAGGAGCTATCTGGGACATGCCGAACTTGGATTAAATGCACCCATGAGGCATTTCAGTATGCCAGCCGGCCCACCATCTAGTAAAAGTTCTCTAAATTCTTTAAAAATAATCATAGGGAGGCGCTGGACGATGGCAGATATCTTCTCTTCTCCCGTCACATGCTGAAGCTTAAGAATGAGGGCTGACGCATCTAGCCATGCGATAGGGTTTGCCGGATCGTACACGGGAAGAGAGATGTAGGCGTGAGCGTGCCTCTGGATGAGTTGAAGATTTGGGGCAGGGGCTTCGCTAATTTGCAAGATTGGGCCGTTGCCTGAGGTCATCTGATGTTCCATGCTAGTCGCTACCGAGTTTGTGTACATGTGTAGATGGAAGGATAAGATTGATGTGCGCGCGTGTGTATGAGTGGGCAAAACTCAGTCACGCGAATGAACGTAAAATAAAAAATATCGGAAACAGAAATATTATTCACTCGTTATATTTATATAATATAATAAATTTAATTTAATAAGGATATTATTAATTCAATTAAGGATGTAATTGGAAACTTGGGATTAGAAACTACTAATACATGTTGAGAGTCGACGCTCGGAAAAATAAATGACCAACTGACTCAGCTGGCTGGCGCGCTCAAAAAATATGAAACAATATGACTGGGTTGAAAATTTATATTTAATTATATAATTCAGAGTGAATGAACGTACGGGAGATAATTAAACAAATTTGGGGCATCAAGCTCATTGTGCGACGAGCTTGCGTATGACATTGACGCCGGGATGAGAGAGACCGTGAATTTGGTCGAAAATGTGCCGACGGCAGTCAGGCAATGAATAGTTGACCAGGATGCGGCTGGAAGGATTGTCTGGTAATTCGACTTCGTGAACGACGAGTTAAGAAGAGTGACGCAGCGTTTGCGGGTCTTCATCCTGTTCTTTGGCCAGCGCTATTGTTGCATGATCGATGGGCGCAGTGTGAGAGAGTCGTTCATGCTGATGAGATAATCGCAACCACGAGAGTAAGGCAGAAGACCTAATAGATCGACGAAGGCGACGAAGGAAGAGGAAAAGGGACCAGAGGGTTTTTTGTGTGACGATGCACTTTGGTGCGCTGGCATGGCAGGCATGAGCCTGTCCACACGAAGAGTTGTGCAACGAGGTTGCGTATGGCATTGACGCCAGGATGAGAGAGACCGTGAATTTGGTCGAAAATGTGCCGATGGCAGTCAGGCAATGAATAGTCACCAGGATGCGGCTGGAAGGACTGTCTGATAATTCGACTTCGTGAACAACGAGTTGAAAAGAGTGACGCAGCGTTTGCGTGTCTTCATCCTGTTCTTGGGCCAGCGCTATTCTTGCATGATCGATGGGCGCAGTGTGAGAGAGTCGCGGAAATGCGAGAAAGCGCGTTTGATACAACGCTTGAAGAGCCAGGAACATAGCGAATATCACTCGTCATCCTTAGGATAAAGTCAAGGTGACGACTATCAACTGCAGTATGCATCAAGGACGTGGAACGAGACGAGCAAGCACCGACCAAAGGTTTATGGTCAGTAAAAATAGTAAAGTCACGCCCTTCAAAATGATGGTGGAAGTGGCGGGTTGCGAGGTATATTCCGAGGAGTTTGCTAGATAACGTCCTATACTTCTTTTGGCAGTCAGAAAGAGAGCGAGAGAAGAAAGCAAGAGGTTGCCATTGATCACCAATCTTCTGCTGCAAGGTTGCACCTACGTGAGTTAAGGATTCGTCCGAAGAGACGCTAACGGGGGCTCCTGGAGAAGAATGAACCAATTCCACAACGTGGGCAATAGCCTCTTTGGTACAAGAGAATGAATCACACGCCTCAGTAGATCATTCAAGAGCAGAGCTCTTTTTGGTCTTAGAGAATATGAAGTTTAGAGGTTGCATGACCTGGGCACAATTCGGAATGAATCTGTGGTAGAAAATGACCATGCCGCAAAAATTTCGGAGTTGTTTGAATGATGTGGGCTGGGCAAATTTGCGCATAACAGTAAAATTTTCTTCGAGTGGGCTAATCCAGGCACTAGAAACATGGTGTCCCAAAAAGGAGAGTTGTAAGAGACCAAAAAGACACTTAGAAGTGTTAAGCACGATACCGTACTCTTGAAAGCGAGAAAAAACTTGAGGAAGGTGGAAAAGGTGTTCCTCAAGCGAGGAAGATGCTATGAACAGGGCGTCAATGTGGCAAAATACTAAAGGAAGACTCCCTAAGAACTTGGTCCATAAAGCGATGGAAAGTTTGATCAGAGTTGCGCAAGCTATAGAGAATTCTAACCATTTCAAAAGAACCAAACGGAGTAGTGATGCTAGTCTTTGAAATATCGTCTGGGTGAATAAGGATCTGGTTGGAAGCACGAACCAAATGTAAGCGAGAAACGATTATACGGCCGGAGAGAGTGAAGTGAAATCGGCTAGGTACGACAAAGAATAGCGATCAAGGATTGTTACAACGTTAAGAGCTCTGTAATCCCCAAATGCTCTGAATCCCCCCGGCATAGATTTTGACATAATGTGGAATGTAGAAGCCCACGGAGAGGCGGAAGGCCTACAAATGCCTGCATCCATCATAAATTGAAATTCATCACGAATTGCACACAGTCTATCTGGGGCTAGACGACGAGGACTGGAGATTACAGGACCTCCTGTTGTCTCGATCCGATGCACCACATTATGTTTAATGGACCTTTCCTTCGAAGGTGGAAGGGTAACGTCGGGAAACTACTGAAGAAGGCGCTGAAATGTTGGCTCGGAAGGCGGGAGAGGAATAGAAAGGAGGGAACTCTGTGAAGGTGAGTACGAATCTGAGACAGTGAGGAGAGTTTTGTGGTCGACAATCTTGCGGTGACGAGAATCGACATGGAGGTCGTGAGCCGAAAGAAAATCGAGGCCCAATATTGGACAATATACTATGGTATTTGGTTATTAATGGGATTTATTTTTGGTTAATAAATCAGACTACATAGCTATTTGAAAACCATTACCATAAATTTTGAGTTAAGATGGAAATCGTTGTCTGCTAATGTTTAGGCCTTATGACTGACGTGAAATGAATTTATAAATTTTCGGAACTAGGGTGGTAAGAAAAACAATTAAACAAAATAAATATATTCACAAAATTAACGAATGGACAATGAGATAAATTGAATTAGGAATACAATGTAAGATATGGTAAGATATGATTTAAAGTAACAAGATGTAAATTAACATGTGAAGTGAAAATGAAGTAGGAGTAAAATAAAAGTGAAATAAAAATGACTATGATGGACTGAATTGGGGTCTGCAATACGAGAAGTAACTAGAATTAAGACCTACTCTCGTATGGCAGTTTGTAAGGAATAAATGTAAGAGGATTTATAGCTGATCTTGATTCAAAGTAAAGTTGAACTGGAATATATGTTGACACAAACACAAATGAAAGAGAGAATTCGTGTTATTTCAAAAGTAGTGAAATGCGTATGTTTGTATGTATGTGAAATTCTAAGAGATGTTGCTTGAACCAGTACGTTAATACGTTAAATGGAATCAGTTTTTCGTCACAGGATATTTGAATTATTAAAGGTTACTTAAAAAAATGAATTGCAAAAAGTTATGCATAAAATAATTAAATGATTCAATTGACAAAAAGTTAATTAAAATAAATGAATGAATTATTAAGTTGTACATAATTTGCAAGAATGATTTAATTGACAAAAGTTAAGTAAAAGAATTGCATGATATGAATTTTATACATAATAAATGATGACTAATATATTTAAGTTTCCCAGGAGGATTTTATTATAGGAATGCCCAGAGGGCATTGCTATAACACTCCCTCTCTAAGAAGGTTACCCCCTCCCTTTTTCTATTTTGAGATTTCAAGTCCGAGTACCGAATGGACCTCGACTTTCTTCCAGCTCACGTACTCTTGGTCGATCTTGTCAACGCAAGCTTGTCAACCACAAAACTCTCTTCACTGTCTCAAGTTCGTACTCACCTTCTCAGAGTTCGCTCCTCTCTATTCGTCTCCCATCCACCGAGCTACCGTTTCAGTGCCTTTTTCAGGAGTTTCCTGAGCTCACCCTTCCACCTTCGAAGGACAGGCCCATTAAATATAGTGTGGTACATCAGATCGAGACAACAGGAGGTCCCGTATTCTCACAGCCACGCCGTCTTGCACCTAATAAACTCTCTGCTATGCGTGATGAATTCCATTCATGATTTATTCAGGCATTTGTAGGCCTCCCTCTTCTCCGTGGGCCTCTCCACTTCACATTGTGCTCAAATCCACGCCGGGGGAATTCAGAGCAGTTGGGAATTACAGAGCTCTTAACGCTGTAACAATTCCTGATCGTTATTCCTTGCTGTACTTAGCCGATTTCACCTCTTCTCTCCATGGTTGTAGGATTATTTCTCGCTTGGACCTGGTTCGAGCTTTCAACCAGATCCCTATTGACCCAGATGATGCTTCAAAGACTAACATCACCACTCCGTTTGGTGCTTTTGAAATGGTGAAAATGCCATATGGATTGCGTAATTCTGGTCAAACCTTCCAGCGCTTTATGGATCAAGTCCTTAGGGGTGTTCCTTTTGTATTTTGTTACATCGATGACCTCCTAATATTATCTTCCTCACTGGAGGAACACCTTTCTCACCTTCGCCAAGTTTTACTTTCGTCTTCAGGAGTACGGTAACATACTCAACACCTCCAAGTGCCTCTTTGGTGTCCCGAAACTCTCATTCTTGGGGCGCCATGTCTCGAGTGCAGGGATTAGCCCACTCGAAGATAAAGTTACTACGACGCGAAACTATTCTCGTCCTACATCATGCAAACAACTCAGGAGCTTATGGGGCATGGACAATTTCTACCACAGATTCATCGCTAAATGTGCCCAGGTCATGCAACCTATCAACTCTATGCTCACCAAGACCAAAAAGAACTCTCCTCTCGAATGGTCTGCCGAGGCATGCGATTCATTCTCTCGCACCAAAGAGGCTATTGCCCGCGCTGTGGAATTGTCTATTCCTTCTCCAGGAGCCCCCATCAGCGTGTCCTCCGATGCATCATCAACCCATGTAGGTGCAACCTTGCAGCAGAAAGTTGGTGACCAATGGCAACCTCTTGCTTTCTTCTCTCGTGCTCTCATAAACCCTCAAAAGAGATATTCAACGTTCTCTCGAGAACTCCTTGGAATATATCTCGCTGTCCACCACTTCCGCTATCATTTGGAAGGGCATGAATTTACCATTTTTACTGACCACTTTGTCTGTACACACTGCATTTGACACTCGTCATCTTGATTTAATCCCTCAGATGACGAACGATATTCCCTACGTTCCTGATTCTTCAAACGTCGTACCGGACCCGCTCTCTCGCATTTCAACAATTTCGGGCACGCAACTCTCCTACACTGCGCCCATCGATCATGCAACAATAGCGCTTGCCTAGGAACAAGATAAAGACACGCAAACACTGCGTCACTCTTCTCAACTCATCGTTCGCGAGATCGACTTGCCCGACAGTCATTCCAGGCGCATCCTGGTCAACCAATTCAATTCCTGACTGTCCTCGTCCTCTCATTCTTCTTGATTACCGTCAGCACATTTTCGACAAAATTCTTGGTCTCTCTTATCCTGGCGTCAATGCCACGCGCAAGCTCGTTGCACGACGCATCTTTTGAACAGGTATGAATGCCAACGTGGCCAAATAGACTCGCTCATGCCTTCCATGCCAATGTGCTAAGGTCCACCGCCACACAAAAGCTCCTCTGGCCCCTTTTCCTCTTCCTTCGTCACGTTTTGACGCAGTTCACATTGATCTAGTAGGTCCTCTTCCTTACTCCCTGGTCTGGGCACCATTGTAGATAAGAGGAGTAGGAAAAGGGGCGAAAAAATGAATTGCAAAAAGTTGTGCATAAAATAATTGAGTGATTGAATTGACAAAAGTTAATTAAAATAAATGAATGAATTATTAAGTTGTATATGATTTGAATGAATTATTTAATTGACAAAAGTTAAGTAAAATAATTGCATGATGTGAATTTTATACATAATAAATGATGATATATATATATTTAAGTCTCCCAGGAGGATTTTATTATAGGAATGCCCAGAGGGCATTGCTATAACACCTCGGCCATGACGAAGGTCCATCGAAAAACTCGACGGAGACCGAGCGAAACTTGAAGGTTACGCCTTCCATAGGCCTAATATTGGTCAAATTAGCTGCCTTCAAAACTAAGTCTGAAGGAGCATTAGCTTTGTCAGTTTTAAGAATAATATGACACTGTATTCTGCACCAATATCCACCAGGAATGAGAAAACAGAAAGTGGGTAAAAAATGCGAAAGGGAGGACCTACCTGAGGAAGTGAGAGGTAGGCAGGGGATGTTGACCCTTTTGCCCCATACTTTTCTAGTTTAAAGGAGAATTTGAGGTTAAATTAAAGTTTGGAAATTTGAGAGTTTGGTTGAGAAGAATGATGTGTGGGGAGTGGAGAGTTTAGATTATGTGAGGGAGGTGGTACTGGTTGTAAATGTGCACAGTTGTAAGAATTTTACAGCTGTGCGCCATATTTGTTGTTGCACCAGCATCATTGAGTAGGTTGGGTTAAAATTTCATTATGCTTTGGGAGACTACTAGGCGCAGTGTGGGAAAAAGCATAATGGTGATTACAAGGCTGTGTACAGCGTTGTTACCATACCTTTGATGGTACCATCAGAGACCCTTTTGTTGAGAAAGATTATGGCGAGAATAGGCGGAAGATTGTGAAAGTCACTGCATCTCACCTTTTGTGCTGAGGTTCCTCCGTTGGTTTCTTTCACGGGAACTTGAACGGGTCCTATCTCTCCGATTACCATGCCAGTGCCCTCGCTCTCTCTGTGCCTCTTGCTGCAGTTTCAAAGGGCTGAGATCACTCTTAATCCTCGATAACATGATAGCTAAATCCCTCGTTAGGTAGGATGGAATTTCGCGACGCTCCGGTCGTTCACAAGCATAAATCGCCGTCACCAGAACCTGCAAAATGGAATGATTAGGCTCAGAACCGCACTTGTGTATGTTGTCCCAAATTACATACAGGTTTTTATACAGCTGGACGACTGCTTTTGCCAGCAGGCTCGCATCGGCCGGCGAAGACATGGGAATGAGGAGCCTAACATATTATGGGACTACCCCCATGGAAATTTCGGTGAGGAGAGGGTCGAAAAGATCAGATTGTGCGCATTTCACCCTTATAAGGTCCTTTAAATAATTTTAAAAACTAGTGGGACACTTATCTCCCATCTCCTGAATGTTCTGGAACTCCCTCAAGTCTTCAACCTGTGACTTCCCAAATTCCTTTAGTAAAGCCTCCGTCAATTCTTCATAAGCTCCAACTTTCTCCCCCATTAAATAAAATATCTTTAAATTTTATGAATATACTTAGTGGAACTTTTTGATTTATGGCAGCAATCTTTTCTTCTATTATGGCTTGAGGGCGGAGAATTACGTGACAAAGGTCAAGCCAGGTGACTGGGTTTTTTTGCACCAAAAAACGGAAGTGTGAGGGATGCATGCTGAATTTTGGTTGTGCCTTGATGTGTTTCGATTGAAGCTTGCATTGTGGAAGACATTTGGTCATTCACCGATGACTAGTTTACCATTATAATGCTTTTTTGGATGTATATGGTTTGTAAATGAGAACTATCGTATAGAGTAGAATGAATGAATTTTAGAATTGCTGTGCGTGAAAGAATGAATGTATACACGTGTGTGTGTGTGTGTGTGTGTATGTGAGAGAGAGAGCGAGCGCAGGTTAGTCACGTGACGGAAACGTGGAAAAAATTGAGAATTTATTTTAGTATTAAGAGAAAATTGTTCACTAGTTGTATTAAGGGATAATACTTAATTTAAATTAATAAGAATTATAATGATTGGAATAAGGATGCTGCGAATAGAACATGATAGCAAAAATTGAATCGCGTGAATGAAAATGGGCAATCAAGTAAAAATGTGAATGGCCGAGAGGATTTGAAATTTATAATTTACGTTTGAACAAAGATTTATTAATTGACGAGATATATTAATTTATGTGCACCATTTATTATTATATAATTAATTAGTGTTTTATTTAGCCTAGATAGGGAACAAGAATTAATCATATAATAAATTTTTAGATGAAAATTGAAACAGGATGGATTGAATATAACTTTAGACAAATTGGTATACATGAGTGATGGTCAAATGGATATTAATTGGACGTTGAATACGAAGTTAAATATGATGTTAAATGAAATAGGGTCGTAATACGATATTAAATTGGATGTAACCAGCAGTGTTAATAATAGTGGATCACAATGATAAATAAATTAGGATGTACGATAATAGTATGTTAGCTATCACACTGGTAATAGTAAATTGGGGTCTTGCGAGTTTGGAGATGCCAGCACAATGGGGCAGAGTTAAGGCGATTGGGATTTATTTTAAACAATACGGTTCTCGGGGAATTTGTAATATAGAGGGATTATAATTTGTTTTATATATACATATATTGGATTTACAGATACAGATACCAGTTACACTTAAGTATGTATGAACGAACCAGTCCCAAGTACAAGTGACAAGTGGTAGCGACCAGGAACACAGCAGAAAATAATCTCGACAGCCGCCCGGTTCGCCAAAACCATGGCGTCACGGATATCGCGAACCAGGGGATGCGGAGATTCCAATGCCCCGATAGCACTCAGGGTGTTTTATGAGTCGCTATAGATCACAATCCGTTCTCCGAACCGGACACGTCGCGTAATCTCCCGTACCGAGTAGTGTATTGCAACCAGCTCGGCCGTGAAGACAGACGCAGCGCCTGGCTAGCCACGCTTACTTCAAACATAGGGAAACCGACCCCCTCTTGGGACTTGGAACCATCCGTATCCACTGGCACTGAATGTGCTCCAAAAAGGCGAAACGCAATACTTCGTGCGCGGTAGAAGCTTTGAGAGCAAAGAGTTAAAAGTGGTGCTCTCTATGGTAACGTCCTGCACAGAACCAGGGGCACCAACGGCCCGAGAGCTATACCTAGCTCTTGAAAGAGTTTCCTGGCCCAAGGGCTTAGGGTATGACTGGCGTCTCTCGGCGACAAAGACACCGTCGAGATCAGCTACGGAGAGCTGTTGGTGACTGAGTTACGAGTCTGGCCGGCGCAAAAAGCGAAGAAATGCACTGTGCACGGCGTAGAGAGATTGGAATCTCTCCAGCAGTGACAAGTAAGTTCTAAATGGGGGACGTGTGGAAGGCACCGATTGCGAGGCGAAGAGCAGTGTGGTGGATCGAGTCCACCTTCCGCAATAAACGTTCGGCTGCAGATGCATAAAAAACGCATATGTAGTCGAGCGCCGAACGAACAAAAGATTGATAAAAAATTAAAGTGTTAGCCATACCAGCGCCGCACGCGCTGAACGTCAAAGATCGAAGAATATCCATGGCGCGGGTACTAGAGCCCCTTAGGCTGCGAATATGAGCCTCCCAGTTGAGGCGTCGGTCATATACAAGACCAAGTAAACAGTGCTAGTCCACCACTTCCAGGAGAACCACACTTAGAAACAAGTCTGGGTCAGGATGGAGCCATGGATGTCGGGCTTCCCCACCCGTACACAAAATCGACGATCTCGCAAAAATTCAGGTATAAAGATTGGGAGGCCTCCCCTCGCCCCAATCGTGTGGAGAATCTCCATGATCGCGCATCGCCATGCGGTATCCTAGGCATTCTCCAGATAAAAAACCCTTGTGGCATAGTGTTATCTACGAAGGAATGCCTAGCAGACGGCATTCTCCAGTCGAAGTATAGCATCCAACATGGAGTGTCACTTACGGAGGCCACATTGTGGAGAAGACAGGTAGCCTCCGCTGTCCATAAAAAGGCTAACTCTAACATTTACCTATTTCTCCATCAACTTGCACACACAGGAGTTTAGGTTGATTGGGAGGAAACCGGCCGAGGTAGAGCGGTTTCTCCCCGCTTTGCTAAAAGCGAGCACAGTAGCGACTCGCCTGGAGTCTGGAAGGATACTCTCTACACATCCTGTTGAACAAATCTAACAGCATTGCGTACGGGATATAGTCTAGCCGAGGACCGGTGTTCTCGCACGAAGAGATAGTGGAATGCAACTCATTCAAAGTAAAACTTTCGTTGAAGGGTTCTCCGCCTCAGGAAGTAAACTCCATTTGGCGGCCTTCCGCGACACCACGACGCGCATTGAATGTTGGTAGAGCAGAATCCCGGCTAGAGAATGCAGAGTAAGTGGTCGCGAAAGACTCGCCACGGATGCGGGATCTGAGATGCGGTCCCATTCTTCTGGATAATAGGAGTGGGGTACTGCCAGAACTTGCGCCGTTGCAGGGAAAAACTCAACGGCCTCACCCACCTACCTAAACTCCTCGACGCTCGCGACAAGCACCACCAGGGCGGGCTCTCAGGCAACAACGGCCGAAAAAATTATATTTGAATGGGAATGTGATCACTACCATGGATGTCATCGACTACCCCTGACACAAATTCAGGCTGTGCTTCCGCAGAGCTAAAAAACTACATCGGGAAAGGAAAATAAAGTGGTTCTCCGGCAGTGATTCGTATACTCATCCACGTTTAGGACACCTATCCCCAACTCGTCGATCATGTCGGCAAGAACCAGAACTTTAAGATTAATCGAGTAGTCTCCCCAGAAGGGGTGTCTCCCATTCAGATTCCCGAGCAAGAGAAAGAGCCTTGCCAACTGTGACACGACGCGGCGGAATTCCTCCGCGTTGAAGTCGGCTGGCGGTGGAATGTATGCGGAAATAACAGTATACCTCCTATCCAGGTGCAACTGCACAGCTACTGACTGAAAGGAGGTATCTAAATTAAAGAAAATAACGGACACATCATGCCAGGTGTAAATCGATCATCGTCCTTCCCTGCCCTCATCCCGTGGTGGTGGGTTCGCAAAACCTTTATACTCTGGAGGGTGGGTGGGCAGGAGTCACGCGCCTAGCATGGTCTCCTGTAAAAATTTAGCTTAAGGAAAATGAGAGGACACGAGCCTCCGCAGCTCCCCCCAGTTGGCCCGAAGTCCGCGGCAATTCCAGTGAAGGAATACGATCTCCAGGCCTAGCTCGGAGGAGATGCGGGGGACTTCTTCTTCAAAGACAAGACCTTCACGGGAATGGCCGCACGCTTCCCGGAGGCAGAAAGCCAGGTGCTGTTGCCCGGAAAATGCGCTGTCGCCTTTGAAGACTTACCAGTCGAGGTTGGGCTCGCCATGCAAGTCTTTTCCTCCCTCCGCCTCGAAACCTTAGACAAGCGGGGTGCCTTCGGAGGAGGGTCTCTCTCCTTTGGAGGATCCACCGCCTTCTGAGCACTCCGGTCAGAACGGTGGTAAAGGGTAAGACTTTGTTTTCTTCATCAATAGGCATGGTGACCCTATTATTTGCACGAGACGCAAACTATAATCGCCTCACGCAGTAGCCTGCTCGGCCAGGGCTAAATACGAAGCAGGCAAATCCAACTGCCGCAATTCAAAACAACTACTCATTCACAGTGACCTGTAGCCCTTCGGCTTGGCGTAAAATTGATAGAAGGTGAAAGGAGAGAGAAAGGGTATATAAGAAAGGTGAGGGTAGGTATAAGGCAGGTTGTTAAAAAAAAAAACTCACGCCAAAGCGTCGATCAGGGGTGAGGGGGCGTTGTCCCCTCCTCCCATGCTCCGATCCGGGCTGGGTGGGTGAGAGGAAGCTGGTTGGTGTCTACCCTGTGAAATTAGAGACAGACCAGAGAAAGTTGTGGGAGAGGTTGTAGGGAAAGTGAGGAAGCAAGGCAAGAAGACAGGGTGTCATAAAGAAGGAGAAGAGCTAAGTTGTGGCTGGACGGGGGTGCTGAATCCCGCCAGCACGGCGGCAAGGAAAGCAAAGCGCCGTACCCCTTACGCTGCGTAAATGTTCAGATTGGGTGCGTACAATATAAGGGGAGGAAAGAAGCGATGACTGAGGTTATAGTACAGAGGGACTGGGTGGCTACATGGGGCACAGTAAATATAATACGGCAGAGGTGAGATGGCGGGCCATAAGGTGTCCGTGTGTTAGACTGGTATGACCCAGACGTTGTTTATAATGCCGATTCGTAACTGCCACCTTTGCCTAAGTCGCCGTAATTAAAAATTCAGCCTAAACAAAGAAACACAAACAATAAACAAATAAGGCAAAAAGAAACCACAGTAATCAAGAAGAAAGCACACTCCGGCTCCTTGAAAAAGGTCTGGTTCCACAAGCGCAATGTCACGCAACAACCATCAAAGAGAATAAAATAAAATAGAAGAGAACAGGAACCCCTAAAAAGTAAAATTGTGCACAAGTCTGTGTGCTCGGAGCTCTCCTGAGTACAAGGAAAAAGAGGTAGCAACCCAGTTCCTTTTGGTATCGGGAAAAGTAGCGTGCGCGAACATAACCCAGATTGAAACATTCAAAAGAATGTATGGTGATCGGATTATGCAATAGGTAAGCTACTAGCACCAAATTGCAGGATTCAATAGGCCCTGTAAAAACTTCCACAAAATGGACGCGCGGTGGTTTTATTAAATCTCAGCATATTCTACACATATAAAATAATCTCTAAAATTGGAAGAAGGAAATGAGAATGTATAGATTAATTTGCATCTATGAATTTGAATATAAAAATAAGGAATGTAAATATACTTGTTAATATATATATATATATATATATATATATATATATATATATATATATATATATATATATATATATATATATATATATATATATATATATATATACAATCGTGTGCCCTGCGTGCACTTATAACGGCTACTCGCTTTATATATATATATATATATATATATATATATATATATATATATATATATATATATATATATATATATATATATATAAGTAAAGCAAGTAGCCGTTATGAGTGCACGCGGGACACACGATTGTACGAACGAGCGAAAGGTCAGAGACATCTGTGTCAATAAGGCCGCATAAACAAACAGTTCGCGTCTCAGAATAGATTTATCAAAATACGAGATTCTACGAAGCACCTGGGTAAATAAACCCTTTGACCAAAAGGAATTCTATCACAAAACTGCGACAAGCATATCCTGTGATATAGATAAAACTTGGAATATGTAAGTAATTCGACATACACAGGTTTCAGGTATCTCCGCCTTAGGGATGAAGAACAATGAACTCGACAACTAAAGCTCACCCCACGGACGATTCTAGGCCACACCCGCTAGAAAATAAGCAAACATATATATTCAGAGCGGTTCAGTTAGAATAATTATTGTATTATTAGATTACTGTCGTTAAGAAGATTATCTCTTTCACTCCCCACCTTTTAAATTCACCAAGTCTTGTCGCTCCCGAATTTAATACTTCGCATTGAATATAAACAGACTGCTAGTCGCCCGCAAAGTAACTTCGAGACGTGCCGCTTGCCCCGCTAATAGGCAAATATTAAAATAATATATATTTTTGCAACGTCCATCTTTACCTCAATTTACCCTGAAACCCTCGGTAAGCCTAGCCAAAATAAGAACACAGTGAATAAATCATATTTGGAGTCAGATACTTAATTTCCATATATAAGTTGAGTACCCACATAAATTGGTAACTAACAGAACCCAATAAAAATGTGCCGAACAGTCCCGGGGACAACGCAGTTGTTACAATAAAGTACAGGCGAGCGCTTCATCAAATGACGGTACGTCTCGCTTGAGCCCAATTCTAAGAAGGCAGCTAGCGTATCGGGGAGAAAAAGAAGGTCACCTATTTATAGGGGTGCACCAGGTTTATAGGTGGCCTGTTTATACGCGAATCTGACTCCTTAATAATTCTCCACGAGGCTTATGATTTAGGCTAGCCTTACCGAAGGTTTCCCGGTAATCGAGGTAAAGGCGGACTTCTAAAAAAACCTTATCATTTTATTCCTACAGTGGCCTATTAAAGGGGCAAGCGGCATGTCACGAGTACTTTGCGGTCAATAAGTAGGCTTTATATTCTACGCAAGTATTGGGTTCACATGCGACAGGACTTAGGCGAATTAAACGGGTTCTGTAACGCTACCAAGGGAGTAAACGGTGTTAACGAATAATGATTCTCTTTCTCTGGTTGTCCTTCTGACTTTCTGTGTCTGTCGAAATAATAAATGTCTGACTATATATGTGTTCGTTTTCTAAGGAGTGTGAGCTAGACTAGTCCGTGGTGGCGGACCACAGTAGTCTGGTTCGTTAATTTCCACGCCCCGAACAGCCGTGTGTGTGTATGTAAGATATACCGACACATTTCCAATAGTTTTTTCTTAATTATAGTAAACGCTTGTTACAGATATTAAAATTTCTCTTAGTCAAAGGCTGTATTTGCTGGGCTGCTTTGTAGCCTCTCGTTTTCAGATAAATCTTTTCCAAGTCCTGAATATTTGTTTATACGTGACCTCATATTGACTCAGGCGTCTGACCTGACATCTGCTTTCCGTGTTCGTATTTTATGTGTTCCCACGTAAACTGTAAGGCAATTTGTTAGGATTTGATAAATCCACCGACCGTCCATTTGTAATTTCTCGCTGGGCCCATTAAATCCTTCAATTTCGTGCCAGCAACCTACCTATTATATAACACGACCCCCACAAACGACCTGAAGCAGTCGCGGAATTGGAATTGCACGCAATTTTAAGTTCCTCTCAGCCGTCTTCCATCTTCATTGCCAGACAGCACAGAGAAATGACGTTCACCACAAGTGGCGATTCTGCTAAGGTGGACATGCGGGAGGCCAGTCTACAAGCCCGAGAAAAATTAATCTCTCCCGGCGTCAGGTTCTCCGATGCCCGACGCAAGGCAGTGGACTCTGGTCCCGCTCGGCCACGTATCCCGTATACTACCTCATCTGCTCCGCCAGTCTCGCGGGATGCAGAACCACCATCCTCGTCCCCCTCCTCTCTCTCTGGAACTTTTATATTTTTCAGGGGTTGGTCCCAGAGAGGCTCTGGCCTTCTCGTGAATTGTGGTTCTGATTACTATGGCTCTGAATGGAATGTGTCAGAACGCGCTGTGCTAACTGCGGTGGTGCTCATAGCGCTGCGTCGAAAAACGCCAACGTTTGGCTTCTGACACACATGTAGAATCTCATCGCCCATCTACCGGTAATGTCAGAAGTACTCCCGATATACCTTCGAAACATCGCTCTTACACTGATACCTAGCGTTGCTCATATCTCCCCGGCGGGTCTAGCCGGGACCGCCTTGCCGACTATAGACGTTATTTGAAAGAATTTTCTGTATCGACCAGTGATGGTTCTTCTACCCGACCCCCGAGAAGATCGAACGTTAGGAACATCTTCGGTGTGTTCACCTGAATCCCACCAAAGGTTTGCTGTTGTCTATTAATGACAATAATCCGCTGTCTAGCTAGCTTTGAATTTAAGGTCATAGTTCATTAGAACGGAAAACGCCTATCAGTGTTGAAGGTTGGGTGAGATGAGACAGCAATCTGAGAGCGAGAAGTTACCTCCACTACCAGGGTCCCATCGTTACGGGAGCACATGCGGCGCGGTACTGCAGCTCTCGATTCGGTTGCGTTCGGTATGTCCTCTCGGAGAATGGATACAGATCCACCACACCATCTCTATGGGCCAAAGAGGCTGCCAGAGTTCTCCTATTAGTGGAGAAAAAGGGCCAATGATGGGTGTCGCCTTGAGCATCGGCAAAGGAAGGCGACAGAGACGCCCAACCTCGGATCTGCATGAACAAAAATTCAGATTCAGTCCGAAAAAAACAAGCAGAGGTGAGGTAACTGATAGAGCCAATGGGATAGGAGAAAGGGAAAATAAAGGGCAGTAAAAAGAAATAATTAGGGAAGGAAAAAAAGGTGTAATAAAAAAAGAAGAGTGATTCGCAGCATCAGTGGACCCCAAAGGAAGGGCTGACCCAGCTCGCCACAAGGTCAGAGCCTCTCTGGGACCAACCCTTGAAAAAGAAAAGGTCCCAGAGAGGGGTAAACGTAAATGCAGGACTATAGGGGGCACGGAGCGGCGGGCCCAATTAAGCTACCCACCTGATCTGTTGGCAGTCCCCTGTGATAGTAAGGTTGGGACTGCCGCTAGTAGGCAGATGGAATCGCCCGAGGGTGCCTCCAAAGAAGGGGTGATGGGGGTCCAACGCACTGGTTGGGTTAGGAGAGTAAACTTCCTCTCTGCTGGAAGAGGGTTGGTGGGGCGAATTAGAAAGCACATGGGTGGGAACCTCCTTTTCAGACGTAGAGGTGCCCGAGGGCGGCTCCAAAAATGGCCTAGGGCAACCCTTTGCCGCATGATGGTGGTGAGAGGAGAGCCCCTCCACCGGTCGATACTATGACTTGGGAGGTTGTCTCCATCGGATAAAAAATTCCAGAATGTGATCATTTACACATAATCGGTCCTGGTCCAGCGTTGATGGGCTTTGCCAACCCGGCCAGCGATTGAGGAGAAATTGCCCTGGAGCTTTAACCATAAAGGATGGTGCCAGCGTAGCCACCTTTTATGTGTACTGGAAGAAGGTGAGCAGAGTGGACGGCCCAGCACATTCCGTACCAAATACTTCCCCTAGCCAGCGGGCTTTCGGCCTCGAAGCAGGTCGGGACGTTACGGTTTACACAATTACTCGACTAAGGCTCATAAGAAGACGAAAGTGCGCCAGGAGGCAAGAACCTCTGTGGATAGGGAGGGCATGTAATAAAGTAGAGATAGGGGAGTCCATTACTAGTAGTGTGGGGGATTATCTCCTCGTCCACACAAACACCAAGGTCGGGGCGAGGATTTAGAGGGAGACGTAGTGGAATATGATGGAAAAGTTGAATAGCTCTAGAAAGCCTGCCCACACACGGTATTTTCTGACACTTGTGACCGCTATAGAAAAAGAATGGGGTTGGTGGGCTATAACCCCGTCCAGCCTATCCTGTCTAGGGATTTTGGACTTTTAAGGGGGCCGCCCTGGGTGCCTTAAAGAATGGTGTTCGCAACCTAAAACAGCCACCAGAAGTTATCCAGGGGCCGGTCGTTCCACGAAGGTCGCAGCTCCCAAATGGGCAGCCAGAGAAGCGAGGCGACAAGACGGGAGATCCGTACTGGGGCGTATTAATCCTCGGCAGGACAACCAGGATTTGAATATGTTATGGCAGACCCAGAGACCTTCAGTTGAATTGGTAGCCAACGAGGCAGTATAGACTTATGTAACCGAGAACAGCCAAAAGGTGGTGGTCAGCAACATTACACGCAGGGAAGTGGTTATTGGCGCAAAACAGATATTCCCATTATTTGCGCCCCAAAACGCAGGTCCCCTTAAGTCATGGTCTCTTGCAACCTGCGAGCGTTATAAGGCGTTGTTTAGAGAGGTTCCAAACCAGCTCTTATGACACGGCATGAGGTATCTGGTCAGATTCTTAAGCTTAGACAAAGGGTTGAAGGAATAGTGGTAGGGCAAAAAAAGAAGAATGCTGAGAGGGGACAAGAGCCAAGCAAAACTTTCTAATGCCCCGTCAGAGTTCAAGTCGACCAAGTGAGCGGAGTATTTCGTATTTTTATTCGGCCCGAGAGCACCTGCTCCTCCTCCATGTACCAGGCATAAGTCACCCCCCCCCCCAACCCGCGTGGTAAATATAAAAGAAACTAAATGTTATTTTTTAGAAATCTTTTTAATAGACCCAAAATAAGTAAAGCAATCAATTGGCGGGTTTCGAATCTTCATCTCTCCTCCTTTTGTTGAGGGCATTTCGAGGATCCGTTATATCGTACCACCCGTCATCTTTGGTGTTCGCGTCTTTCGCTAAAACAGGCAGAGTTTCTTCAAACACAAGTTGATGGGTCAACCTAGGATGGAGAGAACAATTAGAAGGGAAATTTTGCAATAATTAATAATGTCACACCAAAAAATATTTTATTATGGGAAAAAGATAATGATAGCCGGGAGATTAATATAAAGGATACAGAACAAGATTATTATTTACAATCTTTTCTTGACGCCCAAACGAGAGGGTATACCAGCCGAAATTAGAAAAAATGCCCCTAAACAAGGTCCCTCAAATCCGAAACAAACAAAACAACAAACGGAATTTAATTTTTTGGAGGGCGGCTATGTATCGACTACCACTAAGGGCATAAACCACCGTAATTAAAAAACAAACAAACAAAAACAGTAAACAAATAAAAAAAAGAAATGCTAAAGGAAGAAGCAGCAAGAGGCACGCTCCGGCATCGAAAAGATGCCCGCCTTTACCGACGAATGCGCCCAACAATAATGAAGTCAGATAAAATGGAGGAGTCGAGGGTAAATTCTTTTAGAAAGTCCTTGGATCTGTGAACAACAAGTGGTCTCGAAAACAAGAGACAAGCGGTAGCGACTCCGCTCGTCTCAGTACTGGGAGAAACATATTCAGAGAATATGCCAAAACGTCAGGGGGAATACGCAGTAAGGTGCAGGGGACGCTCCATCAGATGGCGGTACGTCTCTAGAGGGTGCCAAATTCGAAGGGGCAGAAAGCAAGTTTTTTTAAGAGGGCATCTGACGTCTGCCTACTAGGGTAAAAGTCGTCGTAATTAACTCAGAAAGCGAGCTGAAGTGGTCGCAGCATTTGGAGGTAGATCCATGTGAACAGTCGCAGCATGATGTCACGCACCATTAAGGCCCCCTTGGCCGTCTCCTATCTTCTTTGCCAAGATGCACGGAGGACTGCCCATATTCGAGCCATGTAGTCGGTGTGAGGAAGAGCGAAACGCTGGTCTGGTCGCCTAGTCCTCGTGGACTCTTTGGCGCCCTCATTCCCTGCAATTCACACATGTCCAGGAACCCAGCAGAAGGTAATCTCGACATCTGCCCGGCTCGCCAAAACCGTAGCGTCACGGATATCTCGAACCAGGGGATGCGGAGATTCCAATGCCCCGAGAGCACTCAGGGCGCTTTGTGAGTCGCTATAGATCACAATCCGGTCTCCGAACCGGGCACGTCGCGTAATCTCCCGTACCGAGTGGTGTATTGCCACCAGCTCGGCCGTGAAGACAGACGCAGCGCCTGGTAGAGCCCCGCTGACTTCAAACAGAGGGGATACGGCGTGGAAGCCGACCCCCTCTTGGGACTTGGAGCCATCCGTATACACTGGCACGGTACCAGCGTGACACGATGTGTGCTCCAAAAAGGTCGAACGCAATACTCCCGGCGCAGTACAAGCTTTGGGAGCAGAGGCGTGGCGAAAAATAGCCAAATGTGGTACCCTCCAGGGTGGCGTCCTGGGCAGAACCAGGGGCGCCACCGGCCCGAGAGCTATATCTACCTCTCGAAGGAGTTTCCTGGCCCTAAACCCAAAGGGCTTAGGGTATGACTGGCGTCTCTCGGCGGCATAGGCACCATCGAGATCAGCTGCGGATGCAGTGAGAGCTGTTGGCGACTGAGGGAGGCGCCGGGCTCGCGCGTACAGGCGAGTGATGCACTGCACGCGGCGCAGAGCGAGTGGCATCTCCCCAGCATCGACCAACAGGCTCTCAATGGGGGAAGTGCGGAAGGCACCGGTCGCAAGGCGAAGGCCAGTGTGGTGGATCGAATCCACCTTCCGCAATAAACGCTCGGCTGCGGATGCATAAAACTCGCATCCGTAGTCGAGCTTCGAGCGAACAAAGGATCGATAAAAAAGTAAGGCGGTAGCCCTATCAGCGCCCCAAGCGCTGAACGTCACGGAACGGAGAATGTCCATGGCGCGGGTACAAGAGACCCTAAGGCTGCGAATATGAGCCTCCCAGGTGAGGCGTCGGTCGAATACAAGACCAAGGAAACGATGCGACTCAACCACATCCAGGCGCACCCCATTAAGAAACAAATCTGGGTCGGGGTGAAGCCGTGGATGGCGGCAGAAGTGCACCACCTTAGTCTTGGCCAAAGAAAACCGAAACCTGTGCGCTTCGGCATAGCGAGAGACGCGGTTCAATGCCTGTTGGAGTCGACGCTCCAGAGTTGGCATCTGGGCCGCGCCAAAAGAGATCGAAAGGTCGTCCACGTAGAGCGTAGCGAGAACATCTTCCGGCAGCACCGAGGTGATGCCGTTGATGCTCAGGGCAAAGAGTGTGACACTGAGGACACTTCCCTGCGGGACACCCTCTTCCTGCTCCTTTGGGCCGGAGAGGGCTCCCCCCACCCGTACGCGGAATCGACGATCTCGCAAAAATTCAGATATAAAAATTGGGAGGCGTCCCCTCGCCCCCATCGTGTGGAGAGTCTCCATGATACCGTATCGCCATGCGGTATCATAGGCCTTCTCCAGATCAAAAAACACCGTGGCGTAGTGCTGTCTACGAAGGAAAGCCTCGCAGACGGCACTTTCCAGTCGGAGCAGAGCATCCGACGTGGAGTGGAGCTTACGGAAGCCGCACTGTGCAGAAGACAGATGGCCTCCGCTGTCCAGGAAATAGGCTAATCTAACATTTACCAATTTCTCCATCAACTTGCACACGCAAGAGGTTAGAGAGATTGGGCGGAAACCGGTCGGAGTAGAGTGATCTCTCCCCGGCTTGCGAAAGGCGAGCACAGTAGCGATTCTCTGTGGATAAGAGAGCAAGTGTGGGAGATGGGTAGGAGGGTATGTAATAAAGAGAAGTAGAGATAAGTGATCCCAAGATGGCATGCAGTCCACCAAGGCACCATGATACCCATAATAATAATAAACAATTATAACACAAAATAATAATGATAAATACTAATATAAAAATCACACTAACAATAATTAATAATCATAATAAATACTAATAACAAATATAAAAATCATACTAAATAATAATAATAATAAGGTAGTGCTGAGTGGGGGCGAGAGGGAAGCGCACCAGTGAGGCCTCCCTAATTCGCACTCAGACCGGGAGGATGTGCACCTCCTCCAGGTAGCAAGTGTAACAGGCTAGACAGGGTTAGTCCCTTGTGTGGGAGACATAGGAGAGTGGGAATCCTCCTATCCGCTACAAGAAAGTTCGAGGGACAACTGAGAGAGCAGAGGGCACGCCTCCCCCTGGTGACCTGATCCCTGCCAGATGGTCAGTGTAAGAAAAAGCGAAACACTGCTCCGGTTGCCAAGTCCTCGTGGACTCATTGGCGCCCGCAATCCTTACATGTCCAGGACTCAACATAAAACAATCTCGAACATCCTTCTGGTTCGCGGCAACCAGGGTACTAAAGAGTAAAAGAGAGGAATAGAAAGGGATAAAGAGTAAGGAGTGGAGCGAAAAGGTTTCTCCTGGCAAAGGTTTTAACAAGCGAATCTAAACCATAAATGGTACTACTTCTAGTGCTCAAACAATGTATGCTGTCAAACTTACCAACTTTCATCTTCATCTTCTTCTTTGGTTTCAGTTTCATCCACAATTCCGCCCTCATCTGACACCGGGTTATTTAAGGCATTTCTCACCTAGGAAAAAATCCAAAATAAGTATCGATCTCCATTTTCAAATTTTGTCGATTCTTAACCCCTTGTTTACCTCATGGCAATGAAGGAAGATGGTGAGGAAAATGTCTTCCCTTTTTTTGAGGATGCCGGAACTCAGAATTTTATTTCACTCCTGCCCTCTCCTTCACTAAACGGGTAAACTTGAGGAGTCCATTAGTTTGGTTTACGATAAATTCAGTCATCACCAATAGAGTCTAGATATATAGTTTAATCATTGCAACTTTCTATAAACTACATTGCTCTTCACTACGAGTTTGAAATTGATGTCATGAAAGCTTCGATAGAACGAGTGAAATGAATGCAAAGCGAATAACAAATATAAGCAAGCCTCAGTCTCATCCGTTGAGCCAGCGAGATGTCATCCCAGATATACTTAACCGAATGACCTCGCTCCTTAGGGAACTGAGCCAATTATCCCAGCCATCATCGGGCTGAACGGCAAAAATATACCTCGAGAGCAGCTGGCTATATTACATCCAAGCAATCGCTCATCAATCAAAGCAAATACAATAAATTGTGACCAATTTTATACAAGACCCTTCTGGGGACTGACCGGAAAACGGAGGCCTCATTCAAATAGAGAGCTGTGGTTAATGAGCGGCGACCTAGACTATTACAAGACTACCAAAATGATATCCTTCACTTGTGCTGCATAGACAAAAGCCGCAATCTCAAACAATAACTTGATTTTTTTTCTCTTTTTTTAAGCACCCATCTGGCGACTGACTACAGGGAAATAAATCGACGTAATAAATTTAAAGCATAATACTAGGCTACAATAAATTGTGACCAATTTTATACAAGACCCTTCTGGGGACTGACCGGAAAACGGAGGCCTCATTCAAATAGAGAGCTGTGGTTAATGAGCGGCGACCTAGACTATTACAAGACTACCAAAATGATATCCTTCACTTGTGCTGCATAGACAAAAGCCGCAATCTCAAACAATAACTTGATTTTTTTTCTCTTTTTTTAAGCACCCATCTGGCGACTGACTACAGGGAAATAAATCGACGTAATAAATTTAAAGCATAATACTAGGCTACATTGAAATAAAAATAATTTAAAACACAAAACACCCCCAACAAAGACCAAGAGAAAAAAAGCAGCAAAAGCAAGGAAGCACATTCCTGAGACAGAGAGAAGCGCCCCCCCCCTCTCGGCGCAGGAATATGCGACCAACACCAAAGAGAAGTAAAATGGGGGCCAGCCTCCTCCAAAAAGTCAGATAGTCCACAAGTCTGTGTGCACGAATCCATCCCGAGTACAAGGTACAAGGGATAACGACGCCGCGCCCCTGAGTACGGTGACGGTAACATGGGCTAAGATCACACAGCCTGCGCCATTGAACAAGAATGTGCCGAAAAGTTCCTGGCACAACGCAGTCGTCGCAGTAAGGTGCAGGAGAGCGCCCCGTCAAATGAAGGTGCGTCTCGCGAGTGGACCTAATTCGAAGACGACAGAAAGCGACCTGAAGCCGTCTCGGCATTGGGGGGTAGGTCCATGGGAACAGTCGCAGCGCAATGGCACGGAACTTTACGTTCCTCTCGGCTGTCTCCCAACTTCTTTGCGAGGAAGCCCGGAAGGCTGCCTTTATTCCTACCATGTAGTCGGTGTGATTAAGAACCAAACGCTAGTCTGGTCGCAGAGTCCTCGAGGACTCTTTGGCACTCTCACTCCCCACAGTCCTACATGTCCAGGAAGCTAGCAGAAGATAATTTCGACATCCACCGGGCTCGCGGCAACTGCGAACCAGGGATGTGTGGAAATTCTAATGCACCGAGCGCGCTTTGTGAATCGCTAAATATCACAATCCGGTCTCCGAAACAGGAATGACGCGTTATCTCCCATACCGAGTGGTGTATTGCAAACAGCCCGGACGTGAAGACAGAAGCAGGGCCTCGTAGAGCTCCGCTGACTTCAAACAGAGGGCAAACGGCGTGGAAGCCGACCCCGTATTAGGAATTGGAGCCATCCGTGTAAACCATCACGGATCCAGCGTGGCACGAAATGTACTCGGAAAGGTCTAATGCAGTACTCACGGTGCTGTGGAAGCTTTGGGGGCAGAGGCGTAGGGACAAATAGTCAAAGGTGGCGTCCTGTGCGGAACTAGAGACGCCAACGGTCCGAGCGCTACACTGAGCTTTCGGAGGAGTCTCCGAGCCCTAGCCCCATAGGGCTTAGGGTATAACTGGCGTATATCGGCGGCATAGGCACCGTCGAGATCGGGTGCGAACGCAGTGAGCGCGGTTGGCGACTGAGGGAGGCGCCGGGCTCACATACAGGCGCATAATGCAGTGTACGGCGCAGAGCGAGTGGCAGCTCCACAGCATCAACAAGTAGGCACTCAATGGGGGACGTGCCGAAGGCACCGGAAGCCATGCGGAGACCAGTGTGGTGGATAGCGTCAACTTTTCGCAATACACGCTCAGCTGTGGATGCGTAAGACTCCATCTGTAGTCAAGCTTCAAAAAAACAAAGGAGAGAAAAGTCGAAAACGAGACAAAGGAGACGGTGTGAATCCATCACATTCAGACGAAACTCGTTTAGGAGCAAAACCATATCTGGGTGAAGTCGAGGAGGGTACAGAAGTGCACTACCTCTTAGAATTGCCAACTGGCCCGAACCAAAAGAGATCAAACGGTCGTCCAAGTAGAGGATAGTAAGAACATCTTCCGATAGCAACAAGGTGAAATTATTTATGCTCAGGGCAATTGAGTGTGACACTGACACTTCGCTGCAGGACAGGCTATTCTTGCTCAATTGAGCATGAGAGGGTTCCCCCCCCCCTATCCGCTGAATTGACGATTTCACTGAAACTCAGAAATAAAGATTGGGAGGCGTCCCCTCGCCCCTATAGTATGGAGAGTGTCCATGATACCGTATCGCCATGCGGTATTATAGGCCTTCTATAGATGGAAGAACATCGTGGGAGAATGCTGTCTACGAAGAAAGACCTTGCAGACGGAATTTTCCAGGAGCAGCAGAACAGCCTACACGGTGGAACTTGTGGAAGCCGTTGCAGAAGACAGGTGGGTTCCGCTGTCCAGGATAAGGCCAATGACTAATCTAACATTAACCAATTTCTCCATCAACTTGCACACGCAGGAGGTTAGAGAGAGTGGGCGGAAACCAGTGATTTCTTCTCGTTTTGCGAAAAAAAGGGAGTACAGTAGACATTAGCCAGGATTCTGGGAGGATACCGTCTGTCCAGATCCTGTTGAACAAATCTCCCAGAAAGCCCATGTTTCGCTCACTTGTGTGTCAAAGCGTGTCATACGGGACATCGTCGAGAACAGGGGCCGTGTACGAGTATGAAGCGAGAGCGGAACGCAACTCACTCAATGCAACCATTTCGTGGAAGGGTTCTCAGACTCTGGAAGTAAAGTCCATCGGCTCCTTCAGCAACATAACGGCGTGCATTGAATGATGGCGGAGCATTCCGGCTAAAGAAGGACTATGCCACGGAGGAAGGGACCGAGATTGCGTTCCCATTCGCCTTGAGAACGGGAGGGGGAACCTGCGAGAATATGTCCCAAATCCTTTTGATGTATTTTCAAATGTTTGCAAGGGGAGCTTTTCCTGTAAGTGAGGACAGGTATGCCCGCCAGGAAGAACGGCGAGCTGGCTTCGAAATATATCGGAACTTAGCCCAAACTCAACGAAAAGCACCGACAGTAAAATCGTTCGGGCGGCGTTATAGCGCCGCTCTATCAACGCTCCAAGAGCTGAACATCACGGAACGGAGAATATCCATGGTGCGGGTACAAGAGACCCTAAGGCTGCGAATATGAGCCTCCCAGGTGAGGCGTCGGTCAAATACAAGACCAAGGAAATGGTGCATTCAACCACTTCCAGGCGCACCGCATTAAGAAACAAATCTGGGTCGGGGTGGAGCCGTGGATGGCGGCAGAAGTGCACCACCTTAATCTTGGCCAAGGAAAACCGAAACCTGTGCGCTTCGGCATAGCGAGAGACGCGGTTCAATGCCTGTTGGAGACGACATCTGGGCCGCGCCAAAAGAGATCGAAAAGTCGTCCACGTAGAGCGTAGCGAGAACATCTTCAGGCAGCACCGAGGTGATGCCGTTGATGCTGTCCCTGGAAGAGGGTTTCCTGCTCCATTAGGCAGGAGAGGGCATCCCTCCACCCGTACGCGGAATCGATCTCGCAAAAATTCAGATATAAACATTGGGAGGCGTCCTCTCGCCCCCATCGTGTGGAGAGTCTCCATGATACCGTATCGCCATGCGGTATCATGGGCCTGTTCTAGATCGAAAAACACTGGCATAGTGCAGTCTACGAAGGAAGGCCTCGCAGACGGCATTTTTCAGTCGGAGCAGAGCATCCGACGTGGAGTGGAACTTGCGGAAGACGCACTGTGCACAAGACAGATGGCCTCCGTTGTCCAGGAAAAAGGCTAATCTAACATTTACCAATTTCTCCATCAACTTGTAGACGCAAGAGGTTAGAGAGATTGGGCGGAAGCCGGCCGGAGTAGAGTGATCTCTCCCCGGTTTGCGAAAGGCGAGCACAGTACCGATTCGCCAGGAATCCAGGAGGAGACCCTCCACCCAGATCCTGATGAACAAATCTAACAGAAAGGCCATGCCTCACTCACCCAGGTGTCGAAGCATTGCGTACGGGACATCGTCCGAACCATGGGCGGTGTCCGGGCATGAAGCAAGAGCGGAACGCAAATCACTCACAGTAAACCTGTAATGAAGGGTTCTCCGCCTTTGGAGATAAAGTCCAGCCGGCGGCCTTCCGCGACATCACGACGTGCATTGAATGCTGGCGGAGCAGCATCCCGGCTAGAGAATGCTGAAAAAGCGGTGGCGAAGGATTCCGCCATGGACGCGGGGTCCGAGAATGCGGTCCAATTCTCCTGGATAATGGGAGGGGGGTCCTGCGAGAACTTGCCCCGAATCCTTTTGACTCGCTTCCACACCTCGGCTAGAAGGGTCTTCCCGTTAAGTGAAGACACGTAGGCCCACAAAGAAGAGCGGCGAGCGTGCTTCGAAATATACCGGAACCTAGGACTAGCTCGAAGAAATTCAGCGACAGTGAAATAGTTCGGGCGGCGCTTATAGCGCATGTAGGCATAACGCTTCTGTTTCAGGGCCGTCTCACACTCGGCCGACTATCACGGGAGTGGTCGGTGTGCAAAACGGCCAGACGTTCTGGGAATAGTAGTCAGGCCCGCGGCGATGAGGTTGCCGGAGAAGAACTCAACAGCCAAATCTACCGACCAAAACTCCTGGACTGAGATAGAGAATTCAGTCATTTCCTGAAATGCAGGCCACTGCGCCCGCGCCAAGCACCACCGAGGTGGGTTCTCAGGCGGCAGTTGCTCTGAAAATGATATTTGAATGGGGAAGTCATCACTACCATGGAGGTCATCGACCACCCCTCAATCAAAATCAGGCAGTGCATCCGAAGAGCACAAAGATAGGTCAAGGCAAGAAAATGAAGCGGTTCTCGGACAGTGATGCGTAAACTCATCCACGTTTAGGACACCTATGTCAAGCTCTTTGATCAGATCGGCAAGGACCTGTCCCCTGGGATTTATTGAGTTATCTCCCCAGAGAGGATGCCTGCCGTTCAGATCTCCAAGCAAGAGATAGGGCCTCGGCAACCGTGCCACGACGCGGCGGAAGTCCCCCGCGTCGAAGACAGCTGACGGTGGAATGTACGCAGAAATGATAGTATACCTCCTATCCAGGTGCAGCTGTACAGCCACTGCCTGAAAGGAGGTATCTAAAGAGAAAGGAAGAACGGAGACATCATGCCGGGTGTAAACCGCGCATCCCCCAGCCCGGCCATCCCGTGGTGGTGGGGTCGCAAGACCCTTATACCCCGGGAAGAAGGGCAGGGGGCACGCACCTAGCATGGTCTCCTGCAAAAAGATAGCTAATGGGGAACGGGACGAGACGAGCCTCCGCAGCTCCTCCCAGTTGGCCCGGAGTCCAAGGCAATTCCATTGAAGGAATATGCCCTCCAGGCCTAGCTCGGAGGAGACGCGGGGGCCCTCCTCGAACAGAAGACCCTCACGGGAATGGCCGTACACTTCCCAGAGGCAGAACCCCGGGCGCTGTTGCCTTCGCCTTCGAGGACTTATTGGCGGAGGTTCGGCTCGCCATGCGAGTCTTTTCCTCCCTCCGCCTCGAAACCTTAGGCGGGCGTTGCGGCTTCGGAGGTGACGGGCCCTTTTTTCGAGGAGCCACCGTCTCCGAGCCACTCGCTCCACCTCTAGGCTGTCCTCCTTTCGGGGGACAGCTTTAGGAACCCCGGAAGATGGCCTAGCATCCAACTTCAGGGGTTTTGCCTCCTGTGAGTCTAACGACTCGGTGGAGCCGCGTGGTCGTTTCGCCTTATGGGAAACGATCACGTTGGGGGAAGAGGGGGGAGCCCTGGTTTTAGCCGGGGCTGGGTAGGAACCCTTTTTGCCGCCAGCTTTACCAGGGAAGCGCCCGGGTTGAGTAGAGCCCGCAGAAGGGCTCCGAATGGGCGCGGAAACAACCGTGCTCGTTGGCCTGGATGGACCAGGAGAAGAGGGTGCCTTTCTAACTATTGAGGCGTATGACGTCCCAGGCAGAGCTGGGAGGGCCAGGACCAAGTCCTTAGCCTCGCGCAATGAGAGTCGATCCTGAGCCTGAACGGCCAGGATTTGTTTCTCAAGGAGATATGCACCATATTGCTTCGAAGAAGCGGGGTGCGGCTCTCCGCAATTGACACACTTGGCCACACATGATTTAAACATATCGTGTGCGGCCTTGGAGCAATTTACACAGACTTCGGGTGACCCCGACTTTGCACATCTACAAGAACGATTCGTATGGTCGAAGCGGTGACAGTAATAGCCCCGCCGCTGCACTGGCACGAATGCCTTCAAGCGGTAGCGGTACCAACCGGCACGCACCGACTCAGGAAACTTGTCACACTCGAACGTGACGAAGAGTGTAGGGGTGGGTTTCGAGGCCCCCCCTCCCTGTTTTCTCATCACACGTTCGACCTTGACCGCCCCATGGTCGGCCAGCTCTAGGGTGATGTCCTCTATGGAGTAGTCAACGAGTTCCCTCACATAAACTACTCCTTAAGAGCACTTATCTTGGCCGCCTCGGCGGGATTCGCCGCATTCGCCAGAAGGCTCCCGGTCGAGAAACGGGTCACCTTCGGCTCTCTACCAATTACACTAGCTAATCCTCTCCTCTGATGGGTCATGTTGATCTTGGCCAACATGCTGCTATCAGTGGAGCGAATGACGAGGAAGCGTTTGAAGCCAGCGGGCTCGAAAACGCCAGGTAACCTCTGAATCAAGGGCCCCGATGTTATAGAGGCTCCGCCCTGCGGACTTTTGGTCTTTGTCATAGTCAGGGGCTCCGTACCCGGGGGGACGCAGGGGCCGATCTTGGCTTGGTCGCTTGCCAAAGTGGCAGCAGACCCATCCGTACCCGCAGCCTACGCGGATGGAGAGGAGCCCAGAGTCTTCTTTGTCTTTTTTAAAGAGGAGGGCGGGGAATGAACCCGCTTCTCACCTCCGCCAGCAGAAGCCCCTAGGCCAGATGGACCGGCCTCAGCCAGGTCCTTCTCCGAAATGGAGAATGTCCTGGTGGTCGCAGGGGCACTGTCCGGAGGAGATCCCTCCCCTCCTTGTACTGCCTAAAAAACCATAGCCGTTTGAGGAGGACCTTGCATAGGGGCGGATTCGGGTTCGGTGTTTGGCGCCGAGCCCGGATTCGCCCCCATGGAAGGCCCTACCGTCTGAGGCTGGGTTTCCTCAAGGACCATGTCTATCACAGGACGGGCCTCCAGTTGGCCATCCCCTCCCAGGACAACGCAGGTCCCCTTGGCAGTGTCGACAGTCTTGTGTGGGGAGGCACAGGCCTTGACCCCGGCAATGTTATAAATTCTTGCCAGCAGGTCTTTTGAGGGAAGCGACCGAAGGGGCCTGGCTTCCCTCTTCCCCCTAAGGGGGTTTGCCCTACCGAGCCGCTTACACGAGGGGCGGTCGGCAATGGGCTGCCTGCTGGCTTTCTTGGCAGTCCCCTTAGAATGAAAAGGAGGGACTGCCGCTGGAAATAGGGAGGTGCCCGAAAGCACCTCCAGAGAAGGGGGTGAGGGGGAGTCCCCTTCACCCGTAGGCGTAGGAGAGGAGTAAGCCTCCTCTCCGGTTAAAGAAATATGGAGGGTCCCCTGTGCAAACAAAGGGGGAAAGGGTCCTCCATTTTTTCGGTGGAGCTGTCCGAGGGCGGCTAAGTTGTTGTTACAGGGGAAGTTGAGGGTTGTTTTTTTTTAGGTTTTCATACATGGGCATGGTGACCCTTTTTTTATACGGGACGCAATAGCTCACCACCTCTCGCAGTTGCCCGCACTGCAAGAGGTGCTTACAGGCCTGGCAGAGCCAGGCACCGCCATTTGGGACCACCCCTCCCGCCTGGTGGCTTGGCAGTCCATCGGCATGGCGGCTCCACCTTTTACGCGGCGTAAAACTGAGTGTGAAGAAAAACGGAAAAGGGATGTGAGGAAGGTATGGGTGTGGATTAAGCAGGTTGTTAAAAAAAAAACATCCCAAACCGGAGCTCAGGGGTTAGGGAACGTTGTCCCCTCCCCCCTCAGCCACGATCCGGGACGGTTGGCTTGAGAAGAAGGTCAGCATCTACCCTGTGAAATTAGAGGCTGACCAGAGAAAGTTGTGGGAGAGGTTGTATGAAAAGCGACGAAGGAGGGGAGAAATACAGGCTATCTGAAGGAAGGAAGAGAGGCTAAGCTGGGGCCGGACGGAGCGCTGGATCCCGTCAGCACGGCGGCCAGGATGGCAAATCGCCGCGCTCCTTACGGGGCGAGGAAACACAAGTGTCTGAAGGAAGGAGAAGAGGCTAAGCTGGGGTCGGACGGGGTGCTGAGTCCCGTCAGCACGGCAAATCGCCGCGCCCCTTACGGGGGTCTAACGACTCAGTGGAGGCACGCGGTCGTTTTGCATTACGGTAGGTTCAGGGAGTGGAGGCCTGGTCTTAGCCGGGGCTGGTTTGAACCTTTTGTGCCGCCAGCTTTACCAGGGTAGGCTCAAGGTGGGTAGAACCCGCAGGGGTTTCTAATGGGCGCAGAAATGAACGTGCTTGTAGGCCTGGAGCAGAGGGTGTCTTACTTAACATTGAGGCATAGGACGTCCTAGGCAGCGCTAGGGGCACCGGGACCAAGTCTGCCTCGCGAAATGAGAACGATTCAGGGCCTGAACAGCCAGGATTCCTTCTCAAGGAGATACTTACCACATTGCTTCGAAGAAACGGGGTGCGGCACTCTGCAATTGACACACTTGGCTACACACGATTTGGACTTATGGTGTGTGGCCTTAGAGCAACTTACACAGACTCCGGGTAACACCGACTTTGCACATCTACGGAGCGATTAGTATGGCGAAGCGGTGAGAGTAGTAGCACCTCCGCGACAGTGGCATGAATGCCTTCACGCGGTAGCGATACCGCCCGGCACGCACCGACTCAGGAAGTTTGTCACAATCGAACGTGAGGAAGAGTGTAGGGGTGGGTCTCGAGGCCCCTCCCTCTTTTCTCATCAAACGTTCGACCTTGACCGCCCCATGGTCTGCCGGCTCTCAGGTGATGTCATCTATGTAGTGCACGAGTTTCCTCGCATAAACTACTCCTTTCACCAAGTTCATGGTAGAGTGTGGGGTAACATTCACAGGCGTGCCACCAAGTGTCCGAAGGGCACTAATAATGGCCGCCTCGGAAGGATTCGACGCATTCGCCAAAAGGCTACCGTCCGAGAAACGAGTCACTTTCGGCTCTCTACCAATCACACTAGCTAGAGCTCTCCTATGATGGATCATGTTGCCCTTAACCAACATGTTGCCATCAGTGGAGCGAATAACAAGGAAGCGTTTGAAGCCAGCGGGCTCGAAAACGGCAGTTAGCCTCTGAATGAGGGGCCCGACGTAATCGAGGCTCTGCTCTGGGCAGTTCTGGTGTTCATCTGGGACTCTCCACCCGGGGGAGCAACGGGGCCGGACGTGCCGATCTTGGCTCGGTCGTTTAGCGAAATGGCAGCAGAGACATCCGTCCCCGTGGCTTCCACGGAAGGAGAGGAGCCCCTGGTCTTCTTAGTCTTTTTCGTTTCAGGAGACGAGGTTGGGGAATGAATGAATGGTACAAAACAGACGGGTGCCGAGTAAGTCCAAGTGGGCAAACTCGCAGCCATTTTCAAAAGGAAAGGATTCATTAAAATTTTAAATGTTCTTTAAAAATATAGACTATGGTTAAAAATCTAAAGGATATATATATATATATATATATATATATATATATATAAAAGGAAGAGGGAGTAAAACCGTAGAAAAATAAATGCCTCTAGAATGTTGTAAAATCAAAGTCAAATCATAAGACACGACACGTCTATCTGGTTCTAAAAATGATAAAACATTAAATTTCCTTTAAAAGATTTGGCTCTGATCAAAATTTAAACACTCGATTCAGACGGCATAGAATAACATCCTGAGTAAGGGTCCTAGTAGTGCGTGGCCAAGGGCGGACTGACTGTTCAATGGCATGCAGTTTAGTTGGGGGAAGTTCATCCCAAGTCCTCTGCCACTGGCCGACCACGTACTGACGGATGTATGGCAGGGCATCACAGAAAGGAAGAGGAGCAAGGGTGGAGGTTCCTAGAGATGCTGCTGCCTTGGCAACAGCATCTGCTCTCTCATTTCCTCTTATACCCCTGTGGCTAGGTACCCAACAGAATAAAACTTCGTGGAACGAGGATAAATAAAAAAGCCACTGTTAGATCTTTGAAACCAGCGGGTGATCTGGAAATAAAATGACTAAAGCCTCCAAAGAGCTGAGAGAATCAGAGAATATTGTATAAGATCCCTGTGATGAAGAAGCGATGGTATACAGTGCAGCCAGTATCGCGACAAGCTCAGCCGTCAAGATAGAGGCCGTATTGGGCAGGCACAGAGACACATAACGGGAGGGGAAGATAGCCGAAGCTCCTACAGCAAGAAATTGCTGTATGAACCTAGGAAGATGGCCTTTGATACCCCAGTCATATAGTTGCTTCAGGATACCATACCTCCAGGTGGTATCATATGCCTTTTCTATATCAAAAACGACAGCAATGGAGTGTTATCTCTTTGAGAAAGCTTGTCGAATGCAATCCTCAATCCTGACCAGCAGATCTGTAGTGCATTGTCTCTTTCTAAAACCCGACTGTGAGGGAGAAATAAGGTTGTGTTTCTCCAGAAACCATACCAACCTGGCATTCACCATCCTTTTAAAAAGCTTGCATGGGAAACAAGTAAGGGCAATTGGGCAATAGTGAGTTGGAAGCGTCTCTTCCTTTCCTGGTATAATTGCTTGCCTCCAATTGGAAGGAAAACAGCCCTTAATCCAGATATAGTTAAATATATCGAGAAGATGTGAAATGAGTGATGAATGCATATTCTTGATCATATCATAAGAGATACCATCAGGACCAGGTGCGGTGGATCCACATCTTTTAAGAGCACTTCGAAGTTCATGAATGGAAAAGAGCTTATTGTATGGTTCATTATCGCTACAAGGATTCATGAAGTTCAAGAGGCACCGCTCTTGTATTTTCCTGACATGTTGAAATTCTAAGGAATAATTGTTAGGGCTGGAAATGTCAGCAAATGTCTTTGCCAGGACATTTGAAATTCTGGACAAGTCTCCCAAAAGCTCGCCTGCTTCAACTATATTGGGGGCAGAGAAACCACTTGCTCTGCCCATGAGCTTTTTCACTCTTTTCCAGACTTTGTCTGGTGGAGTTTAGTGGTTGATAGAGTTGATGTACCCTTTTAAGGAAATTCGGCGAGCCTGGCGGAGGGTACGCTGTCGTACTGCCCTGGCTCGGCTACAAGCATACTCGTTGATGGCAGTAGGGTTTCGATGGTAGCGACGACAAGCTCGCTTGCTGCATTCCTTGGACCAAAAAGGTAGATGGATCTTGTGGAAAGCAGTTTTGGAGAGGGGCATGGAAGAATTTGCCGCCTGGTTGACATGATCATGGAAGTTCTCCAGGACCATGTCAATGTCGCCCTGAGGGAAGTGTCCCGAATGGTTGAGAAAGGTATTTAAACTTTCGCCAATTGGCTTTCCTGGTGTCCCACCCGGTGGGAAAGGAGGGCCACCCAGGCATGAGGTCAGAACAACTGGGAAGTGATCGCTTCCTCTCAGATCAGGATCCACCGACCAGAGGTAATCCGCTCTACAGTCTGAGAAACAAAGTGACAAATCTACACAGGTAGAGCTGTTGGTCTGGACATGGAAGGATGTTGGAGTGCCATCAGTAAATAATGACACATCCAAGGTCTCCATAAGTCTCACAATCAGATTTCCCTTGGGGTTGTCATCATAGTCTCCCCAAAGGTGGTGTCTTGCATTAAAGTCTCCCAACTAGTAGGAATGGGGTCGGGAGTTGGGAGATGAGATTGGCTAATTTGTTAGCCAAATCTGAAGCAACTACTCCTTCACCAGGAGGGAGGTACATTGAGCAGACTGTGTATAAACGGTTGGTATACATACGAATCGCCACTGCTTGAAGGTCTGTTCTCAACGGGATTGCTAAGTGAGAACAGTCTTCACGAATAAAAATAGCTAAACCATGAATGGGTTCTGGTGGATTCTTAAAATATCACACATTGTGGAGGATATTGGGTAATCGACGAATACTCAATTGGGTCTCCTGTAATGCTATACAACTAGGGTTGTAATCATGAAGCAGGAGTTTGAATTCTTCCCATTTGGAGAAGATCCCTTGTAGATTCCAATGAACAACATATTCATCGTTTAAGGGTAATTAAATTTTTCTTTGCACCTGGTGAAGGTGACTGAGGTTTTGAACCTTTTTGATTTTTAGGTGTGATTAACACTTGGGGATGGCACTTTTATTAGAGGGCAAAGAAACATCTGTCAATTGTGAATATGACAGGGGTTTTTTTGCTTGCAAAGATGCCTCTGAAGAGATTGGGTCTTCTGTACTGGTAGGTATTAATGTCGAGAGAGATGGTACCGAGTCATTCTGAGAGGTGGCTGGTGGGTCAGCTGGGGTGGGTAAAGAAACTCCAGAAGGCTGTTTCTGCGCTTCCAAAAGGGCCACAGTCAAAGCTGGATAAGAAAGAATCTGTTCAGCTTCTTCTGGAGTTACTCATGCTGTGGATGTAATAGGCTGGCTAGTTATGACTGATTGACTCGAGGTAGATTCAGTGGGAGGAGGGTGGATGTCCAAAGGTGAAACGAACACCACACGAACATTCTCGGAATCTGCCTCCATGTTTTCAGGACATATCAATGGTTGGTTGGATACTGATGGAGGGGAATCTGAGAAACGGCGAGTCCTCTTGCGCCTTGGTTTAGGAGAAGCAGGAACTTCCCTAATGATTGGAGAGGGTGGAGGAGCATCATTCTGAGGCAGAGATTCTATTGGGGCTTCTTGATGGATATTCTGAGGCCGTAAAAGTGGAGGTCTGAATGGTCTCTGCTCTCTGTTACAGACTGGTCTGGTCGCTCTAAGAGCGTCCATAAAACCCACTCCTGGTTGTATGTATAATTCTTTAGCTCGCCTTCTAGCATCCTTCATGCTAATTCGGAATTTATTCCCAATAGCAACAACCTCTCTCTCATACAAGACTTTTTTTTTTATTCTCATACAAGAAAAAGGTGCACTGCTTAGAGGTGGCTAGGTGGTCGCCACCACAGTGGCACAAGGATGACGAGGGCACGGTGTTCCATGGAAACAGAGGAACAATTGACACATACCCTCACCTGTCTGCAGTGCTTATTGACATGTCCAAAACGTTGACAATTGAAGCACCTAAGGGGATTCTCCACGTAGGGTTTCACGGGAATACACAAATAACCAGCCTTGATATTCTTAGGAAGTTCCAACCTATTGAAAGTTAATATAATAGTAGCGGGAGGAACTCTGGTGCCATTAACATTACAAGGGACACGGTATGCACCAACTACCTTCTGAGAAGTCAGTTTAGCAACAAGCCGGTCCACACCATATTCAATAAGCTCCCCCGACCTGATAACCCCCTTGCAGGTGTTATCAGGAAATATTGAGGGAAGCAAGAGAATTGAGTGCTTTGATTTTTTGATGCTGATCAAATGAAGAGGACTCCACAAACAGGCAGCCATCATTCCTAGGCTAAATTTAGGCAGGTTCACCACATTTGGCAACAAAGTCTTCATAGACATTGAAAATGTCAGCCTTACTTAATGGTGTATCATTGCCTGATTTTAAAACTACAAATCTATCATAATCAAGATTATCGTCGACCTCGGAACCAAAAGGATCGAGTCTACGAAGATCACGATCATTGGTGGCACGGGAACCAGAAGCCTGGGGCCTCTGGGAAAAGTTTTTATTATTTTTACCCATAAATAGTTGTATTAAAAGAACACGTACCCTTAGGGAAGTGGAGTGTTACTGTAGCTGCCTCCAGACTAGGCGCTTTGCACCGTCCTCCATGTTACAGCTGTCGTTTTAAAAAGAGTGCAACGTCATGAATGGAAGTTTGACGATGGCTAGGCTAAGACCGACGCTGTGAACCGCTATCAGCCCCAGAACAAGTGCGGCCTTCAAGGCGATACCTCCAGCGAACATGATCGGCAACCCGTACAGCGGTACTTAACACAAGGGTGTGGAATCCTTAGTCTGACTCCTCCACAGTGGCCTGTTCAGCAAGGTAGGACCCCTGAGGACAGACGGATGGATAACAATGTCCATCAGTCTTCACTGACATAGCCCACTGTGTCATTGAAGTACGCAAGCCCCTCCACCACGAGACGGTGATCTTCAAGGAGGGGGGAGGTTGGGGAATGAACGAGCTTCCCTCCTCTGCTGGTAGGAGCCCTTAGGCCAGATGGACCGGCCTCAGCAAGATTCTTCTCTGAAATGGAGAAGGTCTTGGCTGTCACAGGGGCCAGGGTTGGCAAAACCCAGAAATTTTGAAAAAGCCCAATAGGGTTTTATTCTGTTCTTTTTTTGTTTTTTTAAACACACTACAAGTATTAGAATAACATAGAAAAATAATAGCTATCTCTACTTTTATAATATTAATAATTAGTTTAATAATTATATTAATGTAAGAAAATATCACAGTAACAGATCACTGATTGAGAATTATGAGTACCCATGATAGCCATAACCTGTAGAAGGAGAGATAAATTATGAGTCAGTATCAGAGAATCATAATTTGATACATATTTGTTGAAATTATAACATAAATATGCATTTTGAATAAAATAATGATAAGTAGCGTTGATTATCTGAAAGAAAGAAGAAGTGTAGGTAATTTTGAAAAAACAAAACAAACTCAGGTTTTTTTCAAATTTCCCTTGAAAAAGCCCCCCCAAAAACAAACCAGGTAATAAAAACCCTTTTTTTTTTATTTGCCAACCCTCCTCTCCTTGTAAGCCCTCGGGGGCCCCGAGCCGTCTGAGAAGGACCTTGCACAGGGGCTGACTAAGTTCAGTGGTTGACACCGAGCCCAGGTTTCTCCCCATGGAAGGTCTTACCATTTGAGGCTGGGTCACCTCAGGGACCAAGTCCATCTCAAAGGGAGGGGGGGGGGGGCGCTCATGTAGCCTCCCCCCCCCTAAGAGACCAAAGATCCCATTCGTTTCTTTTAATTATTTTCTAATCCGTCGAGGAAGAGAGGGGGGCATTTACACTGACCACCTGCAAAATTATCGCCCACGCCTGCAGGACATTAAGAGAAACGGCCGACGTGCCCTGGTATCCCTTGCTCCCCTAATGGGGTTGGCCCTATCGAGCCGCCTGCCTGCTTTCTTGATAGTTCCCTTGGAATGTAACGGGGGGGGACCTGCCGTTGGAAAAAGTAACAGAAGGGGGGGAGGGAGGAGTCTCCTGCACCACTCGTAGGCAAAGATAGGATTTTTTTTTTAATTTTGAGAGCTCATCTGGCAACTGCCTACTTGGGCATTAGTCGCCGTATTCAACATTGCCTAAAATTAGGCATCTTTAAAAGAGGATGCTCAAAATAAAAACATCAATAAAAATAAAACAGAAAAAAGGCAATAAGCAGGAAGCAAGCTCCGGCTTCGGGGGAAGGTGCGCCTCCCCCTGACGCCGGAACGTGGGACCCACTAAAGTAAGAAAAAAACAACCCCCCCCAACTATTTAAATAAAAGGGAGAATGCCGTCCTCCCTACAAAAGTAAATCTATAAGTCCACCAGTCAATGTGCACGAACTCGTCCCGAGTACAAGAGACAGGCGGTAGCGACCTCGCTCGTCCCGGTACTGGGACAGGTAACGTGCGCGGAGATCGCCCAGACTGGAACATTCAACAAGAATGTGCCGAAAAGTTTGAGGGACAACGCAGTCTTCACAGTAGCTCGCTGGCGAGCGCTCCATCAAATGGCGGTGCGTCTCGCGAGTGTGTCCAATTCGGAGACGACAGAAAGCAACCTGAAGCCTTCGCGCAATTCGGGGGTAGGTCCATGGGAACAGTCGCGGCGCCAGAGCACACAACTTTAAGTTCCCTTCGACCGTCTCCCATCTTCTTTGCCAAGCAGCCCGAAGAGCTGCCCGTATTCCTGACATGTAGTCATTGTGAGGAAGAGCGAAACGCTGGTCCGGTCGCAGAGTCCTCGCAGACTCTTTGGCGCGATCATTCCCCGCAATTCCTACATGTCCAGGAACCCAGCAGAAGATAATCTCTATATCCGTCCGGCTTGCCAAAACCGTGGCGTCACGGATATCACGAACCAGGGGATGCGGAGATTCCAATGCCCAGAGAGCACTCAGGGCGCTTTGTGAGACGCTATAGATCACAATCCGGTCTCCGAACCGGGCACGTCGCGTAATCTCCCGTACCGAGCGGTGTATTACCACCAGCTCGGCCGTGAAGAGAGACGCAGCGCCTGGCAGAGCCCCGCAGACTTCAAACAGAGGGGATACGGCGTGGAAGCCGACCCCCTCTTCAGACTTGGAGCCATCCGTATACACTGGCATTGTTCCAGCGTGACACGAGGTGTGCTCCAAAAAGGTCGAACGCAATACTCCCGGCGCTGTACAAGCTTTGGTAGCAGAGGCGTGGCGACAAATAGCCAAAGATGGTACCCTCCAGGGTGGCGTCCTGGGCAGAACCAGGGGCACCACCGGCCCGAGAGCTATACTTAGCTCTCGAAGGAGTTTCCTAGCCCTAAACCTAAAGGGCTTAGGGTATGACTAGCGTCTCTCGGCGGCATAGGCACCGTCGAAATCAGCTGCGGATGCAGTGAGAGCTGTTGGCGACTGAGGGAGGCGCCGGGCTCGCGCGTACAGGCGAATAATGCACTGTGCACGGCGTAGAGCGAGTGGCATCTCCCCAGAATCGACTAGTAGGCTCTCAATGGGGAAGGTGTTAAAGGCACCGGTCGCCAGGCGAAGGCTGGTGTGGTGGATCGAGTCCACCTTCCGCAATAAACGCTCGGCTGCGGATGCATAAAACTCGCATCCGTAGTCGAGCTTCGAACGAACAAACGATCGATAAAAAAGTAAGGCAGTAGCCCTATTAGCGCCCCAAGTGCTGAACATCACCGAACGGAAAATATCCATGCCGCGGGGACAAGAGACCCTAAAGCTGCGAATATGAGCCTCCCAGGTGAGGCGTCGGTCAAAAATAAGACCAACGAAACGGTGCGATTCAACCACTTCCAGGCGTACCCCATTAAGAGACAAGCCTGGGTCAGGGTGGAGCCGTGGATGGCGGCAGAAGTGCACCACCTTAGTCTTGGCCAATGAAAACCGACCCCTGTGCGCTTCGGCATAGCGAGAGACGCGTTTCAATGTCTGTTGGAGTCGACGCTCCAAAGTTGGCATCTGGGCCGCGCCAAAAAAGATCGAAAGGTCGTCCACGTAGAGCGTAACGAGAAGATCTTCCGGTAGCACTGAGGTGATGCCGTTGATGCTCAGGGCAAAGAGTGTGACACTGTGGACACTTCCTTGCGGGACACCCTCTTCCTGCTATTTTGGGCCGGAGAGGGCTCCCCCCACCCGTACGATGAATTGACGAGCTCGCAAAAATTCAGATATGAACATTGGGAGGCGTCCCCTCGCCCCCATCGTATGGGAGGAGGGGTATCATAGGCCTTCTCTAGATCGAAAAACACTGTTGCGTAGTGCTGTCTAGGAAGGAAGCCCTCGCAGACGGCATTTTTTAGTCGGAGCAGAGCAGCTGACGTGGTGTGGAACTTGCGGAAGCCGCACTGTGCACAAGACAGATGGCCTCCGCTGTCCAGAAAAAGGCTAATCTAACATTTACCAATTTCTCCATCAACTTGCATACGCAAAGAGGTTCGAGAGAGAGTGCGGAAACCGGCCGGGGTAGAGTGAACTCTCCCCGGTTTACGAAAGGCGAGCACAGTACCGATTCGCCAGGAATCCAGGAGGAGACCCTCCACCCAGATCCTGTTGAATAAATCTAACAGAAAGGCCATGCTTCACTCACCCAGGTGTCGAAACATCGTACGGGACATCGTCCGGACCATGGGCGGTGTCCGCACACGAAGCAAGAGCGGAACGCAACTCACTCACAGTAAACCTGTCGTTGAAGGGTTCTCCGCCTCTGGAGGTAAAGTCCAGTCGGCGACCTTCCGCGACATCACGACGTGTATTGAATGCTGGCGGAGCAGCATACCGGCTAGAGAATTCGGAGAAAGCGGTTGCGAATGATTCCGCCACGGGCGCGGGATCCGAGATTGCGGTCCCATTCTCCTGGAGAACGGGAGGGGCGTCCTGCGAGAACTTGCCCCGAATCCTTTTGCCTCGCTTCCATAGACCTTTATCGTGCTCCCCCATTAATCTCTATTTTCTTTTTAGGCGGATTCTTTCAGCTTATCAATAATTCTGTGTTTGTTAATAGTTTGACAGCCAATAGTTGTGACTGAGGAAGGAAGAGCCACCTGGACGGAAAATAGGTGAGTGAAAATTGTGTGAGAGTTGTTGTGGTTGAATGTGTTAGGAAAAAAGATGTTTGAGTGTGACAGTGAATCAGTGACTGAATTTGCCTTCTCTTTTCCAGCTCTGTGGTACCGATAAGTCGTCGACATCTGGCTTTTGGAGACGGCTGAAGCCACTCCTGATCCTCGTACGTGCGCCTACCTCTCAGGGAGATTTTCTAAAGTATGGACCTTGGAGTGCACCTCCCAGTCTCCAGGGAGTAATTGGAGCAGCGCCTCACAGACTACAACCTAGCAGTGGGGACTAACGAGTGTCCCAGGTCCCTGAGACAGGCCACTTCGCTGAGTTCCGGACCTCACGTGTTCCTGTCAAAGCGGGCCCGCCTCCCCCTTACCACTGTTCGGCCGGACATAACTAGTTTAAGGGTGCAGCCATTATTTCCGAACCTTTGCACTTCCTGATTCGCGTCAGCTAAGGTGTTTTGTAAGGGCACCTAAAAATATATATTTTTTTTTTCTGTTTAGAAATTGTTTAGAATTGGTGAGGGTGTCGCGACCCCGCCGCCACAACGTCCCAGGTAGCGCCGGGCGCGCTAGGACCAAGTGCGTAGCCTCGGGAAATGAGAGATGATCCTGAGCATAAACGGCCAGGATTTCCTTCTCAAGGAGATACGCACCACATTGCTTCGAAAAAGCATGGTGCGGCTCTCTGCAATTGACACACTTGGCCACACACGATTTGGACTTATCGTGTGTGGCCTTGGAGCAACTTACACAGGTTTCGGGTAACCCCGACTTTGCTCGCCTTCAGGAGCGAATAGTATGGCCGAAGCGGTGGCACGAATGCCTTCACGCGGTAGCGATACCAACCGGCACGCACCGACTCAGGGAGCTCGTCACAGTGGAACGTGAAGAAGAGTGTAGGGGTGGGTCTCGAGGCCCCTTGTTTTCTCATCACACATTCAACCTTGACCGCCCCATGGTCGACCAGCTCTAAGGTGAAGTCCTATATGGAGTAGTCCAAGAGTTCCCTCGCATAAACTACTCCTTTCACGAAGTTCATGGTGGAGTGCGGTGTCACACTCACAGGCGTGACATCAAGTTTCCGAAGGGCACTAATTATGGCCGCCTCGGACGGATTCGCCAAAAGGCTCCCATCCGAGAAACGGGTCACCTTCGGCTCTACACCAATCACACTAGCTAAAGCTCTCCTGTGATGGATCATGTTGTCCTTAGCCAACATGCTGCAATCAGTGGAGCGAATAACCAGGAAGCGTTTGAAGCTAGCAGGCTCGAAAACGCCGGGTAATCTCTGAATGAGAGGCCCCGATGTAATCGAGGCTCCACTCTGCGTACTAGCACTTTTGGTCTTAGTCAGGGGCAAAGCACCCGGGGGGGCAGAGGAGCCGGATGTGCCGATCTTGGCTTGGTCGGTTACCAAAGTGGCAGCAGACCCATCCGTCCCCGCGGATGGAGAGGAGCCCCCTCCCCCCCCGCCTTTTTTTTCTTTTGTTTTTAGGAGCGGACGGCAGGGAATGAAACCGCTTCTCCCCTCCGCCGGCAGGATGGACCGGCCTCAGCAAGGTACTTCTCCGAGATAAGGGAAGGTCCTGGCAGTCGCAGGGGCACCGCTTGCAGGAGATCCCTCCCCTCTTTGTACTGCCTTGGAAACCCTAGCCGTTTGAGGAGGACCTTGCATAGGGGGGGACTAGAGTTTGGTGCTTGGCGCTGAGCCCGGATTCGCTCCCATGGAAGGCCCTACAGTCTGAGGCTGGGTTGCCTCCAGTTTGCCATCCCCCCCCCCCAAGACATCACAGGTCCCATTGGCAGCAGTGTCACAAGTCGAGTCTGGGGAGGCACAGGCCTTGATCCCCGCTAGGTTTAATATTCTAGCCAGCAGGTCTTTTGAGGGAAGCGACTGATGGGGCCTGGCTTCCCTCTCCCCCCTAAGGGGGTTTGCCCTACCGAGCCGCTTCAATGGGGAGCGGTCGGCTATGGACTGCCTGCTGGCTTTCTTAGCAGTCGCATTGGAAAGTAAAGGGGAGACTGCTGCTGGAAAGAGGGAGGTGCCCTGGGGCCAGACGAGGCGCTGAGCATGGTTGGCAATAAAAACCCACCCCCAAAAAAACAATAAAACCCATTGGGTATTGGGTTTTGGGGGTTTTATTTGATTTTAATGGATTTTGTTTACTTTTAGTTCAAAATTAATTGATAGCTAAATGTTCTTAAGAATTTTTATTTGTATTCTAGATTCATTTGTCATTAACTATCCTTACTTTCTTCAGATGTTTTTAGTATTATTGATAGCTTCACAAATAGCTAATCTTTTGTTATTTAAAATGACATTTGCAAGTGGTCATAAAAAGACATTTGCTGGCAGAAAGTCAGTGATATAAAAGATGATAAAACAAGATATCATGCAATTTTGTTTTTCTAGAAAAGATTAGTAAAAAAAAATTGAAAGAATCAAGAAACACATGGCAAAATGCAAGTAAAAAAGACTGCTGCAGTAGAATGCAGGGTTGGCATTAAAAAACCCACCCAAAGAAAAACAATAAAGCTCACCTAAAAGAACCCACTGGGTATTGTTTTTTTTAAATTACATATTCTTATAATTGATAAAACAGAAATGTAAAAAATAGGTTTAATGATAACTACAAAAATAATTTGAAGTTTTTTAATTATATTCAAACTAATAAGTTTCCTTTTCATTAGTTTCAAGAAGTATTATCCTTTGCTGTTATACAGCATTAACTTATGAAATCTGATTTGTTCTAGAACCTGATTTAGCATAATTGAAATTCTCAATTCCTCCTCAAATGCCTATAAATTTTCACTGATTTCTGTGCTTTTTCAGCACTTAACCTGTTCCTAACATCATTCCAAACCAGATCAAAGGTTGAGAAAATGCTCTATAGAGCCTGAGCTTGCAGGACAAGAATGGAGGTCTGAAAAGAGTTTGCAGAATCCTCCAGGAAGCTTCTGGCTTGTTTCTTTAACTTGCTTTACTGCCTTCAAGCCAATTAATATCCACCATTTCTGAGGTGTTACTGAACTGAGTATGTTAGTACTAAACATGTGTGCTGGGAAAATGTTAGTATCTCTCAGTTTGAAATTCATGAGTCCAGCAATGTATTCAGGGTGTCTATTTTGCAGCCATTCTTCAGCCTCATTCTCTTGCTCTGCAGTAAGATAATTCTCTGACCCTGTAGACAGAATATGAAACTTGAAATAATAGATGTCCTACAATTATTATGTACTAATTTGCATTTTCAATAACCTTTTAGAATTTAATTACATGTATGACAGTATGAGTAATGTATATCAAAAGTATTTAATTTTTTACCCATGTATCGAGGATCTGCCATGTATGCTAAGAAGTGAAATGGTTCCATGGCAGCTTTGAACTGTGCCTTAATCGCTGTGCATTTGTAGTTCTTTATTTTTCATTAATTCAATCCACTCATGGACAGCATCAGAAAGATGACAAGAGTCACTTTGTATCTTTGAAAAACATTAATATGTATTAATTTTACCTTATTGTGCTTTCTCAAACATTTGAAGTTGAGACAAAAGATTTGATGGTGCTCTTGAGAGAGCAACATTGTCAATGATTTTTCCAAGGTTAGCTGGAATTTCTTCACCATGTTGTTCTCTTATTTGTAAATAGAAAGCATAGTTTTCCTTGTATGTTTCCAAACACTTTACTTGACTATTCCAGCGTGTGTCATTTGGTATTTGAGGTGCAGCACCTCCCTTCTCCCTTAACCATCCCTGTCAAATTTAAAATACACAATGTATATTTCTTATTTGAAATCTTCAACTAATTACTAATAACTATAAGGATTTGTGCTGCTATTCGTTTGTAAAGATAGATAATTTAAAAAATTTAGTTAACCTTAATTATATATGATTTTTTGCATTTAGTGTACTCACATGAAGTCAATGTGTGTTCCTGAAACACTTCTGAACTTCTACAACATGCTTCATAATAGATGGGGTGCTGCTCTCTTTCTCAAGAAGGTTAATATAGTGTGCACTGCACCCATAGGTTAACAGTTCAGGAAATTCTGTGTTGAGCAACTCCTTCATTCTGATCATTTTGTTTTCATTATCTGTACAAACAGCAAAAACCTGAAATCACAGATAAATGAAATGTTACTATATTTGTTGGAAAATATTGTATTCTAACATTTAAATAATTAATGTGTATTTAGGATTTAGCTATCTAGTTGTCTTGAAGTTCATTAAATTTCAAAATATTGTAAAGTTGTTTTTATATAATATTTAAGAATGAAGTGTTGGTAATAAGAAAAAAATAACAGTTGTCAATGATATTTATGATAATTTATCACATACCTTTTAACCAAAATCATTTTTCACTTAATCTATGGCTGTTTTGATGAGCCCAGCACAATATTCTGATGTCTTCTTAGCAGAGCCAGCATCAGTTATTGAAAGCAAATAACTCCTTGTACCTGTGTGAAGACTGTGTGCAATAATGGGATCATTAGACACACTGATTTAACCATCTTGCATAATTGTGAGTCTTTCCTCAATGGTTTCAGCATATACGTTATCCAGTAGCTCTCCACCAAGCTTCTTTCTATTTGGTGGTTCATAACCTGGTCTCATGAGTGAACAAAATTTTTTAAATTCAGGAGTTTCCACAGCATTGAAAGGAATGTTTGCACTGAAAAAGAATCGTGCAAGTCTATTATCAATCTTTCCCTTCTGTTCTGAATCTGTTCTCGCTACAAATGATCCCATTGTTTTCTGACGTTTAAGAGATTTGAAGGGTGTGGCAGAAGAAATACCAGATGAGCATGCAGTAAATGATGTAGAAACCAAGTCTGAAGTGTGGCTAATGTCAGTTATGTCACTGGCATTACTCAATGAACTGCAAGGCCTTATTTTTTATATATCTACATCCTATTGTACTTCAGCAGTCTCTTCACTTGGATTAGTTGTTTTTTCCTGTTGTTGCTTAATTTTGCATTTTTCTATGTGCTTCTTGATTCTTTCAATTTTTTCACTAATCTTTTCTAGACAACATTTACATTATACTCTTGTTTTATCATCCTTTATATCAATGACTTCCTGCCAGCAAGTGTCTCTTTTACAACCACTTCCAAATGGCATTTTAATAATGAAAGATTATTTTATTTGTAAAGTTATCAGTAATATTAAAAAAATCTGAAGAAAGTAAAGATAGTTAAGGAAAAATATAGAATACATATAGAAATATTCTTAAAAAGTTAGCTATTATTAAATTTTCAGCAAAAAGTAAAAAACCCAATAAAACCCAATACCCACTGGGTTATTTTAAAAAACCCAGGGTTTTTTCCAACCCTGGCACTGCGTCCCATCAGTACGCTGACCAGGAAGCCAAATCGCTGCACCCTTACGGAGGCAAAGGAGAGGAGTAATCTTCCTCTGCAGTAGAAGAAATTTGCAGGGTCCACTGAGAGATCCCAGAGGGGAGGGGAAGAACCTCAATTTTTTTAGTGCAGATGCCCAAAGGCGGCTCCGGCGATGGTAGAGAAGAAATTTTGTATGGACTCATCATTGGGCATGGTGACCTTGTGTAATTCAAGGGATGCACACTTTTGTCACCCCACGCAGTAGCCCACTTTGCGAGGGGTGAATACAGGGCTGGCAGAACCAGCTGCCGCCATTTGAGGCTACTCCCCCTGCCTAGTAACCTGGCAGCCCATCGGCATGGCGGCTTCACCTTAGGCACGACGTAAGAAATGATAGATAATGAAAGGAGAAAGGGGATGTGAAGGTGAAGGTGTGGGTGAAGCAGGTTGTTAAAAATGCATCATCCCAAACCATTTTCAGGTGTGAGGGGGCGTTGTCCCCTCCCCCCAAACCCGATCATGGATGGTTGGCTGAGGGAAAGCTGGTCAGAGTCTACCCTGTGAAATCAGATGCCGACCAGAGAAAGTTGTGGGAAAAGTTGTATGGGAAGTGAGGAAGCAGGGTGTCAGAAAGAAGAGGCTAAGCTGGGACAGGATGGGGCGCTGAGTCCTGTCAGCACGGCGACCAGGAAGGCAAATCGCCGCGCCCCTTATGATGTGTGTGTGTGGGGGGGAGGGTATGTAATAAAGGAGAGAAATAACAATAATAATGTCATAATAAATACTACTACTAAATAAATAATAATACAGTAATAAATAATTATAAAAAATACGAAATAAGAATGATAATAATACTAATAATAACTAATAGATGCACATCACCAAACAATACACACGCAGCTCGAGTCTAGGAGTAACTGAATCAGACTGTGCCATTCCTTCTCTCAATCGGAATCACGCTCTTTCGTCCATAAAGGAAGCAAGTTGGTCTTGATACAACAGACTCGAATGTGATCAAACCTTATTCGTGAATCTTTGCAAAAGGGCTAACGTTTGAGCTTCCCTCGCGTCTCCTTTAGATGGTAGCTGCTTCTTTGCATCTTGGTACCTGACGGGAAACACCAAAGAATGAGGTCAAGTGGAAGCAAGACAAGGTGCTTTCAAAGGATCTGGGCATAGGGTAGGAAAAGATCATCCAATTATTGGCCAAAACAATTAAATTGGATGGAAGGGAAGAGAGGGATTTAATCTACTTTTCTCCTCTTGAAATTCGGCTATATCCTATGTTGCTTTTCCATCCTATGGTATTGGCATGACAAAATAACTTTTCACCCATAAATGCGGCATTTCACAAAAATGGTTTGAATCCTACGCTAAAGTACAGGTGACCATAGGGATAGGTATGAGGCGGTAAGAAACGTTGAATAAAATCGTGCTAAAATAACTTTTTAATAAATAGAAGTCACCAGTTCCATCGAATAAGAATAAGGTATTAACCATCAATTTTGATTACAGAAAATCATTGCCACCAAAAAGTCCAATGAAGAAAAGTCAGTGAGGAAAAGACAAGGAAAGTGGATTGAAAAAAAAAGTCAGAAAAAACTATGATTGCATATTTGGTCATCTAACTGTTTCTGTTGAAGCTTTCGACCTTCAGTCGTAACCAAGCCAGCCGTCTGGATGAACTCCGCGAAGGGGTCAGGTTGTCCCAGAAGGCGTCTAAAACATAATTGCTGTATAGACCAACCAGTTACTAATATTTGGCCGGGGCCCGTCTGTCTGTCTATAATTTGCTGTGTAGGTACTAGAGCTGTGTGGTTCCCGATGGCAGCAGGTGCAAATATCTGAATAGGCAAAGCCAATGGAATAAAATAGGGCTAAGGAGAGAGAGTTTGGACGCATCAACTGGATAATTGTTTGGCGCTTGGATTGTCTTGGAATTCTGCGCAAGCTTCGTGGAAGATGGTATGGGTAAATAGTGACAAGGGAGGGGAGGGTTTCGTGAGGCGTTGAAAAACTGAGCTTGGAGGAAGTTGTCGTTTTATGGGCACTACTTTTCTATCAGAATTTAAGTGAATTAATTATTGATGTTACTAAAGCCTTGCTTCGTGAAGCGTAATACTTTATTTAGTTTTAATTGTAATGTTGCTAGGTTGTGTTGATGCATAGACGAGTGTAATACTGGACCATGTGCATGAGTGATTCCTTGTATTACCAAAATAAGGTGCGTGTGAGTGCTAAGTGAGTACGGTGTTTGCCGGGTGGAACCTGTGTGGTATGTGTAAGGTGATAATTATAATTTAAGTAGTAGTAAACGCTGCATGCTTTTAGATGGGGTGTAGGGTTGGAGGAAAAAAAAAACAATGGTGGCTTGACACAACGATAAAAATAGCTCGTCCAGGATTCTGTACTCTGCCACACTCTCCTTAGTCTTTTCTTATATAACATTCTCCTCTTGGTACCTCAGCATCAAATGCTAAGATTATGGTGATAGCATCACAATACACAACCAACACTCAGGACACATCAAAGCAAATCGAGAACTACAACACTATCACAAGACTGGGCTGCAACACAACCTTATGATTGCCCCACCAAGATCTTCCATTACTCTCTTAACAACCACAAAACTTAAGATGAGCCCCCAGAACAAGATGTTATCAATCACCATACCGAGTTTTGTTACACTCTTATTTTATTATTATCTATGGAGATGTTTAGGTGTGTGATAGAAAAGGTTCCATCAAACAAACTTGAAGATGTACTTTTCTAGAACAAGGAGGGCCTACCCGAGACGCCGAAGCACGCTTCATTCTCGTAGCTTTTTTGCTTATCTTTTTTTTTTTCTTTATTTGTTTTATGCATATTTTTACTTGTTTTTTAATCTAGCCGAGTACTAGGCTGTAGCGTGATTAGGGGGACTTTTGTTCTAGGAGGCAGTTGGCAGAGGTGCTAAAAAAAAAAAAAAAAAAAATTCTAGCATGTGTCATTAAAACGTCTTTTCCATTAAAAAAAAAACAACGAAAAAACGTGCAAGACCAAATAACAAAATAAGCAAAAGAGGAGGAAGGACGCGCACTCCGGTGTGGGAAGAGGGGGAGGAGGCGCCTCTCCCAGGGCAGGAACATGCTAGCTACAATGGTCAAATAAAATGAGATAGTCCACATGTCTGTGTACACGAACCTGTCCCAAGTGCTAGGGACAAGCGGAAGCGATCCCGCTTGTCCCGGTACCGGGACAGGTAACGCGCGCGAAGATCACCCAGACTGGGACATTCAACCAGAATGTATCGAACAGTCTGGGTGACAACGCAGTCGTCACAATAATGCGCAGGCGAGCGCTCCATCAAACGGCGCTGCATCCCGCGAGTGAGTCCATTTCGGAGACGACAGAGAGCAACCTGAAGCCGTCGCGGCATTGGGGTTAGGTCCATGGGAACAGTCGCGGCGCAATGGCACGTAACTTAAAATTCCCATCGACCGTCTCCAAACTTCTTTGCAAAGCCGCCCTGTAATCGGTGTGGGGAAAAGCGAAACGCTGGTCTGGTCATCTAGTCGTGGAGGACTCTTTGGCAGCCTCAGTCCCCGCAATTCCTACATCTCCAAGAACCAAGCAGAAGATAATCTCGACATCCGCTAAGTTTGTCAAAACCGTGTCATTACGGATATCGCGAACCAGGGGATGCAGAGATTCCAATGCCCCGACGGACACGTCGCATTATTTACGGAACCGAGCGCTGTATTGCAACCAGCTCGGCAATGAAGACAAACGCAGCGCCTAGCAGGGCCCCGCTGACTTTATAGAGAGGAGATACGGCGTGGAAACCGAACCTCTTGAGACTTGGAACCATCCGTATACACTGGCACGGTTCCAGCTTGACAGGAGGTGTGCTCCAAATAGGCCAAAGGCAGTACGCCCGGCGCTGTAGAAGCTTTGGGAGCAGAGGCGTGGCAACAAATAGTTAAAAGTGGTATCCTGAGCAAAACCAGGGGCGCCCACGGCCGGAGAGCTATACCGAACTCAGGAGGGTGTTTCGGTATTATTGGCGTCTCTCGGCGGCATAAGCACCGTCAAGATCAGCTGCGTATGTCGTGCGAGCTGTTGGCGACTGAGGTAGGCGCCGGGCTCGCGCGTACAGGCGAGTGATGCACTGCACGCGGCGTAAAGCGAGTGGTATCTCCCCAGAATCGACCAACATGATCTCAATGTGGAAAGTGCGGAAGGCACTGGTCGCAAGGCGAAGGCCGGTGCGGTGGATCGAGAACACCTTCCGCAATAGACGCTCGGCTGCGGATGCATAAAACTCGCATCCGTAGTCGAGCTTGGAAAGAACAAAGGATCGATAAAAAAGTAAGGCAGTAGCCCTATCAGCGCCCCAAGCGCTGAACGTCACCGAACGGAAAATATCGATGGCGCGGGTACAACAGACCCTAAGGCTGCGAATATGAGCCTCCCAGGTGAGGCGTCGGTCAAATACAAGACCAAGGAAACGGTGAGAGTCCGAGTCCACCACTTCCAGGCGCACCCCATTAAGAAACAAATCTGGGTTGGGGTGGAGCCGTGGATGGCGGCAGAAGTGCACCACCGTAGTCTTGACCAAAGAAAACCGAAACCTGTGCGCTTCGGAATAGCGAGAGACGCGGTTCAATGCCTGTTGGAGTCGAGGCTCCAGAGTTGGCATCTGGGCTGCGCCAAAAGAGATCGAAAGGTCGTCCACGTAGAGCGTAACGAGAACATTTTCCGGCAGCAACGAGGTGATGCCGTTGATGCTCAGGGCAAAGAGTGTGACACTGAGGACACTTCCCTGCATGACACCCTCTTCCTGCTATTTTGGGCCGGAGAGGGCTCCCCCCACCCGTACGCGGAATCGACGATCTCACAAAAATTCAGATATAAAGACCGGGAGACGTCACCTCGCCCCCATCGTGTGGAGAGTCTCCATGATACCATATCGCCATGCGGTATCATAGGCCTTCTCCAGATCAAAAAACACCGTGGCGTAGTGCTGTCTACGAAGGAAAGCCTCGCAGACGGCATTTTCCAGTCGGAGCAGAGCATCTGACGTGGAGTGGAACTTGCGGAAGCCGCACTATGCAGAAGACAGATGGCCTCCGCTCTCCAGGAAAAAGGCTAGTCTAACATTTACCAATTTCTCCATCAACTTGCACACGCAAGAGATTAGAGAGATTGGGCGGAAACCGGTCGGAGTAGAGTGATCTCTCCCCGGCTTGCGAAAGGCGAGCACAGTAGCGATTCGCCAGGAATCTGAGGGAAGACCTTCAACCCAGATCCTGTTGAACAAATCTAACAGAAAGGCCATGCCTCGCTTACCCAGGTGTCGAAGCATGGCGTACGGGACATCGTCCGGACCATGGGCGGTGTCCGCGCATGAAGCGAGAGCGGAGCGCAACTCACTCACAGTAAACCTGTCGTTGAAGGGTTCTCCGCCTCTGGAGGTAAAGTCCAGCCGGCAGCCTTCCGCGACACCAAGACGTGCATTGAATGCTGGCGGAGCAGCATCCCGGCTAGAGAATGCGGAAAAAGCGGTCGCGAAGGATTCCGCCACGGACGCGGGGTCCGAGATTACGGTCCCATTCTCCTGGAGAACGGGAGGGGCGTCCTGCGAAAACTTGCCCCGAATCCTTTTGACTCGCTTCCACACCTCTGCTAAAGGGGTCTTCCCGTTAAGGGAAGACACGTATGCCCCGCCAAGAAGAGCGGCGGGCGTGTTTCGAAATATACCGGAACCTAGCCCTAGCCCGACGAAATTCACCGACAGTGAAATAGTTCGGGCGGCGCTTATAGCGCATGTAGGCATAACACTTCTGTTTCAGGGCCGTCTCACACTCGGCGAACCACCATGGGAGTGGTCGGCGTGCAAAACGGCCAGACGTTCTAGGAATAGTGGTCAGGCCCGCGGCGATGAGGTTGCCGGAGAAGAACTCAACAGCCTCATCTACCGACCGGAACTCCTCGACTGGGATAGAGAATTCAGTCATTTCCTGAAATGCAGGCCACCGCGCCTGCGCCAATCACCACCGAGGTGGGCTCTCAGGCGGCAGTTGCCCGGAAAATGATATTTGAATGGGAAAGTGATCGCTACCATGAAGGTCATCGACCACCCCTAATCAAAATCAGGCTGTGCATCCGAAGAGCACAAAGATAGATCAAGGCAAGAAAATGAAGCGGTGCTCAGACAGTGATGCGTAAACTCATCCACGTTTAAGACACCGATCTCAAGCTTTTCGATCAGATCATCAAGGACTTGTCCCCTGGGATTTATTGAGTAATCTTCCGAGAGAGGATGCCTGCCGTTCAGATCTCCAAGCAAGAGAAAGGGCCTTGGCAACCGTGCCAAGACGCGGCGGAAGTCCACCGCGTCGAAGTCAGCTGACGGTGGAATGTACGCAGAAATGATAGTATACCTCCTATCCAGGTGCAGCTGCACAGCCACTTCCTGAAAGGAGGTATCTAAAGAGAAAGAAAGAACGGAGACATCATGCCGGGTGTAAACCGCACATCCCCCAGCCCGGCCATCCCGTGGTGGTGGGGTCGCAAGACCCTTATACCCCGGGAGGGCGGGCAGGGAGCACGCGCCTAGCATGGTCTCCTGCAAAAAGATAGCAAACGGGGAACGGGACGAGACGAGCCTCCACAGCTCCTCCCAGTTGGCCCGGAATCCACGGCAATTCCATTGAAGGAATATGCCCTCCAGACCTAGCTTGGAGGAGCCGCGGGGGCCCTCCTCGAACAGAAGACACTCAGGGGAATGGCCGTACGCTTCCGCCACGGACGCGGGGTCCGAGATTGCGGTCGCATTCTCCTGGAGAACGGGAGGGGGGTCTTGCGAGAACTTGCCCCGAATCCTTTTCACTCGCTTCCACACCTCTGCTAGAGGGGTCTTCCCGTTAAGTGAAGACACGTATGCCCGCCAAGAAGAGCGGCGGGCGTGTTTCGAAATATACCGGAACCTAGCCCTAGCCCGACGAAATTCACCGACAGTGAAATAGTTCGGGCGGCGCTTATAGCGCATGTAGGCATAACGCTTCTGTTTCAGGGCCGTCTCACACTCGGCCGACCACCATGGGAGTGGTCGGCGTGCAAAACGGCCAGACGTTCTAGGAATAGTGGTCAGGCCCGCGGCGATGAGGTTGCCGGAGAAGAACTCAACGGCCTCATCTACCGACCTAAACTCCTCGACTGAGATAGACAATTCAGTCATTTCCTGAAATGCAGGCCACCGCGCCCGCGCCAATCACCACCGAGGTGGGCTCTCAGGCGGCAGTTGCCCGGAAAATGATAATTGAATGGGAAAGTGATCGCTACCATGAAGGTCATCGACCACCCCCCATCAAAATCAGGCTGTGCATCTGAAGAGCACAAAGATAGGTCAAGGCAAGAAAATGAAGCGGTGCTCAGACAGTGATGCGTAAACTCATCCACGTTTAGGGCACCCATCTCAAGCTCTTCGATCAGATCGGCAAGGACTTTTCCCCTGGGATTTATTGAGTAATCTCCCCAGAGAGGATGCCTGCCGTTCAGATCTCCAAGCAAGAGAAAGGGCCTTGGCAACCGTGCCACGACGCGGCGGAAGTCCACCGCGTCGAAGTCAGCTGACGGTGGAATGTACGCAGAAATGATAGTATACCTCCTATCCAGGTGCAGCTGCACAGCCACTTCCTGAAAGGAGGTATCTAAAGAGAAAGGAAGAACGGAGACATCATGCCGAGTGTAAACCGCGCATCCCCCAGCCCGGCCATCCCGTGGTGGTGGGGTCGCAAGACCCTTATACCCCGGGAGGGCGGGCAGGGAGCACGCGCCTAGCATGGTCTCCTGCAAAAAGATAGCAAACGTTGAACGGGACGAGACGAGCCTCTACAGCTCCTCCCAGTTGGCCCGGAATCCACGGCAATTCCATTGAAGGAATATGCCCTCCACGTTGGGTGCCCTAAACGTGGATGAGTTTACGCATCACTGTCTGAGCACCGCTTCATTTTCTTGCCTTGACCTATCTTTGTGCTCTTCGGATGCACAGCCTGATTTTGATGGGGAGTGGTCGATGACCTTCAAGGGGAAGTTGAGGGTTGTTTTTTTTTTTTTAAGTTGTGCATCATTGGGCATGGTGACCCTAAATTATCTGCGGGACGCAATAGCTCATCACCTCTTGCAGTTGCCCGCACTGCAAGAGGTGCTTACAGGCCTGGCAGAGCCAGGCGCCGCCATTTCGGACCACCTCTCCCGCCTGGTGGCCTGGCAGTCCATCGGCATGGCGGCTTCACCTTGAACACGGCGTAAAATTGATAGAATGTGAAGAGGAGAGGAAAAGGGATGTGAGGAAGGTATGGGTGGTGATGAAGCAGGTTGTTAAAAGCCAACCACCCCAGACCAGAGCTCAGGGGTTAGGGGACATTGTCCCCTCCCCCCTCAGCCCCGATCCGGGACGGTTGGCTGAGAAGAAGGTCAGCATCTACCCTGTGAAATTAGAGGCTGACCAGAGAAAGTTGTGGGAGAGGTTGTATGAATAGCGACGAGGTAGGGGAGAAATAGAGGCTATCTGAAGGAAGGAAGAGAGGCTAAGCTGGGGCCGGACGGAGCGCTGGATCCCGTCAGCACGGCGGCCAGGATGGCAAATCGCCGCGCCCCTTACGGGGAGGAGACCTATGGAGAAGGCCAAATGCTGCGGCAGACTTCACAAGTGCTGTAGGGCTCGATTCAACAGAAACGGTGGAAGGAGGCGACAGAGAAAGTAAGAGTAAACAAGAAATGCACACAGTTACCCCATTGCGAATCTGGGCTTCCTCCACATAATTATCAAGGTACAAATTCATACCCAATAATGTATCATAACAATCCCCATTCAAAAGTACTGCCAGAGCCTCTTGACTCATACTACCCTGATCACACTTCTCTCTAAAACACTTTGTAGCAGTAAGTAGTAGTCCGCCGCACCTCCCCAAATGTCTAAGCCCTTCCTTTACTTCCAGGGCGTATGGGATGAAGATGAGAAAGAGGGCGATAAGGGTGGGGGAATCAATAGACTTCTATTGTGCCTCCCATTCATCTTTCTCTTTTCTTACAGGCAGATGATTTGATAGTGAAACATTGGACAATGTTATTGTGTATATCCAAAGTGAATACATATTCAGTGATATTACTTAAGTGAGGAAGTTGTCTGAATTGATAGTGCGAAAGAAGTAGCTGGACAGTCATCCAGATAAGAGTCAGTGTGAATATGGGCATGTGTATGTATGTTGGGGTCAATGATATTCGAGTGTGGCAGTGAATCTGTGACTGAAGATGCCTTCTCCTTTCTAGCTCTTTGGTACCGGCGGTCTATCGACATTTGGCTTGAGAGGCAGCGGCAGCCAGCCTTGACCCTCGTTAATTCCTATGACTGATAAAGGATCGTTCTGAAGCGTGGGTCATTGGAAATTGCGCCTCCCACACTCTACAGCAGTAATTGGGATAGGGCTTCCCATTCCCCAACGAAGTGGTTGGAATCCCACCGATTTCCCGCGCTCCATTCAGTACGCTTGTGTCCCACGCATGTGAGCGGTGATTTGTGTTTTTGTCATAATTTTGCGTGAGTAAACACTATACAATAAAATAATTTAATGTGTTCTGATACTTTATTTCGTACTGTATGTGTATGAATATGACAAAATATAACTTCTTGAATTAATATGGGGATCGTATTACGATGTTTGGGAAGGGTTGGGAGTGTTTTGGGGGTAGTGTCAACTATCCCGGGTTTTTCAATATTCACAGGGGGTTTTGGTCCCTAACTCCCGCGAATATGAGGGGGCGACTGTATATACTTTTTTCATGTGATTTCTTTTTTGCCGTTGGCCAATATTGATGTTGTAAGGCTGCATATATTTTGGGGTATTGTATATATATATATATACTTGCAAAGGTTTGGGGGTTGCCATTTATTTTTGTTATTTACTGTCTTTTGAGAATAAAGCAAATATTAGACTAGCTCCCCATTATCCTCCCTCTCAACCACCCGGAGGGCTCTGTTGGAGTGGCAGGGATTGTTGCGTGGGCCCTGGGACCCTGCCTCCACAACTTTATTCATTGTTTAACATTAATATAGCATACATTTGCACTCTCCATTTTTTAAATGCTTAAAATAATCAATTGAATATTAGTAAAGACTGAGTTTGCCCAATGGTAGAGGATTCCTAAAAATCTTCACCGTGGTGTCAGCGAGGGAGTATTGTGAGGGAATCCCCACGTGGAAGCTCTTGAGCAAAACGGAACTTCCATGCGCGGCAGAATGCCCGATTAGGCCTAAATTAGTAAGCCTACCCCGCCCTTCCACAAGCGGTAGCCTCGAACCATGTCCACCCCAACTCACTTTTATATGGGCAGAATAGCCTCTGCAAGAAGATTCGAGGCCATTCGAGAGTAGAGCTGTTTCCCGCTAACCCCCCTCGGGGAGAGCCTAGGACATAAATAGTGTTCAAAAGTCTCGCCCAGACCCCAGAAGATTCCCCATGGTTCCAAGTCAAGTGCTAGCAACAAAGCAAAGTGACAGCTGGACTATTTTGTGTATTTGGAATTAGTCCCAGCCAGGAGGTAATTCCACTGAACGATCGCCCTCGAATGATTTTACCGACTTCTCCCATCAACTCCTGTCGAAGCCCTCCTCATTTCGGGTAGCTGAAATACTCTCCCCTGGGCCAGAAGTTACCCTCGCCCCCCCCTTGTTTTTGGAGAACCATCATTACTCCAATCTCCTGCTCAGAAGTTCCGAACGGCCACACCTCACGTGCAGAAGACATCCGTAAGCCAACCCCTCTCCCCCCCTTCAGTAACCCAATTGAGTTAATTCCCCCCACCATTTGAATAGTCTCCTCCTGTAATACCTTAAGTTCTAACTTCATAGCCTGATTTATAACTACAATTCCCCCTTTCATTTACTGATGTGATTTTGCCTATTAATTCTCTGAGGTAATTTTACCCATCAATTCTCTAATTATTTTTTTACCTTCAAAAACCAGCTACATACGTATATACTCGTCGATTTTAAGCCTTTGTAAGCCATTCTACGTGTGAAACGAGTATTCTCGTCAAATCGTACGCCTGGCAGAGGCGATAGGGTAGAGCTGTGGGATTTCAAGGACATTGTTACTAGACTTGCTCCGACAGCCATTGTCGTTGGATGGGTGTTGTTTGCATCCACATTTGCATTCATTTTTTTGTAGCATTTTCAAGTGTTACACCCCAAATGTCTAGTTCAATGGAAGATAGTGAATATGAACCTTCCCTCAGAAGCTTGAATACTTCTGATAACTCTGCCAGTTCATCAGACAATGACTATTTCTCGACAAGTGAGGATGAGGAGGAGGGGGGTGAGGGGAGAGCTTGGAGAAGCCTCGAGTTGTCAGAGGAGCGTATGAATACACCACCACCACGTTTTCCTTTCACAGGAAATCCTGGAATAAAGATTGATGAAAACCCAGCAGAACTGAGTCCATTTGAATTTTTCAGTCTTTTTATTGATAAAAGGATTATTGACTCTGTACTGGTAGAGACTAATCATTTTGCTGAACAAACTGGGCAAGATGATTCTTTGTGGCGCCCTGTAACAGAGGCTGAACTTTTTGTATTTTTTGCCATGAAAATGCTTGGAGGTATTGTGAAAATGCCAGAAGAAGAAATGAACTGGTCACATGATGAACTGCTTGAAAGACAAATTTTTCGGCAGCTAATGACTATGAAACGGTACAGTAAGATAAAGCAATATCTTCATTTTGTAGATAATGAAACTCATGATGCACAAACTCACCCCAACCCCAAATTGTATAAGATTTATGATGTATTCATGACATTGTGTGAGAACTTTGGGAAGTGTTACACCCCTAGGCAAGATGTATGTATAGATGAGAGCCTTATGTTGTTCAAAGGAAGGTTAGGATGGGTACAGTACATTCCACTGAAAAGGAGGAGGTTTGGAGTGAAATATTTCCTGTTGTGTGAGTCAAAGACTGGATATGTGTACAAAATGACCATTTATGTTGGCAAAGGAACACAGTTTGATCCAGAGTATGGATGCATATCCTGTGAGTTCGCGTGTTGTTTTTATCTTTGATGAAGCCCTTATTTGTGGATAACTATTACACTAGTCCACAATTAGTTGATGCTCTAGTTATGAACCAGAATGATACTTATGGAACTCTACGTATGAATCGAAAAGAAGTGCCAGAAGAACTGAAAAGAAAAAAACTGAAGAAAGGAGAAGTTGCAGCATTTCAGAGAGGCAAGGTAATGACTCTTCGTTGGAAAGACAAAAAGGATGTTGCAATGCTATCAACCATTCACAACCCAGCCATGCATGACATTGAGACAAGACAAGGGCCTGTGAAGAAACCCAAAGTTGTATGTGAATACAATCATACAATGGGAGGAGTTGACAAGGTGGACGAGCAACTGGTAGATTATCCCATTCCAAGGAAACAGGGTGAGAAATATTATAAGACAGTTTTCTTCCATTTGATGGATATTGGAGTATGGAATGCTTTCATCCTGCATCAAGAAGCATTCACTCAGTCAGGAAAAAAAAGCCTAACACGCCTGAAGTTTCGTTTGGAAATTATACGATACATATTTGGCAAGTATGGACCTGCTTTACCACCAAGAAGATCACCAGGTAGACCCTCAACATCACCAGGAAGTTTGCGGCATACGCCAGGAGGACATTTTCCAATGGAAGTTCCACCAACAGAAAAAAGAAAAATCTAACAAGAAAATGTGTTGTATGCAGTCTGAAGCGTGACCATAGAGGGAAACCAGTCAGGAAAGAGTCACGCTACATGTGTAAAGTTTGCCAAGTAGATGTGTTGTGCCATGCTTTGAAAAGTACCATTCTAAATAATTTCATCTAGAAACTTTCTGAGGAAATACTATTCTTTTATATGTGGAAATAAAATTCCTTTGTTTTATTTTTTTGCTAACAACTTACAGTTTTCAATTGATTTTGTTCATAATAAAATGCCGGAAAAAGGAATTTCATTTTTTATGCATATTATAATTACTGCTAGATATTTGGTAACAATTGTAATAAAAATTAAAAATAAAATAGGTTTTCATTTCTCTTTACATTTGGTAATAAAATTTTGAGAAAAATTAAGAAAATATGGTAAAAAAATATGGTTTATAGGAAGACGAGTTGACTCGTTTTTGCCAACAAAGGTATTTTCAAAATAAAAAGTTAACCACAAAAATGGGAAGAAAAAATAATTAAAAACTGTTTTCATAACCAGCATAAAAAATACTATATAGAACCAAAATAAAAAAATTAGTCTGAAAAAGAAACGTTTTTAACAAAAAAATTGTTGGGGAAGGGGTTAAATAACCTTGAGCTTTGCCATTGTCCATAATTTACCTGACCTCGTTGCACTCTCTCGCTACTCAGCCCGTCTAAACTCGTGGTTTTCCGCCCCTTTTGTTGGTTCGCTTCTCAAGTTATTGGTCCCTTCCTCATAGATATAATATGGTATTGATATAATGTAATGTCATACAACGACAAGTATAAAAGGAAGTGGCTAAATGTGACAGTAACATCCATGAAAAAGACAGATGACAACATCGAGCCTACTTTTCTCTACAAATTGTATATCCTGTTCCTTTTCTCTTCTTTATCATATGGTATTGATGCAAGGCAACACCCAGTCAGTCAAGGTTGAGTGTATAGTCAAAATAATAAAAGCAAAAACCAAAAAGAATAATAAATTCACTTGCACAGCTTTAGAATTGCTTTGATTGAAATGGCTACTTACTTGACTTTCTCTTTCATGTACTCCTCAATGGCAGGGCTGAGTTTTGGTTTTTTGCTACTAGGCTGATCATCTGAAAGGTTCTTACTATCAGAGTCTTTGTCTTGGAGCTCACGCTTCAATTTCCGAATCTCGGCTCTTATCTCAGCCCTCTTACGATTATCTTGGGATCTGAAAACAAAGGCAATGATACAAAATTGCTCTTGCAACCCATTACAGTGATATTAACAAAGTATAGATACACTTCACCAAGATACTTTTACAGTAAGCACATCCATAAGGGAAAACTAAAACAAGTTGTCCCAAACAAAACTTTCCACCAAGAAATAAGACGGCTCACTAAAACTAGATGACCTACCAAAGATAACCCTTGAACCCACATATCACAATGTGGTGGTAGGTTCTAGAACCCTGCAGTTACAACACAATATATAATAAAAATAAAATACAACATTAAAGCAATTATTAAACAAAAAAAGGGAAAAGAAAGGAGACTCTAGAAAGCTTTCATAGGCAATCAAAACCATAAAACAGAAAGCAAGAAATTATCAAAAGGCATCACAAGACTTGTTAAGTCTTTCATGGGCAAACAAGACAGGTATGAAGCTATACTCAAAAAGTCAACTTCACCAAACACATTAATACAACACTGCACTTTTTTCCCCGCTCCACACTGAGAGTGTAAAACCCTGAAACAGGCAAGAAAATGTCCGGGGTTAAATCAAGGCCATTGAAGGTCAAGTGAGCCAGATTGAATTAGGACATAGGCCTTTTGTGAACCATAGCGCGATTATTGGGAATATTTTGTCTATCACATCTTGTCTGTCTTTGGAGAGGGATTGCACAAATATTTTGATAACATCTTTCTACCCTTGAATTTTTTTTAGAAATATATTTATTTTGTTTTATTTTTGAGCTTGAATTTTTTTTAGAAATATATTTATTTTGTTTGATTTTTGAGTTGAAGAAGATATTTGTATTGTATATAATTGTATTTCGTGTTATAATTGGGTGTTTGCGAAAGTTGAAATCAAAATGACTAAAATTGGCCACGTCCCCTTGCTGTCTCTAAAAGTGAGTGAGCGAATGTGGGTGGTGGTGGGGGGTTGTTGGGGCTGCTCGCTACAATCGAAGCAGTGGCAGTAGTAGCACATCCACGGCAGTTGGCAAATTAACACCCATCATCTCTCAGATTTTTATGAAATTTGGTTTATAGGAGGGTTGGGGCCCCTAAACCCATTTCTGAAATTTTAAGGTCATTCTGAGTAACGGTTCAGGAGATATGGCTTCAGGCATAACTAGGGTAATAATGGTCATAATTATATAAAGGTATATATATATATATATATATATTTAGAATCAGAAAAAGACAAGAAATACAAATATGAAAGTTTTAGAACTCTGGGTTGAAAAATTAAAAAATCATACATTTGCTAAAATTTGGTCAAGATTTGACCTTGGGTATCAAAATTGAACAACCTTATAAATGAGAAAAATTAAGGCAATTTGCTTTGCTAATTAGAATCAGTAAAAAAGTTTGTTTAATGCTAGTATTTTTCAAGTAATTAACACATAAGTGAGCACAATATTTTTAAGTTGTCCGTCAATTCTACATATTTTTCTTAAGTCTTGGTACTGCACTGTGACTACACATAAAAAACTATTGGCATTTGAAAATAAGGCTCTGGACGAATATTTAGAGTTAAATGGTGGGATAGAGTGTCAAATACCAGAATCAGAAAAAAAACGGGGATGCAACCAGTCGATGAGTTTGTTAGATTTTCCCGTTGGAAATGGTTAGGTCATGTTTATAGAAAGCAGGGTATAGTTTGGGATACACCAGGGTTGGTGGCCCCTGGTAGAAGAGGTAGAGGTAGGCCTAGGGAGACTTGGATAAGGACTATGAGGCGGGAAGCAGATGATTGTTGGGAAGAGCTTGACGCATTAGCTCAAAATAGAGCATGGTGGCGTGAGTTCATTGAGGCCCTATGCATCTCCATGGGTGCTACAGGAAATGATTGATTGATTGAAGCTCTTAAAGTGACCTATAGAAATGGAAATTATAATTTTTTTTGCATATAAAAAACAGTCAAAGGTCTTGGCTATTAGAAACAATCATAAAAAGGTGTTTATGCTATTACTTTTCATGTAACTAACTTATGTTGACACCATATTTATAAATTACAGGTCAATTTAGGAATTTATTTTAGCTATCAGTTTGACTTGACCTAAATCTCCAAGAATAATAAAAAAAAATATATTTCACTAATAATCTTCACTGAAAAAATAATTACAATAATGATAAGGAAGACATTCAATTTTGGCATATTTGATACTTTCATCAATTTCTTTCTGAGGAAAAATATATTTAATTCTGCTGCCTCCTCTTAGTGTAGGACAACTCTGTACAGTTAATATATGATGTCCTGGCACTGCACATGAATCCTTATTTGATGGATAATGATATGCACTTGCTCCTGATGACCCAGGTGGATGTAAAACGTTTACTGTGTAATCATAAAACTCCTCACAATATTCCTCCACAATTCCATACCAAACTTGCCTATCATAAATGCAACTAACATACTCTCCTGGTTTGACACATTTTAGGTTATCAACCATTGCAGCTTCATTAGTAATATGACTTTTTCTTATTCTTTTCTTTTCTCCAATGTCACTTGAAATGAGATACACCATCAGTTCTTCCTTGTTTATGGGAACAAATCTATGATATTTCTGAGTTCCCAGAATAGCCATACTGTCCTTGAATCGATGTTCTAACTGTTCTGCATCTTTCAAATCAGATGTAGTTACAAAGAAAAATTTTATTGTCTTGCTCAAGTTTTCTTCACAAAACTGAAACATGTTTTCTGGTGTAAGAATTTGCCTCTCTCTCTAGTTTTCTGCAAACTGACACAAGCAATAGCTCTCTTCACTGTTCCCCCAATCCCATCACATGCAATTTTGCCATGGGATGTAGCAAAGGTGTGCCATTCACAAGACAAACCAAAATCATCTTCATGGTAACAGAGATTTGTGAAGTTGTATCTGTTCTTATATTGGCCAGCACATCCCTCTAAAAAATAGTACACCTTCTTCAGTTGTGGGCATCTGAATTTAACATAGTTCATAAGCTTTATTATAAATGATTACACCATTATAGTCTGTTTTAGTGAGGGAGATAAGAAAGGGACACTAAAATGGTTAAGTTCCTGGTCTGCAGATGATCTATAATGACAAAAGGGTGAACTGTACATCGTGAATTAGGCAGCATCTTGGACAATGAAAGAATAATTTTCAGAGAAATCACCTAATATAACTGCCTCGCTCTGAGGTGGTAGTGTTTCTTTCAACTGTTTTAAGTACTGTGATTGCTGCTGTGCAACAAAATGATGACAAACCATGCAGGATATTTTCATGCTTAATGATGATAAGTATTCATGAAGTGGCTCCACTTTGTCTACCATTGTACAACGGTCAACAGTTACCCATTGCTTGTAAGATATTTCATTTGGAGCTGATTTTACACTGTCAAGCAACTCAAGAAAGTTCAGAACACCCTCTTGTCTTGGGTAATCTTTGCAAAGTTGCATCATGCAAGCCTCTCTCTCTGTACTGCAGACGCTGTAATCTATAAGATCTTTGTATAAGAGACCTTTTTCTGCCAATGCAGCCAGCTGTAATTTTGGGTTTTGATGATATGTGCAAACACAGAGAGAATGAGTACCACCACTAGTGGCAAGCACACAATATGACGGCAATAATTTAGCAAATGTGGAAAATCCTATTTTGGGATCTTTTTAGCATTTTTATATAGTTCAAATAACTCTCTTAAATTCTCAAGGACCAGTCATTTTTGCACCTTCAGCACTGATGACTTTCACACAATCCTTTTTGCCAGGATACATACTGTAGTAGTTTGGTTGTCCGCCTCCCCTCCCCTATGTCTAATCTTTTTCTTCTTTTGCAGAATGTGTGTGTGTGGATCTGTGATCACCGTCTTTGCTTTGTGTGGGGGGACTCGATGGATCTCTATCGTGCTCCCCCATTCATCTCCTGTTTTCTTTTTAGGCGGATTCTTTCAGCAAATATTTTTCTTTAGAAAGTGTAGGTAAAAGTTTGGAAGTAAAGTTTGTGACTGAGGAAGGAAGAGCCGCCTAGACGGAAGATAGGTGAGTGAAGATTGTGTGAGAGTGGATATGGTTGAATGAGTTAGGAGTAAAGATGTTTGAGTGTGGCAGTGAATAGGTGACTGAATGTGCCTTCTCTTTTCCAGTTCCGTGGTACCGATTGTCGTCGACATCTGGCTTTCGAAGACGGCTGAAGCCAATCTTAACTCTCGTGTGGCAGTAAAAGGACGCATCGATTGGGGCCTGAGCCCTCGCACTTTCCGCCCTGACTGGAGCCACCACTTCCTCATCCTTGAGTGCGAATCATTCGCCTTGGCTGAAGTTGAACTTCCAGTCTCTTAAGAAAAGGGAACCTCTCTTCCCTCAAGAAAGCGGGCCCGCCTCCCTTCCCCCCCCCTCCCATACCAGTAATAGCGCTCCCAGAGCTGAAGAAAGTTGAACGGACTCACATGGTGGCACTGGGCAATCTGGTTGTGAAGCACTAAACATTTCCTTATTTGCGTGTGTGTGGCCAGGGTAAAGTTGTAAGGCCCACTATATATATATATATATATATATATATATATATATATATATATATATATATATATATATATATATATATATATATATATATATATATATATATATATATATATATATATATATATATATATATATATATATATATATATATATATATATATATATATATATATATATAAATATCTTTGGTTGTGGTTAAAGATAGTTAATATTTTGGAAATTGGGTAAATTTACATTTTTGTTTTCTGGGGTTGTGGTTAATTTCTTTTTTGTGTGTAAATTAAATTTAGAAAATACTCTCTCTCCTCAATACCCTCTTCTTGAACCACCGAGCGGACCTTGTCAGGGCAGCGGGAACTTTTGGCTAGGGACTCGCGATCCCGCCGCTACATATTTTTGGCGCCCGAATAGGGACTGCCCGGTGGTTTGAGGAAGGAGAGGAGTGAGAGCCTGTGTCTTTTGTCCCTAATGGAGGAGGAACAGATTGGGACCATGGAGTTGGAGATGAGAAGACTAAATGAGTTAGTGCGGCAGAAAGACAGAGAAAATGCGCATTTGAGAGAAGAGAATGATAGTTTGAAAAGGAAAATGAGGGAGATGGAAGTGAGAATGGAAGAGAGGATTAAAGACAGTGAGGTGCAAATGGAGGAAAGATTGATGCGAATGCTGAATGAGAAAATGGGAGAATCAGGTTCAATTGGTGGGGGTGTGGCCTCGACTCCACTTGGAATTGACATGACTGATAAAAAGGGATTGACAGGCATAAAGGAACCCCTGCAAATGACTAGGCATCAAAAAAAGAAGACCCCAAAGACTAGATGCCCAGACCGACAGGAAAGGACCCGACTGGCTAGTATTGACTCCTTATATTTCAGCTTGAATGAAGGCATGAGTGAAAGTGGGAGAGAAATGAGTGATAGTGAAAGAGATGCTGAGGTTCATCGGAGTATACTGATCAGAGAAGTGCCAAAGTTCAGTAAGTTTAGAGTGGAAGGAGCAAAAGATGTGAAAGTGTTTTTGAAAGAGTATGAAAATTATTGTAAGGAAAAATTTTGAGAGAATAATAGGTTTTGGGTGAAAGAGTTGTGCGAGTTTCTGGATGGGCGTATGAAGGATTTTTACCGGACAATTATGAGTGTGGGTGAGCCTAAGTGGGAGGTTATGAAAAAGAGAATAATAGAGCACTGTAAGCGGATGAAGACAAGCGTGAAGTATAAGAAAACAAATGGGTTTGAGGAAGCAAGAATGGGGAAGAATGAGGATGTGAATTCTTATGCCCATCGCTTAGAGTCCTTGGCACGAATGAGATTTGGAGATGACGGAATAAATGGGAATAAGGAGCTGATGAAGAAGTTTTTAAATACGGTTCCGAATGAAGTGAGCGAGTATGTGACGTATAAGAGGAAAGAGAAGATGAAATGGGCTGGTGAAAGATTGCTATGGAAGGATGTACTGGAGATGTTAGAGGACCGTGAATTTGAGGATTACGGAAGGGAGGAGGCCTCGATTCACACTGTGCGCAACTCAAGTATCAGTAAGTTGCCCCAGTTCCGGTCATATTGGGACGCATTGACAGAGAACCCGATCGAAGTGATGTCTAGATTTTTGGAAAATTATTACAGCGGGCAGAATGAACAACAGAGTGTGTATGTTGGCCGCCAACCGAGAGGGAGTAAAAGTAGGAGTGAGAGTCGGAATGGGTGGAGTAGGGTTCAGAATGGTCGGAATAGTGGTCGCACAAATGGTAGGAATGACAGTAGATCTAGAGTAAATGAGCCTAGGTGTCTGAGGTGCAAGAAAGTTGGGCATATGAGGGTTGACTGTCGCTGGTCACAAGGAAGTTGCTTTGGCTGTGGACAAATGGGGCACATGATAAAAGATTGTAGTCGTGTGAGGGAAAGAGCGTGTTATGGATGTGGAAGAATGGGCCACTTGGTACGAGATTGCAGGGAAGGTGGTTGAGTAAATATGAGTGGACATGGAGTGTGTGGTAATTGTGGGCAGATAGGGCATTATGCCAGGATGTGTGCCAGTCCAAGAGCTACCTGTGGTAAATGCGGAATGGTAGGTCATGCAACAAGGTTGTGTAGGACCGGAGAAAGATGCATGAATGAAAGAATGGATGGGAATGATGCAAGTAATCGAGAGGATACGACTCAGGGAAACTAAGGAATGAGAGGGTTCCTTCTGGGGAATTCTCTAGAGTGCAAGTGATGAATGTGAGAGAAGGATTGTCAAATCGTAGAGTGAATTGGGGTCAGATAGTGAATAGGTGTATGTGTGTTAAAATTAAGTGTGGAGAACGAGAAGTTAGTGCATTGATTGATACAGGATGTAAGGTGAATGTGGTGTACTATGAAGCATTTGTAGGAATGAAAGTAAGTGAAGTTAAGGATCGTGGATATCATTTGACTGGATTAGGTGAACAGGATGTGCCGATTGTTGCAAGGTTTAGAGAGTGTTTTGATTGCTGGTGTCCGGATGAATGAAGATGAATTTTGTGTTGTAGAAGGTGCAAACAAGAAGTATGACATGCTATTAGGTTATAAGTTTTTGAAAGCGAATGGTATTGTGATTCACCCTGATTTAGAGATAATTGAATGTAAGAAGGATGGAAGTATGAAGTTTCAATGGTATGTGAATCTAGATGGAAGTGTGAGAGTGAACATCATGAAAGGTCTGGAGGGATATGCGATTGAGAGTGTGCCTGTCAAGCAGAATGAAACATTGAGTGTAAGGATTGGATGGAATTCGGATGTCGAGATAAATGAGAATGATGGGAATATTTATGTCTTGGATGGTAGTGCTGCGAACTATCGATTAAGGCGAGTGGTGCATGTGTTTGATGGTATAATTGATATGAAAGATCCGCGTGTCTGCATGCAAGTTTGGCCTGATCTGCGAAGGAAGAGTCTTAGAGGAGTGCAAGTGGGAGATAAATTGGGTGTGTTAAATACAGTGGTGAATATGGAGAATGATATGCATGTGGTGAACGCAAATGTGTTTTCCGTGAGTGTAACGTCGAATGTTTGGAAGTATGAAGATTTGATTGAGCAAGTGAAATTGGAAGAAAAGTTGAGTGAATGTGAGAAGAAAAAAGTTTACAGGATGTTGTGGAATAGGAGAGGTGCTTTGAGTCAAGGGGATGAGGACTTTGGCAACGCTCGCTTGCCTGAGTTCAAAATAATTTTAAGCGACGATATGCCAATATATCAAAGGCCTCGTCATTTCCCTGCCCCTGTGGCTCAAGAGATTGAGGAACAGTGTGAGGAAGTAGAGAGAATTGGCGTGATTGAGCCGAGTGTGAGTGCCTGGAATAGTCCGATTGTACCTGTACGAAAGCCAGATGGACGTTTGCGACTGTGTATTGACTATAGAAGAGTGAATGAACGAACGTTGAAAGACAAGTTTCCTATGAGTGTTGTGTCGGAATGTGTGTACAGTATGTATGGAATGAAAGTGTTTTCTAAGATGAATCTGGTACGTGGATACTACCAGATGCCTGTGGCTGAAGAGAGTAGGCCTATTACGGCGTTCTCTACCTCAAAGCGCCATTATCAGTTTAGAAACCTGAGCTTTGGGTTGGCGAACGCCCCAGCTGCTTTTCAGCGTGCTATGAATGTAGTGTTGAGTGGTTTTCCGTGTAAGAATGTACGATTGTTTTTGGATGATATTTTGGTGATGAGTGAGAACATGGAAGAACATATGACCTTGGTGAATGATGTTTTAAGAAAGTTGGAAGAGGTTGGTGTCAAAGTGAAGTTGTCTAAATGTGTATGGATTGCTAGTGAAGTTGAGTTTTTAGGACATAAGGTGAGTGCGGTTGGATTGCGTAAATCGGAGAAGTTCGTGGGAAAGGTTAGGAATTTCCCTAAGCCTACCACAGTGAGAGAGTTGCGTGGATTTCTTGGTTTAGTTGAGTTTGGAAGAAAGTTTATGAAAGATTGTTCAGGTGTAATGAAACCGTTGAGTGTATGGACTGGGAAAAAGAAGAGTGCTGTGATTAAGTGGAATGACTCTATGAATGCAGCGTTTGAAAAGTTAAAAGCGGAAGTTGCAAAAGATGTGGAACTTGCGTATCCAGCATATGGAACAAATGCAGGAATGCTTGAAGTGTATACGGATGCAAGTGGTCATTCGATGGGTGGATGTTTGATGCAAGATCAAGTTGTGAATGGAGTTGAAAGAAAGCGAGTAATTGCGTATGTTTCCAAGGCGTTTAGTGTGGCAGAGCGTGCATATTCAACGATTGAAAGAGAGCTGGCTGCGTTAAGATTCTGTCTCAAGTCGTTACGACCATTTCTGTATGGAGTACGGTTTGTAGTGAGAACAAATAACCAGCCACTAGTGTATTTGCAGCGTATGAGGTTAGTTGATAGTAGGCTTGCAAGGACGATAGAGGATTTGAGTGATTTTGATTTTGTGGTTGAGTATTTGCCAGGTGAAAGGAATGTGATTGCTGATTTGATGTCACGTTTGCCTTGTAGTTTGAATGAGAGTGAGGTTGTAAGCATAAATCCTGAGTATTTGCCAGCAGGTGTAGTTGTTGGAAGAAAATGTAAGGGTGGAGGTGATTCTATGTTCGAAAGTGTGTTGTATGGTTTACGAGACTTGGTGAAAGATGGATTGCTTGAAAAGGTGCCAGAAAGCGTGAATGCATTACGAAAGGTGGTTATGGAAGAAGTGTGTAAGAGACCAGAGCAATTGGGAATGGAAAATTCAAGTAGGTTAAGAAAAGAGTTAAGAAGTATGTGTATGCCAGGAGTGATGATGTTTCAGGAAGTGTTAGCGATAGTGAGTAAGCTGTTTTGTGTGAGAGTATATGTGCATTATGGTGTGGAGAAGCCAGTGATGTATCGTGGTAAAGGTGTAGACCGAGTGAATGGGTGTGAGTTGCATCTGCAATGTTTGAGTTGTGTGCATTATAATTGGCTGATTGAGAAGAAGAATTATGTAAGAAGAGAGATTGACTACGTTTGCGAAGGAATTGTTCCTGTTAGTGAAGATGAAGGTTTGGATGCTGCAGAAATGTTTGTGGAACAGACCGAAGTGTTGAATATAATGTGTGAACATGGACTTGAAGAGAGAGTGCAAGTTACCTTGACTATGAATGGGAAGAGCTATTGTGGAATGATTGACACAGGTGCGCAAATTTCCTTGGTGAATGCAAAAGTTGTGTGTGATGTTGATAATATGAGTTGGAATGTTTCTAGAAAAGGTGTGACAGTTTCGATAAGTGGACTCGGAAGTGGACGTATTATGGCATGGGAGGAAGTGAGTTTGTCTGTAAGCATGGGGAAGTTGAATGATATATTGCATGAATTTGTTGTGCTAAGTGAGAATGAGTTACCTTATTGTTTTCTGTTTGGGATTGATTTTCTGCGTAAGAATAGGATTTCTGTGAATGTATGTAATGAATGTTTATTGAAAGATGGTGTAACAGTTGGGAAGTTACAGAGTGAGCTTGTAGGCTCAACTGGATTTGTAGGAGTGGCAGGTGTCGATTTGAGTGAAGAGCTGTTGACTGCTGAAGATATAGAGAGCATGCAAGAGTCATGTCCGATGGTGCGTGAATTGAAAGATAGCGTGATGACCAGTGTTCCTGTGAATGAATGGAGTTGCATATTAAGAGAGTTTAGAAGGTTTGCTGGAAAGTTTGTTGTGTGCAAGGGTTTAGTGTATTTTGTGCAATGTATAGATGATGAGGATGTATATATTCCGGTGTTTTCTGTGTGTGGCACGATTGGAATGGTGAAGATTGTGCATGATAGGTTTGGACATATGGGTAAGAATAAATTGTGGGAATGTATGAAAGGATGTATATTTAGTCCCTTTTTGAGAAAGATTTGCGTGGATGTAGCGACTACGTGTGAAGTGTGCCAGAAGAGAAAGTATCAGAGAGTGTATGCCGCCCCACCTGTATTAAAGTTGAGTGTGAATGAACCCTTTGAAATGGTAGCGATCGATTGCGTGTCTTTTCCGAGGACTGCAAGAGGGTATGTAGGGATGATTGTGATGGTGGATCATAAGAGCAAATTTGCGTATGCTGCACCTGTGACAAATAAATCTTCATTGACTGTTGCTAGAGAAGTGAGTGAGAGAATGTTGCCCATGTGCATGTGTAAGCCTGTGCGAATGTTGAGTGACAATGGACCTGAGTTTGTGGGACGTGCTTTTGAGGAGATGTTGAGTGAATGGGGAATAGATCATGTGCGAACAACGCCGTATATGCCTAGTGCGAATGGTTTGGCTGAAAGAACGATAAGAACTTTGAGTGAGATGTTACGATTGATGGTGAAAGATGGGAAAGAATGGGATGAATGTTTGGGAAGAGTGCTTTGGGCGTATAACATGACAGTGCATAAGGCGATTGGAATGTCACCATGTAAGTATTTGATGAACTTTGAACGAATGATTAGGCCACATATGGGACTTAGTGAGAAGGATCGTGAGTTGTGGAGAAAAGGGAATGAAAGGTTTGAGAGTTTTTCTGTGGGTGATAAAGTACTAAAGGAGATTGAGACAAAAGGTAGACTGAATGTGGATAAGTTGAAAGAGAAATTTGAAGGTCCGTTTGTAGTAAGAAAGGTTTGGTCGAATGGGGTAAGTTATGTGATAGTTCGTGAAAGAGAGGATGGAAGTTTGGATGAATGTAGAGCGCATCAAAGTCAGTTGCGAAAGTGGCGTGAACCTCCTCAATATTTGGTGCAACATCCGGTGAATGAATATCTGTCTGAAAGAATGGAAGACTGTGAAATGGTGGATGATATAGCTAGTGCTTTAGAGGGGAAGCAGTTAGTGTTAGTTGAACATCGAAGGGGGAAGCGTAAGAGTAAACGGTTGAGAAAGGATGAATGGATGGAACAGTTTGGTGAGAGTGATGTGAGAGAGTTTTCTGGGTTTGTGCAAGATCGAGATGGAGTATATGATAGAACGTACAGTATTTGTAAGTTTCCGTTGAATGAGTCTGAGTCTATGCTAGAGAGTATAAATGGGATAAGTGCGAAATTGGAACAAGAGTCGATAAATGCTATGAAAGAATGGGAAGGTTTGATGGATGTAGTAGAGAGGTTAGTTGAGGATTTGAGTGGGATTGGTCAGGGAATGTCGGATGTGTGTGTGGATGAAGTACCTAGAGAAGGGGCCATGGACAGACATGAGGAGACATTACGACAGATGACAGAGACAGTTGATGGACCTGTGACTAGGAGGAGAGGCAGAGTGAAAGAGTATGCCTGGGTGATGTCGAAAGCATTGTGAATGAATGAAGATGGGGATTGAGACATGGTGAGGTGAGGCGAATTTAGCTGGGAGGGATGTAGTAGTTTGGTTGTCCGCCTCCCCTCCCCTATGTCTAATCTTTTTCTTCTTTTGCAGAATGTGTGTGTGTGTGGATCGTGTGATCGTCTTTGCTTTGTGTGGGGGGACTCGATGGATCTCTATCGTGCTCCCCCATTCATCTCCTGTTTTCTTTTTAGGCGGATTCTTTCAGCAAATATTTTTCTTTAGAAAGTGTAGGTAAAAGTTTGGAAGTAAAGTTTGTGACTGAGGAAGGAAGAGCCGCCTAGACGGAAGATAGGTGAGTGAAGATTGTGTGAGAGTGGATATGGTTGAATGAGTTAGGAGTAAAGATGTTTGAGTGTGGCAGTGAATAGGTGACTGAATGTGCCTTCTCTTTTCCAGTTCCGTGGTACCGATTGTCGTCGACATCTGGCTTTCGAAGACGGCTGAAGCCAATCTTGACTCTCGTGTGGCAGTAAAAGGACGCATCGATTGGGGCCTGAGCCCTCGCACTTTCCGCCCTGACTGGAGCCACCACTTCCTCATCCTTGAGTGCGAATCATTCGCCTTGGCTGAAGTTGAACTTCCAGTCCCTTAAGAAAAGGGAACCTCTCTTCCCTCAAGAAAGCGGGCCCGCCTCCCTTTCCCTCCCCCCCCCTCCCATACCGGTAATAGCGCTCCCAGAGCTGAAGAAAGTTGAACAGACTCACATGGTGGCACTGGGCAATCTGGTTGTGAAGCCCTAAACATTTCCTTATTTGCGTGTGTGTGGCCAGGGTAAAGTTGTAAGGCCCACTATATATATATATATATATATATATATATATATATATATATATATATATAATATCTTTGGTTGTGGTTAAAGATAGTTAATATTTTGGAAATTGGGTAAATTTACATTTTTGTTTTCTGGGGTTGTGGTTGATTTCTTTTTTGTGTGTAAATTAAATTTAGAAAATACTCTCTCTCCTCAATACCCTCTTCTTGAACCACCGAGCGGACCTTGTCAGGGCGGCGGGAACTTTTGGCTAGGGACTCGCGATCCCGCCACTACAATACGATTAACCTCATCTGACTCATAGAATCTTCTAACTATATCTTTGTGTTCTTCAGATATCACTTTTCCTTTGCTCATTATTGGAATCTTTTGGAAGGATTCCAAATTCTGATTTTAATGAATGGCTTTTTTCACCATATATGTTGTAGTTTGAAAGAAACTAGCAGTTTTTTCAATTGTGTATGGGGAAAGAGAAAGTCAATATTCGTAGTTTGTGATTATGACATTTTGTCTACAGAAATGACTGTTTCAATTCATTCATTAATATTTCTAGATGTTTTTCAGATTCTGCTTCAGGTTTTGAAGCATCACTTACCCCCTTGTTAATATGAACACCATAACTTACTTCTAGCCTCTTCTTCAAGCATTTCTGGGCATCTGATAGCTTACCAGAAGCTTTGTGCTTTTTCTGGCTAAATGACAACCCTTCTAAAAAGTATCAAAAAAGAATATTTTAAAATTATTATACAGAGCAAAATTTGCATTTTGTGTAGACTAAAGAGCATCATTGAAGAATAAATCCTTCAAAGTAAAAGCTTGCCAATTATCAATTTTGTTTTATACAGTACCTTAAATTCTATTCAATGGGCCATATATGTAGATCAAATACTTTTCTGGTGAAATATAAAATATATCTTAGTACTTACTTTTTTTGACTGGTGTTTGCTCCAAAGGTGCTAGAACTGGTTCAATTGAAGTTGAAGGATTTTCTTCAGCCAAGCAATTACTGTCCACATCTCGAACTGAAGATATGTTACTCAAATCACTGATTGAAGATGATTCAATTGAATCTTGCTCAGTCTCATTGTTTTCAGTGGTTCTAAGTATTGTGGGGTTTTTCATTATTAGTGTCCAACAGTTCACATACAACAATGAGTCTTTTTTCAATCTTCCAGCACATTGGTCACTTTTCTAAGATTGAATAATCTTATGATATACAATTAGATGATACTTTTTAGAATATAGTTATACATAATATTTTAATTCTTAATATTCTTTGAGGCTCATTAAAAAACAATAACAACCCACCACACACACTGCTGGCTAAAACTGCACTAAGTAGCAACATGTTGCAACAGGATGGTTTAAGCTACATGTGAGCTTTGTCTTCCCCTTTCACTACTTTATATATTATTGGCTGTGAATTACAATTTTTATTGAACTCTTTAGAGTTCAAGATCAAATTGGTATCAAAGCTATAATAAAATTTCAATGAATTGACAAACAATTTGTAAATATGGTTTTCACTTATAAGTTAATTACATGAAAAATACAAAGATAAACAACACCTTTTTATGGGTTTCTAATAGCCAAGAGCTGTACCTTTTTTTTATATTAAAAAAAGAAGGTAATTTAATTTCTATAGGTCAAATTAGGAGTGAAAAGTATATAGAATTGACGGACAACTTATAAATATGGCATTCACTTATGTATTAGTTACATGCAAACTGCTAGCATAAACAAACTTTTTTTACTGATTCTAATAGCCAAAGCAAATGCCTTAATTTTTCTCATTTATAAAATTTATTCAATTCTGATACGCCAGAGGTCAAATCTTGACCAAATTTTTACAAATCTATGATTTTTTAAATTTTTCAACCTAGACTTCTAAAATTCTCATATTTGGATTCCTTGTCTTATTCAGATTCTAAATATATATATTTTTTTTTTTATAATTATGACCATTATTACCCTAGTTATGGGTTGCAAAATGTTAGTGACCTCGCATGTGACCTCAAAATGCCCAAGGTCATATCTCCTGAACCGTTTGTTGGATTGACCTTAAAATTTCAGGAATGGGTTTGATCTGACAGAGACCGCCCCAACTGGCCCGCAGCAATTTAGAGAGCATGTCATGATCGAACGTGACAAAGTGTAGGGCGAGTCTCGAGGCCCCTCCTTTTTCTCATCACACGTACAACCATGACTGTTTCATGGTCAACCAGCTCTAAGGTGATGTCTTCTAAGGAGTAGTCCACGAGTTCCCTTGCAAAAACCACCCATTTCCCGAAATTTAAGGTCGAATGCAGTGTGGCATTTACTGACAAGCAATTGTGTGTCCGAAGAGCACGAATAATGGTCGCCTGAGAATGATCTGACGCACTCGCCAGAAGGCTCCCGTCTGAGAAATGGGTCATCTTTGGCTCTCTACCAATCAAGCTAGCTAATGCTATCCTCTGATGGAACATGTAACCCTTGACCAACATACTGCCAACATTGGAGGGACTAACTAGAAAGAGTTTGAAGCCAGTGTGCTAAAAAATGCCAGGTAGCTCTGAATAAGGGGCCCTGATGTATTTGGAGGCTCCGCTTACCACACTAGTGATTTAGTTTTTGCCTGGGCCTCCCCGCGCGAGGGCACCTGGCAGACGGACATGCCAGTCTTGGTCTAAAGAGTAACCTCTAGTCTTCCTCAATTTCTTCTTTTTAGGGAGGAGATGAGGGAGAGGAGTGAACCCGTATCTCTCTACTCACAGAAGGGCCCCCAAGGCCAGATGAGGCCGTCTTCAACAAGATTCTTCTCCAAAATGGAGAAGACCCTGGCTGTCAAGGGCTCACCAGGCGGGTGATGGAATCCCTCCTCTCCTTGTGAGTCCTCAGGGGCCCTTGCCACCACAAGAGGTCCTTGCACAGGGGCAGACTCAGGTTCGGTGTCTGTGCCGGTGGAAGAACCCACCATCTGGGATGGGGGCACCCCAGGATCATCTCTATCTCAGGAAAGGCCTCAAACTCGGTCACAACTGAAACTTGCTCTGCTGGTTTCATCTGCATCCGAGGGTGCAGCATTAGCGCAGGTGATGCAAGGGGCCCTTGCAAAGGGAGGTCTTTATAGAATGGTCAAATGAATCGCAGAAATAACATTAGGGCTGGGCTTAAATTCCCTTCCCTGTCCTGGATACAATGGCATCCTGATCAATTATTTAGGCAGGGTTTCCAAATTGAAAGTAGTATGTGTGCATCGGTACTCCCACATTGTTAAGCAGGCTGTGCATGTTGGGTGACAGAGTATTCACCCATTTCATCAATCAGGCGGGCTTCTGGGCCTATATGCATAGTAAATCAGGGGTGTGGAGACACTACTGCTCTGTCACCTGCCATCTCTGTTAATTAAAGATTTTCTCAAGCTGATCTTGGGTTTTTACCTCTACCAGAATGCTTCCATCTCCCTGAAGTGAGAGAGGGGCGCTATTGCCTTATGGGGAGCTCTATAGTTTTTCAAAATAATTCCTTTGTCTCACCATACAGATTTTTCTTAAATTGGTCTGAGGATTTTCTATCTTGATTACGTAAAATCTTCTAACTATGATGGCGTATAAACTCCCCTGGAAGCACTGGCAGCGAGAGCAGCTCAGGGAGTGTCATTGATAAGTTCAATGTAGGATGGCGGGGGAGTTGCACAGGTCCTCTACCAAGTATTAAAGCTAAATCCTGACGGCCATTGGACAAACTTGCTCTACCAGTCAAGATTATGAAAAAGTGCTTTGCATCTTAGAGGAGACGAGGCTGCCTTAGTCCCAGTAGCAGGGTCTTTGCTCACCTTGGGTCAGGACCTCAATATGCCCCCCTTCACCCTCACATTATGAAAAATAGGTGATTCCATCTGGGACCTTGCAGAACAACGGATGCAGTGGTAGGGTACCTCAGGACTGAATTGCTATTATTATTGCTTAGTAGGAGGACCCATGGTACTAACATAGGGGATGGTAGGATCTGGCTCTCATGGAATTAATATGACTGGGGTCAAAATATGTGATGTGTCACTAAGACACATAAAAATATTGAAAAAAGCTAAATGAAATAGGGGCAGCAGGGGAAATGGGTAGCAAGGAATGCAGGTACCAGGCAGCTACCCCTTACCAACAGGAGCGAAATAGTGGGGGGCAGAGGAGTTGCTTTATACCTGACCCAGACCAGGGATTAGATGAAAAAGGAAGGTGACTAGCCTACAAGATTACATGCTGGGAAAGAAATGGGTGAAAAGGGGCTCTTAAAGAAAATGACAAAAAAGAGTAATGTCTATACAGAATAAATCCTAGGTAGTCTCAATCTAGTTTTATACTACCAAGAGGGCATTCAGCTCCTCCACATTTCAGGTGTAAGAGGATCAGATTCCAAACACTAATATGTAAACCATTAGGTCACCGTGTTCCTTGCCCCTCAATGGTCTTATTAAAGAAGAGGTTCCCAATCGAGTATGACTGTCCATTCCAGGGGCGTGGAAAATCATAATTGCATTCTATGACGTGCAACCGAATCTACAGGGGTGTATTAATTACTCCCCAATCAAAGTAATTCCTAAAAAAAAATAACTAGGACATCTTTGCCCCCTATCCCCATTCCCCCAAATTTGAATAGAGGTTCTTAAAGAGTGGTGAAAATGCATGAAAGGAATATGGCATGGGAAGTGGATCCAACTAATTGGCTGCTCCACTCCTTAGAGAAGCTAAATCCCATGAGAGAGAGAGAGAGAGAGAGAGAGAGAGAGAGAGAGACACACATGGTCAAACAGGACGAGGCACTGACTTTGGGACATCTTTCTCATCCTCATTCTCTTTGTCTGCGACCTTCAAGTCATCCAGCAAATCATCTTCAGAATCGAGTTTGATTGAATTATCATCTTTATGCAACTTCTCGCGAATTCTGAAAGGTAAACATAAGGTTAAGAATGGTACAACAACATGAGTCTGGTGTAGAAAGAGGAAATAAGAGAGAGAGGCAAGGGAAGTGCAACAGAAAAGGAAGAGAGAATAAGGGGATAGATAAAAGAAAAGAAAAAAAGAATAATGGGGAGATATTCAGAGTAGCATCTTGTCAATTCTAGGTTAGCCTGTGAGCAAATTGCCACAGATGGACCCCACCATACACAGCAAGCATTCATTGATCACATCACCTTTTCCTTAAACATTGACATAAATTATATATATATATATATATATATATATATATATATATATATATATATATATATATATATATATATATATATATATATATATATATATATATATATATATATATATATATATATATATATATATATATATATAAAAAGCTCACAAAGTGCACGTGAGTGCACTTTTATAATTGCTTAAGACATGTGAACAATAATTATCCTGTTAGGTTTCAAAAAACAATAAGTTCCCTTGGTAATAATAATAACATTCATGTTTGTAAGGCTGATAAATCTGCTGCCATTGTACTAATTGACAAATCCCTATATTTAGATAAGATAAATATCTTACTTTCGGATACCTCCACCTATGAGACCCTTAGAAGGAATCCTAATGACCAGGTAAACAGAGAATTTCACTCTACTCTTCGCTCTCTACTTAAAGGATTCCCTGACCTCATTAGCAAATTTAAATCTTCAAGTGCTTCCCTTCCCTACTTTTATGGTGTTATTGAAACCCATAAACCTGATAACCCAATGCGCCACCATCATTAGCTTTGTTGGGTGTGTTTCCTATACCCTATCAAAATGGTTATCCTCTCTCCTAAGCCCTTTGGTTGGGACCATTTCCAATTCATATATTATCAATAATATGCACCTCATTAGTAAACGTAATGAGCTCCCTTGCCCTGATAATTTTAGCCTGGTTAGTTTCAATGTTTGTTCCCTCTTTACTAAACTTCCCGTACCTGACCTCTTGAATTTCCTTGAAGAACACCTCGACAATGTTGTTCTCCATATACCCGCTTCTACCCTCATTAAACTCATTGCATCAACAATTGCAAATTTACCTTTAATGGAAAATTTTATTGCCAAATCTTTTGAATGGCAATGGGGAATTGTTTGTCCCCTGTACTCGCAAACCTATACATGGAATTCTTTGAATCTAGAATATTTCCCCAAATTAATGAAACCCCTATAGCCTGGATGCGATATGTTGATGACATCCTTTGCCTTTGGCCTAATAATTTAAATATTATACATTTCTTACTAAAATTAACACCTTAGTGCCCTCGATTAAATTTATTTTAGAAGTTGAAAAAGATTGCACACTTCCCTTCCTAGATATTGTAATTCATAGAACAAACCATTGTTTCAAATATGAAATATATAGAAAACCCACAGCCATAGACTCTTTTATACACTTATTCTAACCACATAATAGCATCAAACAAAGTGTTTTCTCATCTATGTTTTTGCGTGCCCTTAGAATTGTCTCACCAGAATACCTAAATAAAGAAGTCGATAGAATATATAAAATAGGGCTAAATTTGTGCTACCCTTTGTACTTTCTCGACAATTGTTATAAGTCAAGCGTTCCTATTATCGAACTAATGTTAATATCCCTAAGTTTTAGGCCAAAAACTTATTAGTTTTACCCTATAACCATATTTTCATTAAATTACCACATTTACTTAGGCCTCTGAAGATAAATGTTATTTTTAAGTATGAGACTACAATTTATCACATCCTTGTAAAAAATTCCCCCTCCCTGACCTGGCATTGTTTATTTGATAGGCTGCAACAACGGCCAAAAATGTTATTATGGACAGACCGGAAAAAAGCAACATGCAAGCCAATGTATGTAATCACAGTGAACAATCTGCACTTTTTCTACACATGTACAATATTAACCATAGCATTAACTGGAACAGTGCCAAATCAGTCATAAAATGTAGTAATTCTATTTCGAGAAATATATTAGAATGTATCTCCATTAACACGTTTCCAAATTTCAACCTTAGCCCTGGTTTGTTGCTGCTAGACCGCATGATCACTACATACATAAAATCTCAAATAAAGTTACTTCAGGATTTTGTACCCCCTAGTTAAGGTTAGGGAAAAAGAAAATTTTTTAAATTATATATATATATATATTATTTAGCTTTCAAAGCTTGTAACATTGAGAATGATCATAAATCTTTTGAGAAGAATGGAATCTTGGGAAGATGGAAATGATTCCATACTAACGCTTTTGAATTATAGAACTTAAAGTTGCAAAAGACACTTCAACTCACCCAGAAAGTCCTATAAGATAATCCATCTAAATGTTTTTTAATTATTTAGTGTTGGCTAGCTTGAAAATAGAGAAGAATGGCACTCTATGGTAGCTAACGTCACATGACAGGCACATCGGTAAGATAAAGTAAGCTTGAAGAACTGCTTTGACCTTTGATATTTCTCAAAGCAAACATCCTTCTTCTATAGATTTATATCAATGGATGAAGGTACAAATATCGGCTGTTTACATATTTCATTTCTAGAAACTTCTTGAATCTTCAAACTTACCCTTTTTACCCACCGAATTGATAGGATGTAGTTTGTTTAATATCAATATTCTCCCAAGATATTATTAAAGTGAATGAACATATTTGTCACCTGCTAAGTTGTTTCATAGCAAATTGATGTTATATACAAAGAAAATCTGTCCTATGTATATTTCTTCTGCTAAATATAAGTTTAATGAGTTTCATAACCAGAACAAAAAAAAATCAGAAATAATGAAAATTTAAGTATGCAAATACTGGTGCCATCTCACTGTCTATAAAGATTTAAGGAAGAAACAAATTGGTCAGCTGCTCAATCAAAGTGGATTCAAAATGGCATCACAAACAAATGGGGGGAAAATTAATTATAAAAGAGGGAGAAAACCACTGAGATAAAAATGTTAAAAATGGGGATTTAAAAGATTCCTCTGCCAGAGGAAAAGGTGGGATAAGTGAGGTATACTGGAAAGGGTGGAGGAAACAGGCCAATGAGAGAATTGAAAAATGAGCACATTCCAATAAATGTGCAACCAATTGGTCTCCACCAGAAAAACGGCAGCAAGGGGTGAATCGAGCAAAACCTTTATACCCTGGGAGGTAGGCATGGGCACGCAGCCAGCAAGGTTTCCAGCAAAAAAAAATAGCTAACGAGGAACGGGAGGAGACGAGTAATGCCATTACCTTGTAGGAATGCTGATTTAATGTCTATTGTGTGACATGATCAACCTTTTATTTGTATTATAGCTAGTGTCAGCCTTAATGCTTCCTTACAACATGTTGGAGATTTGGTGTTAACATCTTCATTAAGTTCTTCCTCAAATCCGCAAGCCACTAGTCTAGCTTTTATAATTTTCCCATGCTTGGTTTCTTTCTCTGTCACAATCCTCCATCTTGTAGATATGGTGTCTTGACCTTCCCAATTTATTTCCTCAAACACATCATTCATCCTCCAACTATCAACTTCTTTTCTCTTGACTTCCATGGTTTTATCATCTGAACAAGAGATCATTATTTCCTAATTTTCTTCCATTTCTCTGATCTCATTAACATCCTTTTCAAAATTCATCCAGGTCTCTTCACCGGTAGTCTCATTGCGATAGTTGAAGCAGTTCTTATGTTTTCCTGTAGCTTTGCCTGCTCTGCCCAATATTTTGACATTTACTCTCTCATTGGAATCTGTCAATGACACCTCATAACGCTTCACCACTTTCAGAAAAGTATTTCTACCTTCTGGATTTATTTCATTACTCATCTCCATGTTACCCTTATTATTATTCTCAATATCTTGTTCATCCTCTTCATCTTCATCACTATCATATTTAGTGGCAGCAGCCTGGTCTGTCCTCTCTGTAGCCTGCACACTGTTAGTGTTCTCATTGTTCTCCTTACCAGAGCTACTGTCGGTATTAACAGAAGACCTTTTTACTCTACATACATGGGCCCTAGCTATATGACCCCCATGGCGCAAGATGTTGATCTTCCCATCCTTCCCTATCACTCTTGAAGGACCCCACCAGCTGTCTTCGCCTTCACGTTTATAATAAACATAATCTCCTATCTTAACGTCTTCATCCCTTGTTTTACGGATGTTATGAGACAAGGCCCTTCTTAGTCTCTCATTAGTATCAGAGTGCACAAATTCCTCACGGCACTTATGAAAAGCATTCAGATTGTTAGCTACGATCTGCAAGGAAGTAATGTTTTCCAATGCTGAAGGGTTATCCATCGATATGTTTGGATGGTCGGGGTTAAAACTGAACACCAGTTGATTAGGGAAGAATCCATTATTATTATGGAGGGCATTCCTGGCAGTCACAGGCAAAGCTAGAGCAGTTTCTAGGTTACATTGACTTTCCTCGGTAATCTTCAAGACGTTCGACTTTAATACTGCATTCAGTCTCTCGCATATCCCATTGCTCCAGGGGCTCTCAGCAGCAGTACACATTATTTCAATGTTGAAATTGTCACCTATACTCCGGAAATCTTCATTGTTAAATTCTCCTCCATTGTCTGTCAGTATCTTCTTGGGTGATCCAAATATCGCTACCCAGTACCTCATTAGAGCATCAATAATCACGCTGGGGGTTTTGTTTTTTATTATGCATGCATTACAATATCGTGTGGCAAGGTCAATCATTACAAGGAAATACTTATCCTTCTATACTTTCAGATCCATACTCACGATGTCATTGAAGTTCCTCACCAATGGCATGCTAACTATCAGTCTAGGTGGTGTCCTTTGAAATTTGCTACATGTGTCACATGACTCTCCAACCTTCCCTATCTCACCTTCTAATTCTTAGTCTTTGATACTGGTTTCTTTCACTAGTTTGAGAAGTTTTTCCTTGGTAGGGTGAGCAAACTGCCTATGGAGCTTCATTGCTTTCTCCTTTGCATCATTCTTGCAATAGCTGTGCAAAACATACTTCATAAAGTTCCTGTCTTCTCCAAAACTTTCCTCTTTATTTATATGTATGGCATAATGACCAGTGCTTGTGATCTTCAGGTTATTGATTTTACCACCTTTCCATTCAACTTTGTCTTCGCCCAAATTCAACACCAGGCCCATGTTTTTCATTGACGTTTTACTCAGCAAGAGTGGTATGTCTGGTTCTACAACTTCTATATCAATAACGAGCCATACTCTATTAATGTGAGCAGGAATGCTGACACTTTTGTGAGCTTTTACTGATTTGCCATCACCAAAACGGAAGGACTTATTGGTAGTAGAACACTTAACTCTGTCTTTATCATTCCTGTTCAACATTTGTTCATATTCCTCCAGCCATTTATCACCGCATACATTAGCATTACACCCTGTATCAAGTACAGCACAGCCTATGGTTTCCTTCCTTAATATTCTAGTATCATCATTATCTTAAAAAAAACTGTCTAGTCATACTTCCCTTTTATCTCCTTCCTTTACCTTATCACAATTCCACGCCCAATGTTCTTTAGATCCACACTCGAAGCATCCGCCATCAAACCTGTTCCTTCTCCAATTTCTTCTTAGGTATCTACCATATCTACCATAAACTCTATTGTACTTACCACTATTCAAGTTCCTTTGATAACCACCTGCATGGCTACGATACTTAGTTGTCCACATAATGTCTTCCTCTACATTACTGTCCTTGGAAGGTACAGAGGTCTCCTCCATCTTTTAGCTTATTTCTTTTAGTTCTTGTTCCAAAACTGCTTTTCTACTCAAGTCCTCCTTACTATCGACTTTCATCATATATACCGGTTCAGTTTTCACCTTAACCCCCTGAGTCACCTCACTACTGGATCTACTGCTAGATTCAAACATACGTTTTAATGTTGACCGAACTTCCTTGAATGATAGGGGTTTTGTGGAAGCCATAACCTGTCCCCTTTGTATATCAGTTAACTTACAGTTCTTCACTAAACGGAAGGCTAACACCTCATCCGGCAATACCATACCCTTCTCAGTCATTTTATAGTACTTCATATCAAATTCCCTCATGAAATCACAAATCGACATGTCATCCTTCCTCATACACTCCTCAAAATTCTGATATGCCATGAATTTCCTCCTCTCGGGTTCTTTCATGAAGGCCTCATCTATTTTATTCAGCAGAAGTTCAACTCCATTCTCTTGCTTCTTATCCTTCATTGATACTTGATTAACTACCTCCCTGGGTTGACCGGTTAATGTGAGATGTATGCTAGCGCCTGCTTCTTTTTGTCTATATCTGTTAACTCTGTCCACATTAACACATCTTCCTTCCATTGTTCATATTTCTCAAACACGTGACGGGCGTACGATCCTCACGCTCGTAGGGGGGAATGATGTGCACAGATACGACAGCACCCCAGAAGGAATAGTAAACCGCGCTAAGACTCTGATTCATACTGCGAAAGTTAAAGCGGATAACGTAGGAATAATTGGCATTTTACCCCGACTAAAATCCACGTTGCGTCTGCAGTCCCGTGCTATATATACAAACGAGTGCCTTAAGCGCTTGTGTCGCGACACTGGAGTTAGCTTCTTTAACGTTTGGGATAAATTTCAAGACCAACCTTCACTTTATCAAACGGACGGTATCCATTTAAGCGATGTGGGGAACAGTCGGCTGGGTAGGATTTTAGACCAGTCAGTACGTAGCATGTTAAGTAGGAGAGTTGCGGGGCCACGTGATGCCCATGCGCTGGACCGGTCCTCGCTTGAAGGGGCAATGAGTATTGGGGAGCAGGGAAACGGAACCGATTCGCGTGTGATAGAGGAGTCCACCTAAAGCGCAAATTGAAATGTATATATTCAAATGTTCGTAGCTTAAAAAATAAACTTGCCGAAATAAAAGCCGTAATTCTAGAGGGAGACTACGATCTCGTATTCTTAAGTGAGACTTGGATAGATACACATTCGGGGATCAGTGTTTGCGAATTTGATATACCAGGTTATAAAATTCATTATACAAATAGACAAACTGGTAGAGGAGGCGGCGTATTAGTGTATATAAAAGATGACTTAAACGCTATAACGATCGACTCGTCTACGGCAGATATGAGAAGTGAGGCCTTATTAATCCAATTATGTTGTAATGCAAAATATAAAATTAATTTAGCCGTCATATATCGTCCTCCATCGCAAATAGAAAGAGAAGATGCTGCACTCTTTGATATGCTTTCATCTTGGGTTAGAAAAGGGACCACATTAGTCTGCGGCGATTTTAACTATCCAAACGTTAATTATAGTAACCTAACGTCAGATAAAGCTGGGGAGAGACTACTAAACTTTATTCTGGAGAATTTTCTCGTTCAAAAAGTGGAGGAACCAACTCGTGATAATAATATCCTCGATTTAATCATGGCGACCGACGAGTCATTGGTAGAAAATGTTTGTGTAGGAGAGCATTTAGCCTCGAGTGACCATAATGAGATTAGATTCGTACTAAACACGTGTGTAGATGTAAAAATTAGTACACAGCTAATGCCACGTTTTGGTAGCTGTGATTTTGATACTTTTCGCGAAAGGATTAAGGATGTAGACTGGGGAATGCGCTTCGAGAATAGGTCAGCAGGAGAAATGTACACTGAGCTTCGGCGTACACTCCTTAGTGTAAATTTCGACTTGGTAAAGTATGTGCGCCGTAAGAGCGGGAAGTCGATGAGAGCGCCGTGGGTTAGCCCACTAATATTAAGCTTAATTAAGGACCGAAATAGAAAATTTCAAATACATAAGAACAATGAGTCATTTATAAGTCGGCAAAATTACATAGATTCTCGAAGAGAAGTTAAACGGGCGGTTAGAGATGCGAAGCGGAAATATGAAATAAAACTGGCGAAGGATTCAAAGAAGGAACCGAAACGGTTTTACGGCTATGTAAACAGTAGGAAACCCTTAAAAGGTTCAATAGGGCCGATTAAAGACAAAGATGGTCGTTTGACGGAATTTCCGGCAGAAATGTCTAAAATTTTAAATGAACATTTCACAAGCGTCTTTACTGTTGAAGATTCGTCCCAATTAGGATCGTTAATTGAAGAAGTAGATAATAGTGATATTTGCATATCCGATATAATGGTTAATGAAGTGGAAATTCTTAAATATATTAACCTGATGAAAAAGTCGAAATCACCCGGGCCCGATGGCGTTTACCCCACTCATTTAAAGGAACTTAAGAATGAGCTTGCGAAGCCGTTGCGTGCAATTTTCAATCGCTCATTAGAAGATGGCGTAGTCCCTGTAGACTTCAAGCGTGCGAACGTTACACCAATATTTAAGAATGGGAATAGATACGAAGCAACGAATTTTCGTCCTATTAGTCTAACTTCGGTAGTTGGAAAGCTTTTAGAATCGGTAATTAGAGATAGAATAGTGTGCCACCTCGAGCTAAATAATCTGATTAAAGATTTCCAACATGGGTTTAGGCGGGCGAGATCGTGCTTGACAAATTTGCTCGAATTCTTCCATAAAATGATTTGCGTTTACGACGAAAGCAAAGCTGTAGATGTGATCTATCTAGACTTTAAAAAGGCGTTTGACACCGTTCCCCACGAGAGATTATTAATGAAAGTTAAAGCAATCGGTGTGAAGGGTAAGATATTAAATTGGATTAGAAATTGGCTGAAGGATCGTTCGCAGCGAGTAGTTATAAATGGTGAATGTTCTGATTGGGTCAACGTCAGTAGTGGAGTGCCACAAGGCTCCGTTCTTGGCCCATTATTGTTTCTAATATATATAAACGATTTGGATAATGGCGTATTTAGTACGATTTCTAAATTTGCTGACGACACGAAGCTGGGCAACCGTGCCTATGTAAGATCGGATGTGGAAAAATTACAAAAGGACCTAAACTTGATTGTCAGATGGGCGGATAAGTGGCAAATGCAGTTTAATTTAAGTAAATGTAAGGTGATGCATTTGGGTTGCCATAATTTGAGGGTAGAGTATACCATGAAAGGCCAGGTCCTCGACGTAGTTAAATTGGAAAAAGACCTGGGAGTTTTAGTCTCGGATGACTTCAAAGTCACGAAACAATGCGCGGATGCATGTAAAAAAGCAAATCGTGTGCTGGGTTATATCGCGCGTAATTTCACGTTCAAATCCAAAGAGATAATTTTACCATTGTATAAATCACTTGTGCGTCCACTGCTCGAATATGCGGTTCAATTTTGGGCTCCATACTTAAACAAAGATATCGCGCAATTAGAAAGAGTGCAGCGTAGGGCTACAAAATTAATTCCCGAGCTGAGAAACAGGCCCTACGAGGAAAGACTCAAGGCATTAGATTTGCCATCTCTCGAAGGCAGAAGATTACGTGGCCAGCTAATAGAAGTATTTAAAATATTGAAAGGATTTTCAAACGTTGATTATAGGAATTTGTTCGAATTGGATTATAGGGGAAACACTCGGCAACACGGATTAAAATTAGTCAACAAGCGATTTAACACTAGTATAGCCCAAAACTATTTTACGTTTAAAATTACTCAAATTTGGAATAGGCTACCCACCCACGTAGTGGATAGTAGGTCGGTAAATATGTTTAAAAACCGTCTCGACGCGCACTTAAATAGTATAAATATAACGTAGTCTGAGCACAGTAAAGAAAAACGTCTTTGCAAAAGGAGTTTGGAGCGGAGGAACAACGAGAGTAAAAATGATGCCAGGCATTTCACTTGCATGTGTAGTTTAGATATCCATTTTCTTTTCCGCCTATCCTATAACTAGATTTTCACCACTAGCAGTCGAGGGCTGCGGAAGTTGAGAAGAAAAACTTTCTATCACCCCCCCTAGGTTGTAGTTAATATGCATGACATTGTACACATGTAGATAAGTGTGTACAGTAGATTATATATTTAAAAAAAAAAATAATAATAAAAAAAAAAATATATAGCATGTTAGAGATACACTCGTAGATAAGTGTGTATCGTAGTTTCGGATGTAGTGTAGCGGACTAGCCTCGAGCGGACCTTAGGGTCTTTGCTGGTCCTAGATTCTGTAGTTCTGTAGAGGATTTTTAATTAGAGAAGACATGCCTGTAACCATGCTCTGCTACCAGTTTGTTAATATTATTTTACCTGTCCCCAGTATACACAAATTGTAACGATAATAAATGAGAGAAACTATAATTACCTTTCCTTTAGTCAGTCTGCTCAAGCTTTAGGATTCTTAACGAATATCCCACAACTCACACACGAAGCACAAAGAAATAACCTTACCACAATATATATAATCTGCTTAGTGCATTTAGCTCTATCATCATCACCAGTTATCCACTCCAAATATCTGACCAGAAAACTTACTACCATGAACTTCCAAAACCTACTAACACACCACAAACCTACACGTAGCGCCCCAAGTTTCCCATCAACACAGACATCATAACATTCTTCTCATTGTATTTACATGATAGATTACGCTACGCATTATTTGCGATCTTCGTCACTATACAATATAATATTTTTATACACCTTTGAGTATATACATATTGATCTATCTTAATAAACGACCCCACACCTAGTAGTAGTTACCACCATGAGATAACTAGGGAATGGAGGGGTTTTAAATACCGGACGACCGGTAGTCTGCCCAACAATTACCTTCAGGCAGTGGCCAAATTCTAACATCTGCAGTTCAGTTGGCCCCGAGTCAACAGCAATTCCATTGAAGGAATATGTCCTTCAGGGCTAAATCGAAGGATTTACAAAGGCCACCTTCACGAGAACACCAACCTATTATTAGCCTACACATAGGTAGAACTGCAAGTTTTTTTTGCCAACAAAGGCGCTGCTGCCTTCGAGAGCTTATAACGACTCAGAGGAGGCGCTCTGCTGCACTGAGAAAGTGGAGGCGAGCCCCTCTACCTGTTGAATGAGTGACTCAAGTTACCTAGAGGGGATGAGGCAGTACTCGGAGGTGGCGGGCTCGAAAGTGCCCAGTAATCTCTGAATGATAGGCCCTGACATAATCGAGGCTCCGCTCTGCAAACTTTTGGTCTTTGTTTGGTACTCTCTACCAGGGAAAGCACAGTTTTAGTCGCTTAATGAAATGGCAGAGGAGCCATGAGTCTTTTGCTTGTTTCTTTTATTTTTAGGAGGAGGGTGGGGAATGAACCCACTTCTCTCCACCCAAAGGAGCCCTTAGACCAGAAGGACCAGCCTCAACAAGATCCTTCTCTGAAATTGTGGTCTTGGCTGTTAGCGGGGCACCAGCTGGGGAGGAGATCCCTCCTCTCCTTGTGAATCCTCGGGGGGCCCAAGTCGTCTGTCTCTGGAGAAGCTTGCACAGGGGCAGACTCAGGTTTGGCGCTTGACCCTGTGCAAGATCATGCTGTCTGGGACCATGTCCATCTCAGGAGGACTTCCATGTGGCCATACCCCTCCCTCTCAAGACATTATGGATACCATTTGAGGTTCCTTCTGTCTTGCCTGATGCCGGCGAACCGAAATTCATCGGGGAAGAGAGGGGGGCAGGGAAGGTAACCCCCTGTAAAATGGAGATGCACGTTAGCAGGATTTTAGGGGACATGGGCCGAGGGGTCCTATCATCCTTTAACCCCCTAAGGGGGTTGGCCCTATCCAGCCGCCACCTGTATTCTTTCTTGACAGTCCCCTGGGAAAGCAAAGGAGGGACTGGCATTGGAAAGAGGGAGTTGCCCAAGGGCGCCTCCAGAGAAAGGGGTGAGGGGGAGCCAGCGCACCCATAGGCCTAGGAGAGGAGCAAGCCTCTTCTACGGTAGAAGAAATTTGGATAGTCCCCTGAGAGAGCATGGGTAGGTGGGAGGGGGTGGAGTGCTTCATTTTTTTTAAGTCAACCTATCCGAAGGCTGCTCCGGCGATGGTAGAGGACAAGGTAAAGTAATTTTTTTTTCATAACCTCGTCATTGGGCAATGGTGACCCTATAATTTCACGGTACGCAAACAGGAATCACTCCATGCGGTAGCCCGCTCTACAAGGAGTGAATAGGGGGGCGGCAAAGACAGCTGCCAGCATTAGAGACCCCTCCTTCCAACCAGTGGCCAGGTGGCCCATCAGCATGGCGGCTCCACCTTCGGCTGGGCGTAAAATTGATAGAACATGAAAGGAGAGTAAGGGTATGTGAGGAAGGTGAGGGTGGGGGCGACGTTTAGAGGGAACCTTAGATATGGGGGTCTTAGGAGGAGGCTGGAAAGTTGGAGATTTGGAGAGGGGGGACAGGGTTGTTGTGGGGAGGGGCCTGAGTGGTGTGGAGTAGGGAAGGGCTTGGTAGGAGGGATATTTAGGGGGGGTGAGTATGGCTTTTGGGAGGGGGCTGTGTGTAAAGCAAAATGCCCTCCATGTCTGTATGGGAGGTATAGAGCTTCGGTTTGCAACTGGGTCTGCAGTTGGGTTAGGTTGACTGGGGCAGTTTCCATAGATGAGAATACTGGGTACCCTACAGATGTAATTTTGTAGCGCATACTCTTATCTGCAGTATTTCAGGGGTGTGGCACTACTGCTTATGCGCAGCATAGACTCACAAACATAAACAATCGCAGCATAGACTCACCAATGTAAATTATCGCAGCATAGAATCACCAACATAAACAATCGTAGCATAGAGTCAGTCACCTGCTCAATTCTTCTTCTCGCTTCCTCGAGTCATCGATAGAAGAGGAAAGGGTCGGGTCCATGGCGATGTCGTGAGCAGAGTTGCTCTTGTTGGGCATTTTCTTGGTTGCCACAACAACCTCCTCTTCATCTTCCTCGGCTTCATCACCAAAGGAGAGGAGTTTAAAGTTCCTACAAATAGAACGTTCGAAAATGAGCTGGACACAGGAATCAAAAGAGCCACATGGGGAAAAGGAAAATAAGGAAATAAAAATATAGAGTATTGGATAAGTCATAGTTCACTGTGATAGGATTGTAAGATTAACACTAATGTCGAGTCAAGTGCAAGGCATAGACAGGTGCAACTAGACACCGCATCTCCTACAAGAGCTATATGAAATGGCCTCAATAAGCGAGGTTGTCGCGGATCCCATCCCATCAAGTCCAGTACTGCTTCGATCAGGTCGACAAGGACCTGACCACTAGGAATGATCGAGTAGTCTCCCCAGATAGAGTGACTACCATTCAAATCCCTAAGCAGTAGAAAGGGACTAGGCAACAGTGCCACGATGCGGCGAAATTCCCCCATGTCGAAGTCGGCTGACGGTGGAATGTAGGCAGAAATTACAGTATACCTCCTATCCAGGTGCAGCAGCACTACTACTGGCTGAAAGGATGTATTTATAGGAATGAGAAGAAAATAGACATCATTCCTGCCCGCACCCCATCTCAGGGTGGTGGGGTCAAAAAACAATTATACCCCGGGAGGGTAGGTAAGGGGTATGCACCCAGCATGGTCTCATGCAAAAAAATTAGCTAACTGGGAACAGAAGGAGGCTACTCTACGTAGCTTATCCCAGTTGGACGAGAATACGCGACAATTCGATTGATGGAATATGCCATCCAGGAATAATTCTTATTAGATTCGGGAGCTCTCTTAGAAGACCTTCACGCTAATGGCCTTAAGATTTCAGGAAGCAGAACTCCTTGCACTGTTGGCCGAACAAGGGGTTGAAGGTGTCGTTGCCTTCAAGTATTTATCGGGAAAGGTTGGGCTCACTATACGAGTCTTTTCCTCCTTCCACCTCATAAATTCTTTGGGAGGATCCACCGTCTCATAGCTACCAGTTTCAAGTCACCTAGTCCAGCCTTGTGAGGAAGGGTGAGAACCGAAGCGCTTTTGGCGCTGTTCTCCTTTCGTTGCCTAGCTTTAGGAATACTGGAAGATGGCCTCACGACCACCTTCAAGGGTGTTACCTCATGCGAGTCTAGCGACTCAGTGGAGACTGTTTCGCCTTACGGAAAACGGTCACCATGGGGGAGGAGAGGGAAGGGGGAGCTCTGGTTTTAGTTGATGACGGAGGTGGACACTTTGTACCGCATAAGGGTTCTTATTGGGCGCGGAAAGGACCGTGCTCGTTGGACTGGAGAGACCAGGAGCAGACCGTGGCTTTTTTTAAACTTGAGGTATAAGAGTTTCCAGGCAGCGGCGGGGGAACTATTGCCGTCCTTAGCATCGCAAGATGAGAGAGGATCGATAGCCTAAACGGCCAGGATTTCCCCCTCCAGAAGATACGCACCGTATTGCTTCAAGGAAGTGGAGGTGCGGTTCTCCGCATTTGATACACTTGGCCACACACAATAAGGACTTATCGTGTACGACCTTGGAACAACTCACTCAGACTTTGCAACTGTATATGAGTGATTTGTATGGAGGAGGCGGTGGCAGTAGTAGCACGAATGCCTTCACGCGGTAGCAATATTCACCAACACGCACCGACTCAGGGAGCATATCACAGTCGAACATGACAAAGAGTATAAGGGTGGCTCTCGAGGCCTCTCCCTGTTTTCTAATAGCGACCTATGGTCGGCCAGTTCAAGAGTTCCCTCACGTAAACCACTCCTTTCACGAAGTTCATTGGTAGAGTGAGGCGTCACACTCACAGGTATGCTGTTAAGTGTCTAAAGGGCACTAATCATGGCAGGCCTGAAGGGATTTGACATAGAATGGCATGTAGTCCACTGGACTGAACTATGTCTATGTGGGAACACTCCTCCTGGTACAAAGTGGAGGTAGAAAAGGTTGAGGGGATAGCCATAATGATAATAATAAATATTATTAAATAATAATATACTAATAATAATTAACAATTATAATACATAATAATATACCCAGTAATAGTAATACACAATAATTATAAAACAATAAAAATAAATGATAAATAATAATAATAATATTAGTAAGAATGATAATAACAATTAATTTTAATATTTAATAATTAAAAGGTAAGGTTGTGCTCAGAGGGGCGAGGGGAAAGTGCACCAACAACTTCCCCAGGCTCTATCAGAGCCTCCAAGTCAACCCAGTGATGATGGGGCCTCCCTAATCCACACTCGAGCAGGGAGGCTGTGCAGTTACCCCAGGTGCCAAGTGTAATAGGCTACACAGGGTACCGCCCTGCAGGGCATAGGGCCAATGTCCCATCACAAAAGTCAGTAGGGGCAGGCATGCCTATCTCCATTGGGAAAGAGTAGGGAAGGGGTATGCAGGCTGCTCTTAGTGTCATGATCCTCGGATCTACGAGGTCTCTGGGAAAGGCCCAGGGGGTGACACCTCCTCTTAATCCACTAAGGGGGTTGAGGTGGTTCACCTGACCTCATGTGGGGAAAGGGACTAAGGAGGCAGGTCCTCTGCCTCGCCATGGTCTTTGGGGGCCCCTGAGAAGGAATAGGGGGGACCAGGTGCAAGTGGAGTCGTCTTGAGGTCTCTCTCCAAAAGGGAGCAAAGGGAAAAACCCCAGAACCCATAGGTAGAGGAGGAGGATACACTTTGGTGGGAACCTGAGAAAGTATAGAGGGACCCACTGCTATATTAAGAGTCGCCCGAAGGCAACTTCTCTACAAGGGAGTAAGGAGGACCCCCCCCCCCATAAACCTTTAGTCATTGGAGCGGAAGAAACTTGAACGGGCCCCTTGAACAAAACAGTGGGGCCACCTCATTCACAGAGGAGGAGTTGCTCAAGGGCGGCTACGAAGATTGCAAGGGGGAATCCCTTTTGCCGCAAAGATATGGTTAGAGGGAAGCCTCTTCACGGGTCAAAAGGCCCCTGTGAAGAGATACCTCATCCACTCCGCCAAGGTCAGGTGAGGATTTGCTTTTAGGAATGATCAGAAATTTAGATTTTGGGGGGTAATTTGAAAGCTTGCCAACAATCGAACTCTTGGAAATTTGTGACTTTTCGGGTGTCCATCCTTGGTGCGTTAAAGTGTGGTGTTTGCACCTGTGCAGCAACACATATCGACCAAAAGTTGCCCAATGGATGGGTCAATCCCCAAAGGCTGCAGCTCCCAACTGAGTAGCCAGATGCAGGGCGACAGTGTATTTCTTTACTAGATCGTACTAATCATTGACATGATGACCAAGATTTTTAGATCTTTTGTGGCACAGTCAGAAACCAGACCCTGAGACTTTTCTATCGCCTGACAACCAACAAGGTAGTGAAGCCTGCCTGTTTTAAGCATTACAGCCTTAGGCTCTCAAGAATGGCCAAGAGAGGTGTTTAGTCCATTACAGGCAGAGAGGGGGTTATTTGGACAAAATCAATCTTCCCATTAATCATTCTCTAATGCCCAGGACCACTCAAGTCCTGGTCTTTTGCGACATTGTTTTTAGAGGTTCCAAAGCATAGCTTCTCTTCTGACAAGGCATGAGGTAGCTGCTCAGATCCTTAAATCTAGGCACAAGTTTGAAAGGATAGTCATAGCAAAGGAACGCTGTGTGGGAGTGAGGGGAAACTGCACCAACAACTTTCCCAAGCCCCATCAGAAATTAATTCAGACCAGTTACAGGGCTTCCCTAATTTACAATCAGTCCAGGAGGTCTTGCAGCTCCTCCACATACCAGGTGTAGCAGGCTGCGCAGGGTTAAACACTTACAAGAGCCCCACCAGCCAAACACACATATGTACTTGCTGCCACCAGGGACAAGACACAATCAACATATACAAAACTTGCACACCTAAGCCAAAATCTAGAGATACAAGGAGTACTGGAACTCTGGGAGACCCCAATCCAGTCAGCAGAGTTTGTGAGGGCTGTTGGTCTAAAGTCAGGACCTTAGAGCAGGGACAACACAGAAAGTAACTGCATTTAAGAGCCTTAATCGCAATCTCTAACTCTCTTTATAAAAATTCTACCAATAGCCAATTCTTTCTTTTGCCATCATATGGCATCAATGTATGCTCCAGTTATTGGGTAGTGTCATTAAGATAAGGGGGTTTAAGGTAAAGAAATAGTGGGTTGCTGCAAGATAAAGACAGAAGGTAAGTCATCAATGCAAAAGTAGAAAAATACAATAAAGGCACTAACCATGCACCAACATAGAATCCATGTTATTAAATATGGCTTCCTTTCACTTTGTTATGCAAACTTGCTCCTAGATATTAGAAATGCTGTCAATCAGCTACAGCATTATAGTCAATGAAGTTGGTTTACTGGAATCATTGACACAAATGATTTTGTTACTATTTCTGTTCTATTTTATTCTTCCTTCATTCTTTGATTAAATTCATTAAATATATTTCTCTAATACTGTTACAAATTAGATCTAGTATTTGTTCCAGTTTCAATCCATGGCATGACCAACTTACTTGGTGCCTTTCTTCTTTTTTGAATGTTTTGGAACTTCATTTTGTATTTTGACCATTTCTCTGGGAGTGATATCAGGGAACGGATTCTTCAGGACACAAATGGATATAATCTTGTGGCAGAATTCAGGCCGCTCATCCTAAAAAAAAAAAAAAAAAAAACAAATCACTGATGGAAAATTATTGTAAAAAATTATGTCCTTAATTCAAGAGATCCCAATTGCCATGAAAAGAAAGATAAGAAAAAACACAAAACAAATAAAACCAACTGAATCACTTCCCCCCCCAAATAAAAAACAAAACAAAAAAAACTGAATCCCCTCCCCCAAGGAAAAAAACAACTGAATCTCCTCCCCCAAGAAAAAAAAATGAATCCCCTCCCCCAAGAAAAAAAATGAATCCCCTCCCCCAAGTTAAAGACTAGAGAAACTTGGTGAACTTCGATATAAACAATCATTGGGTATTAATATAACTTACTTGCTGGCCTTCCCTTACTCCCTCTTGGCCCTTAGGAAGGCCATACATTGCATGGGTGGGTCCATAGGTCATTAAGAGAAGAGGTTATGTAATGTGTGCTTGGGTGTAAGGTTTAGGTCATATATGGGCAACCTCAGGCCCACAGGCCCAATTTGGCCCATGTCAACATTTTTTTGTGACCCGCAGCCAGTCTTAGAATTTATTTAAAACACTTTATGAGTATAAGTTGTCTCAGAAAGTCAATGCTGTAATTTATATTGTAAAATTAATATTGTATGTTTGTTTAAAATAAATTTAAAAAAGGATCTTCAAATCAATATATATATAATGAATTTCAGCCCCAGACTCTAAATTTAGTGACCTAATCAGATTGTAGCTGTATGCATCCAACAGACTCACATTCTGAGTCTTTTGCAAATAATAAGCACGCAAATTTTTGCTTCTAAGCTGAATCAAAGTGATTCAGGCATGATTTCAAATGTTCTCTTACATCTTACGACTTCAATATTTTGAAATATTAGATAATAACAATTCAGTGTTTACTTAAAAATCTGAATTGCAGATAAGGGGTAAATATCTTTAACCAATCAGTTCACAGCCTAAAATTTTGGCGGGTTTATGCATGCATATTTGTATAATTGCCAACTTGAATCAATTACCAATGTTTTTAAGTGGACATCTGTCATCACCCACAACCAGTCTTAAAATTGTGCATTATGGATTAACACAGTAAATTTTTGTCTGCCACTTCTTGTGTTTGTGCATTTCTTAAAGTTTGACTGATTATTAAAATCTGCAGAACCAGGCCCTTACATTACAATGTCTTCCTCAAATAAAATATCCTATGAAAGAATGTTTCAGGAACAGTGTACAAATGATTATTTTTTATTGAATGCAACAATAAACCAGTGTGCCTAATATGTTCTGGTATAGTTGCTGTTCCTAAAGAATATAATGTCAAGTGCCATTATAATACTAAACATTCTGAATATAAGAAACTTACAGGAAAAGTTTGAAAAAATAAATGATGCAGCAGACTAAGTGGATGACATTTTTTTTTTCAAAAAGACAGAAAATGTCTAATGATATTACGCATGCAAGTTATATTGTGTCAGAAAAAAATTGCCAAGCATTCTAAAAGCTATTCAGATGGTGAATTTGTTAAAATGTGCTTAATCTCTTTTGCTGGGGTTTTGTATCCAGAGAAGAAGAGTTTGATGATATCAGTTTGTCTCAAAGAACTGTTAGGAGATGAATGGAAGACATTTCAGAAGATATTGAAAAAAGCTGAGCAATGCAATCTTCCAAATTTGAGATATTTTCGTTGTTCCTCGACGAAAACACAGACATATCGGATACTGCTCAGCTGCTAATTTTTATTCAGGGAATTGATAACACATTTTTAGTGGCTGAAGAAATGTTTTGTCTTCGTAGTATGAAAGATACAATGACAGGTGATGATATTTTCAATGAACTGAAATCATCCATGAAGAAATTCAACCTTTCTTTTGATAAGCTCAGAAGTAAGATGACAGATGGGGTTCCAGCGATGGTCGGAGGTAAGGTAGGCCTAATTTCTAAAATCTATAGTTAAATTCTCTCAATCTGAAAGAAAAGGAATTTCTTCCTTTCACTGTTTGATACACCAGAAAAATTGGTGTGCCAAATCTTTTAAATTTGCAAATGTAATGAAGGCAGTTGTGTCGTGCATTAATTTCATAAAATTGAAGGGGCTCAACCATTGCCAATTTAAATGTTAATTGAAGAACTTGAGAATGAATACAGAACACTGGGTCTATAACTGTGAAGTTTGTTGGCTAAGCAAAGGGAAAATCCTGCAGTACTTTTAGAATCTTAAAGAGGAAATTTGTATGTTCCTGGAAATGAAAGGTAAATCTGTTTCAGAAATTGAAAATAATGACTGGAATTGTGATCTTGCATTTTTCGTTGATATTACATTGCATTTGAATGAGCTCAATCAAAAACTTCAACCTAAAAATCAGTTAGTTCATGAACTTTATTCTCATATTAAAGTTTTTCAAAGTAAACTTCAGCTTTGGGAAAGACAGCTGAGAGATGGTAACATGTACCACTTTCCAACATTAGCAAGTCACCTGGAGTATGCCGTGCAATTTTGGAGTCCTTCGTTTCGAAAGGACATCGCAAGGTTGGAATGCGTACAAGCTAGGGCAACCAAACTGATTCCCTCTATCTGACATAAAAGTTATGAGGATAGACTAAGGGAATTAGATCTGTTCTCGCTGGAAACCCGTAGACTGCATGGTCAGCTCATCGAAGTTTTCAAAATACTTCGAGGGTTCGACAATGTTGACTACTGGGATATTTTTGCACTGAGTGAGAACAGAACGCACAATCACGGCTTCAAACTTGAACTGAAGCATTACAACCGCAATCTGTGTAGAAATTTTTTCACCTACAGTATCTGCGGTAAGTGGAACGCACTTCCAGTGGAAGTTGTCAACAGTGAATCTGTTGACCAGTTCAAGTCAAGACTAGACAAAGTCTTGAAAAGTGGCTGTTTAGGGATGCAAAACAATTAAGCAGCCATGTGCCCGCTCGATTGCTAGACCAAGGGTACCCTCTTTGAATGGACCGTAAGGTCTCCTAGGGTACTCTCTTTCCTTGTAATCTTAACTGTCCTATGGTCATTCTGCTCTAAGGCAATGTCTTCTATGGAGTAGTTCATGAGTTCCCTTGCATAAACCAATCCTTTCACGAAGTTCATGGTAGAGTGAAGCATCACACTCACTGGTGATCCATTAAGTGTTCGAAGGGCACTAATCATAGCTGCCTTGGAGGAATCCAACAGATTTCCCAGAAGGTTCCAATCAGAGATGGGTCACATTTTGCTCTCTACAAGTCAAACTAACTAATGCTCTCTTCTGATGGATTATGTTTGCCATCTATGGAGTGAATAACCAGAAATCATTTAAAGGCAGCAGAATCGAAAATGCAGGTAGTCTCTCAATGTGGGACTCTACATAAGTAGCTTGCACAAGGGCGGACCTAGGTTTGGTGTATGCAATTGAGCACAAGTTCACCATATGTAAGTAAGATGTTGCTATACGCGGCTGTATCACCTTCAGAATCATGGCTAGCTCAGGGGAAAGCTCCATGTGGCCATTCCTCCAAGTCATCATGAATCTCATTCAGGATACCTTCAGTCAAAGTAATGACTTCGGATGGCAAAGCGTCCTCCTTCGGGGAAGAGAGGGAAGCATGCATGACAACCCCACAAATGACTGCAGGTGCAGAGCCAAATAGGCCTCACTTTCCCTTGCCCACTTAAGATGGTTGGCCCTATCGAGTTGCTCCCACCTGCTCTCTTGGAAGTCCCCTGTCATAGAAAAGGAAAACTGCCATGGGTCAAGAGATAGCTGCTCCAAACATGGTAAAGGGGAAGCCCCTTTGTTGATTGCGGATGTTAAGAGGAGACACCCTACACTGATCAAAGGGGTGTCTAGTGTTACCTTGTCCTCCCTGACACTTAGGGATAGGGGCTGCACTTGGAGGTGGATCCCCAGTGTGTTCAAATCAAGCCAGCAACAGGGCTTCCCTAATTTGCACTCAGGTGGGGAGGACTTGCAGCTCCTCCAGGTACTAAGTCTAAAAGGCTCCAAAGAGTATGCCCATGAGGGGTGCTTCCAAGAATGGATGTCCCATGCAATTGGGCTGAATATGTGAGAAGCATGGTGTTTGTGGATGTTTGGAATGGGTTTTATGGTAAGAGTGAAATGTACGCGATGGATGGACTGCATTTGAGTAGAGGTGTGGTTTGTGTGTTGTAGAAGGAGTATGATTATGTGATTAGGTCTTTACAGGTGGGAAATTAGGCAGTAAAGGAAATTTAAGAAAACAGAAAATTGTTGTTGACCGAGTTAAACAGTCTACATAAGGCACTCCTTCTGTGAAGGTGATGGTGTTTGCTGGTAAGCATATGATGGAGTGTGATATAAGGCCCATAGTGATTCCTGCCCTGTAGTCAGTGTGAGGAAGAGTGAAACACTGGCCGAGTTCCAGGTCCTTACAGACTCTATGGCACTCTCATTCCCCACATCTGCCCAGCTTGAGAGGTGAGAAATAAATTATAAAGTGGTAAGAAAAAATTAAAAAATCAGGTAAAATGAACTGGTCTATAAGGAATAAAACCTAGGTAGTCTTAATCTAGTTTGAGAAGGCTAGGGGTATTAGGGCTGGGAGTGTGTGCCGCTCCAACAGGTACGAAGTTAAACAGTCTACATGAGGCACTCCTTTTGTGAAGGTGATGGTGTTTGCTGGTAAGCATATGATGGAGTGTATCATGATGTTAGCAGTATGTGAGGCAGATTGAGACCACAACGTTTTGAATGGTTGGAAAGTTTTAGAGGCAATCAGATCATTAGTGAATGTTAAGGGTTTGAGGAACATATAACAGGAGGTCGAATAAGAGTATGAGGGTAGCAATGGTAATATGGTGGCGAATCTATGGCATTTAATCAGAAAAGGAGAGAGAAGTGTTGATGAACAAGGAGGTAAGCATGGTGGGAATAGAAGTGTCAAATATGTGAATAATATTTTGAGGTAGTGTGGGCAGATATGAAGAATGGATGAAAAGACAGTTGCATGGCTTCTGGATGAAGGCTGCACAAACTAAGGAGTGATTTTTTCCTGATGAAGTAAAACATAATTGTGTGAGGTGGCAGCCCATGGCTGCAGAGAATGAACAGCACAAAATCACATCTTTATAGGGGAGTGGCTATGCCTTCTAAGAAAAATGGCCTAGGGAGGGGCAGGGGATCATCCCCAATGAAGTAGAGATCTGCGGGATGGTAGTATGTGGCTTTAGCTAAACCATTGGCTGTTATTAAAGTATCTTGTGTTTGTAGTATGTTCTGCCATCTGTCTCTTGGATCATGGATGAGATCCATCAACTGGATAAGAAAATGGACATAAAGAACTGAATGCCAATTGCTGGCAAACACAAAGGAACCAGGGGCAGTCTTTGTCCTCATTGGGGAAAAAGTGGCTGGGTGGTCAGGTGTGGGTGGGTGGGGTTTTTTGGGGTTTTTTTTTTACATAACCAGATTGTGAAACCCTTCCTGGCTCCAGGTGTGGGTGGGTATGCAAGCCACCAGAGGGGGCACTAGTAATGTGATTGGCTGTGTGTGATGATGTATGTGGAGTACTTGCCCACATGGAGGTAAAGCATATCTGCTGAGCAATTTTAGTCTGTGTTTGCTGGGAACAAACCCGGGCATCAAAAAATCCAATAGGCCAGAAAGAGCTTTCTGTGTTCATTCTTCTTGACAACTGTCTCAGGGTCTACGGGGCTATGTGAAGCACTATAGGTTCACAACCTCCAGTTATATTGTTTTAGTATTCTATCTAATAATCTTAAGTGTTTCATTTTTGTTTTTGAGTATAATTGGTTTTCTTATGCTCCATAAAGCTTTCAAAGTTTGACAGTGTTTTCATAAGTGAAAATACTCATACCATTCCACCTGGTCAGAGCCATGTAAAGCAATGTCTAAGAAAGCAGGTATCAGCATTTCCTAATCAATTACTAGATCAAAGGCTTCAAAACTAGAAACTTTTAATTTTTGAGATGGAGAGAGCATCTGGTTTCTATTGAATAAAGTAATAAGTCCCATACCTTCCCAATTTCTCCTTCTTCAAACCTAGATAGATTATATATTGTATTTCCAGACACTTTTCCAAAAATTGTATGCTTATTTTGAAGTTCTGGGCAACTGCCCAAGGTGAAGAAGAATTGTGACCCATTGTCATGGGGTCCAGCATTAGCCATAGCAACCAACCCTCTTCTTGTAAATCGCAGTCGTGTATGAAATTCATCCTAAAAATATAAAAAATGATGATTTTTAAAATGAATCTGTATACAATACAACACAACAAAAGCAAAATGCTTATATACACAATACATGATCGCTATAGCAAAATTTGCTTTTTTTTTAAATGAAGGATACAAATGATTAACTATGTTAATGAGCAAAACATTGGCAAATAATAAAACTTAAATTTTGAGTGTTTTCTCTTATCCTTTTTCCTGTCATTAATTCAAATTATTACAAAATCATATATATGCAAACTAATCTATATTAAAAAAACGGAGCAAGAGCTCCCAACTAGCAAGACACTATTTTGTATACTAATAAAGGGTGAATGGACATGCTACTTAGAATCCAGCACAATTGATTTACATCCAGCTTTTATATATTGCCTCCCCCAACAAATTTGAACCAAAATAGCAATGAAACTGTACCACACAGAAAGTTTGTTAGAAGAGATCTGTAAAGAAAGTGATGAAATTAAAAAAAAAGTGAAAATGTGTGAAGGATATATAGTTTTAGATCCTCCTACAGGCATTTAGGGTGGGGGAGAACACAAGCCTCAAGATGTCACGCGATTACCCCTTGTAGTCCAAATTTAGCAAAGATTAAAATACATCAAAACTTTTCTGTATGAACCCCAACACTTATTTGCCTTCGAGGTCTACCTCTGGGATCATCTCCACATCTCCACCTGAGGAGGGGCCTCCAAGTGCCTCCCTCCCCCCCACCAAGGTCTTGGGTATCCAGACTGTGGACTCATAAGGCATATGACCAAAAACGAATGTCACTGGTTCTGCCAAGTGGACCTACATTGGTAAAAATGGGAAATGGGCATGCAAGCCCACATCAAACAGACAAACCTCGGGTCTATGAGGTGTCTAGGCAGGACTCTTCTACAGGGGGTAGAGGTGGTTCAACTGCCTCCATCCAGGGGGGATAAGAACCGAGACGGCTTGTACTCTGCCTTTCAGTTGTCTTTGGGGATCCCTGAGAAAGTGAAAGGGGATCCACTGCTAGTAGAAAGTCGCCAAAATGAAGTAAAAAAGGGAGGGAGGGAACTCCCAAAGCTGTAGGTAGAGTAGAGAGGAAGACACCTTGTCTGCTAGAAAGGTTTGAAAAAGCCTATCTGGCGACTGCCATCAAGAGCATAAGGTGCTGTAATTCAAATTTCAGCCTACTACTAGGCTACTCTAAAAATTCCCAAAACTAAACCCACAAAATAAAACACGAAGCAAAAAGCAAGAACTCCAGCCATACATGGCACTGTCCACTTTGATGATTTATTGGGGTAGATTGAACTCGCCATGTGTCTTTTCTTCCCTCCGCCTCAAAAAGTTTGGCAGACTGGGCGGCTTAGGAGGTGGGGGGCCCACTTTTCAAGGATCCTGTGTCTCCCAGTCCAGCCTTGGAGGCAAAGTTTTTTTTGGTGCTGTTCTCCTTTGGGGGGCACAACTTTAGGAGTCTAATTACTCGGTGGAGACACACTGCCATTTTGCCTTAAGGGAAACAGTCATGCGGGGGAGCCTAGTTTTAGCTGAGGTGGGTTTGAACCCTTTGTGTTGACAGCTATACCTGAGGATCACACAGGGTATAAAGAACCAGAAGGGCTCTGAATGGTCGCGAAGTGGCAGTGCTCATAGGCTTGGAACAGAGGGTACTGTTTTAATATTGAGGTGTAAGACGAACCAGGTAGCACTGGGCGTGGCACAAATGCCTTCATGCAGTAACGATACCAACTGGTATTCATGATTTCAGGAAGCCTGTCACTTGAATGAAACAAAGAGTGTAGGGTGAGTCTCGAGGCCCCTCCCTGTATTCTTATTACATATTTGACCTTGACAGCACCATGGTCAGCAAGCTCTAAGGTGATGTCTTCTATGGAGTAGTCGACAAGTTCCCTTACATAAACCAGTCCTTTAACAAAATTTATGGTAGAGTGCGCTGTCACACTCAGCGGCAAGTCATCGAGTGTTCGAAGGGCACTAATAATGGCCACCTTGAAAGGCTCTGCTGCATTCAGCATAAGGCTCCTGTCCAAGAAACAGATCACCTTAGGCGACCTACCAGTTAATCTAGCTATATCTCTCCTTCGATGGAGCATGTTGCCTTTGGCCAACATTGTCATTGTAGTAGTTGTAGTTAGATAGGAGTTCACCTACCCTCACCACTCCAAATACCTAATCCCTTTCTTTTTTTCCAAGGCACCTGGGATGACCGAAAAATGGGTGATCATGATCTAAGTGGGGGACCCGATTGACTTTCATCACATCTCCCATTCATCTCTGTCTCTTCCCACAGGTGTATTTTGCAGCGCATTTTTTGAATGAGTACATTAAAATTGTGATTGTGGATTGGACCTTGAGAATTAGTGTACTAAGAATTAGACTAAGCAAGTAAAGCTAGATAAAAGGCCAGGTGATTGTATGTATATTAGTGGTAGAGATATTTGAGTGTGCTAGTGAATCTGACTGAAATGCCTTCTCCTTTTCAGCTCCTTGGAATGGGTTAGACCAAGTCGTGACAAGTGATATGAGTGAGATCAATCCTCGCTACTGCATTCTCAATCCATTAGTGAAAGATGTTAAAGTGATACCCAGTGGTGTGTACAGCAACATAAGTTACTGGTGTTTGACCTTTGGTTAGGAAAATTGCAGGCTAGGAGGAGGGTGTTTGTGCCTGGGAGGAAGGTGTGGAAGCTTAAAAATCAGGAAGTGAGGGAGGCTTTTTATGAGGAGTTTGGTACACTAGCAGCGGAGAATTGAGTGACTGACAGAAGTGTGAGTGAGCAGTATGGGAGACTGAAAGATAACCTTCTAAAAGCCACTGAACAGGTTTGTGGTTGGTCAAGAGGTCCACCCAGACACAAGGGATCTTGCTGGTGGAATGAGGAAGTTGAGGCTGCAGTGAAGGAGAAAAGAAGATCGTTTATGGCATGGAAGCAGGGTGGGAGTAAGGATGTATACTTGGCAGCGAAAAGAAGGGCAAGTCAGGAAGTGTATAGGGCTAAGTAAGAGGCTCAAACACCTCTTTTGAGAGCCTCAATGATGCTGAGGGCAGGAGAAGGGTGTTTAAACTGTCGAGGCAGATGAAAAAGGAAAATATTGATATAGCAGGTGAACAGTGCATTAAAAATGATGATGGTAGAATTGTGGTTGGGCAGGACAATATAAACAAGCCTTGGAGGGAACATTATAATTGTTTATTAAATGTAGAATTTGACTGGGACACGAGACTTGTGGATTCCGCAGAACCTGTGGCTGGACCATGGCCATCAATTGAGGACAAAATGGTGAGCAGAGCCATCAATCACATGCCAAAAGCTAAGGCAGCAGATGTTTCTGAGATAAATGTCTAGATGTCTATGGCCTCTGGAGATATCGGTGTGCAGTTGTTCACGGACCTTATAAATGCTGTCATATATGAATGAGCTGTACCAGAGGACTGGCTGAAGAGTGTGATTGTGAATGTGTATAAGGGTTAAGGTGATGCGCTAGAAAGGGTAGCTACAGAGGCATACAGCATTTGATCATGTTATGAAAGTTATGGAGCGTGTTCTAGAAGAAATGATTAGAGACAGGATAAACTTTGACGACATGCAGTTTGGGTTCATGCCTGGAAAAGAAACCACGGATGTAATATTTATAGTTAGCTCCAGGAGAAGTACATAACTAGGAAAAGAGCATTGTATTATATTTTTGTTGACCTGTAAAAGGTTTTGATAGGGTACCAAGAGATGTGGTGAGGTAGGCAATGAGAAAATTAGGGATTGAGGGGTGGTTGGTTAGGGTGGTCATGGCCATGTACGAAGGTTTGACAACCCAGGTGAAGGTAAATGGAGAATTGAGTGATGACTTCTCTGTGAAGGTTGGTGTGCATCAGTGATCCGTTTTGAGTCCCTTGCTCTTTGTTATGGTCCTGGAAATGCTGTCACAGAATTTTAGAACAGGATTGACATTCGAGTTGTTGTACGCTGATGATCTAGTGCTGATTGCCAAGGATGAGAGGATGGCACTTGAGAAGTTCAGGTTGTGGAGGGAAGGGATGAATTCCATGGGGTTGAGAATGAATTTGGATAAAACAAAGATGATGATTTCAAGAGTGGATCGTGGTAATGACATCATTGAGGGTATGTGGCCATGTGCAGTCTGTCACAGAGGGGTAGAGAATATAACTGTCCTGTGTAATGGATGTAGTTTATGGGTGCATAAAAGATGTAGTGGTATCAGGGGTAGGTTTCAGAATGATGGAGAGTTTCAGTGCACTGTGTGTATAGGAGAGCAAGTGGAGGAGAGGAGACAGGAGAGCACCGTGTGTATAGGAGAGCAAGTGGAGGAGAGGAGACAGGAGAGGATTGTATTTGATGGTGTCACTTGAATGCGTAGAGGAGTTCTGCTATCTGGGACATGATCAATGCAGGGGGAGGTGCAGGGGCAAGTTCCATGGCAAGGGTTAAAAGTGGTTGGAAAAAGTTCAGAGAGCTGCTTCCTCTCTTGACACTGAGGGGTTTTACCCTCTGAGCTAAGGGACATGTGTACGCTGCGTGCATATGAAGTGCAATGTTATATGGCAGCGAAACTTGGGCTGTGAAGGAAGAGGACATCTAGAGGCTCAAGCATACTGAGATGAGAATGGTGAGATGAATGCGCGGTATATCTCTGAATTTGAGGCCTGGAGGTGACAGTTGCAAACTGAAAATTAAGGGATAGAATGCAATGGTGCGGCACTGAGAAGAGGCAGATTGAGATGGTTCAGTCATGTGCAAAGAATGCAGGATAATAATTGGGCGAAGGGTGTTAGGAGTTTGGAAGTTGGGGGTGTAGCTGCCAGAGGGAGACTGAGGAAGATGTGGAATGAGGTCATACAGAGGGCCCTCACAGATATGAGTTTGAATAGAGAAATAGCCAGAGATCGAGCAGCATGGAGAGCCACCATTAAGTAAATAAGGCCAATATGTGAGCATGTATGGAGCCTTCAAAAATGATGATGTGATGATTTATTTATATTTCTGCATTGGTCGATATTATACATAAGAACATAAGAACATAAGAAAAGAAGGAGACTGCAAAAGACCATTCATGGCCTACACTTGGCAGCTCCTATTCCAGTCAACACACAAAAGATTTCTTACCAGAGAAAAGTCATCAACATTGTCGCCCTTTACAAGAGTTCGCCAGATCTAATCTACAATATACATAAAATGCATCCAGAGGATTATGTCCATTCATGCAACCGCAAAATATAATCTCCCCACTCCTTAGAAAAATATATACATATGTACATAAAAAAAAAAGTCAGTCCCATCTAGCAGCTTCATCCATATATTTATCTAATCTATTCTTAAAACTACCCAGAGAGGAGGCTTCTATCACATGTCTAGTGAGCCTATTCCATTCATCTACCACACGATTTGTAAACCAATTCCTCCCAATCTCCTTCCTAAACCTATACTTATCAAGCTTAAACCCATTGCTACGTGTCCTGTCATGTTCACTAAGTATAAGAACCTTACCCAGATCCCCTTTATTATATCCTTTTACCCATTTGAAGACTTCAATCAATTCCCCTCTGACTCTTCTCCTTTCCAATGTATGTAGATTTAGTTTTCTGAGCCTTTCACCATAAGGTAAGTTCCTTAGCCCACCAATCATCTTTGTCATCCTTCTCTGCACAGACTCAAGCAAATCAATATCCTTCCTATAATATGGTGACCAAAGTGTACTGCATAGTCTAGATGAGGCCTAACTAGCGCCAGATACAGTTTTAGAATGACTTCAGCACTCTTATTGCTTACACTCCTCCTAATGAATCCCAATATCCTATTAGCTTTATTCTTAGCATTTAGGCATTGCTTTCTAGGACGAAGGTCTGAACTTACCAAAATACCCAAGTCCCTCTCACAATCGGTCCTCCCTAAATTTCTCCCATTTAATTTATAACTATTCAGTGGATTATTTCTACCTATACTAAGTACACTACATTTGTCTATGTTAAACTTCATTTGCCATTCTAATCATAATGTTACTTTCATACAACTAACTAATTGGTGCTGGTACCACAACAAATATGGTGCACAAGCCGTAAATGTATACAACCCTGCACATATTTACAACCAGTACCTCCTCAATCTAACGCTCTTCACTAATTTCACCTCAACAATCTACACTCTCCTCAAACTAATGCTCCAACTCACTCTTCTCATTCTAATTCAAATTCTTTGACTAATTTAAACTGAAAACACAAGTGATTAATGGGTTTATCACCTCTGCCGTTCCTTCATCTCAGGTCGATCCACCATTTTGCATTTATGACCCACTCTCTGGTTTCTCATATTTAGTTGACACTGGTGCTCAATGTAGTGTTATTCCAGTGTCTCTGGACGATGAAGCTTGTTCCTCCTATGATCTTGTCCTTAAAGCCGCTAATTCCTCGGATATAAGGACTTATGGAACGCGCATCCTTCAGTTGGCTCTCAGCCTCCGTAGAGTTTTTCGATGGACCTTTATTGTTGCCGAGGTCGACGTTCCTATTCTAGGCCTCAATTTTCTCTCTGCCCACGACCTTTTGGTCGACTCTTGTAACCGCAAGCTTATCAATCGGACTACAATTCTTACAGTCTTGGGTTAATTTTTTTTTCCCGCCGCAGAGTTCTCTTCTCTCTATCCAGTTTCCTTCAGCCCATCCACAGTTTCAGCACCTGGTACAGGAATTTCCTGCAATTAGCATACCATCCTATAAAGACAGGCCTATTAAAGACAAGGTGGTTCACCGGATAGAGACGACTGGAGGGCCTGTATTTTCCCGCCCCTGTCGATTAGCCCCAGATAAACTTGCCTTAATGAAGCAGGAGTTCACCTTCATGGTGGAAGCTGGCATAGCTAGCCTCTTTACTTCTCCTTGGGCCTCTCCGCTTCATATTGTACTCAAATCTACCCCTGGTGAGTACAGAGCTGTAGGTGATTACAGGCGGCTCAATACCTGTACTATCCCCGATAGATATCCTCTGCCCTATCTGTCCAATTCCAATTATACTATTTTCTGTTGTTCGATCTTTTCTCGACTCGATCTGTTTCGTGCTTTTAACCAGATCCCTATTCATTCCGATGACATCCCAAAGACGGCTATCACCACGCCATTTGGTTCCTTCGCCATGAACCAGACCTTCCAGCGTTTTATGGATCAGGTTCTGAGAGGTCCTGCCTTTTGTCTTCTGCTACATAGACGACCTCCTGATAGCATCTTCGTCTTTAGAGGAGCATCTGTCTCACCTTCGTCAGGTTTCGCTCGACTTGAAGAGTACGGTATCATATTCAACACTTCCAAGTGTCTTTTTCGTGTCCCCCAATTCTCCTTCTTGGGTCACCATGACTCGAGTACAGGGATTAGCCCACTCGAAGATAAAGTTAACATGATGCGCAAATTTTTTTGGCCCACATCACGCAATTAACTTAGGCTTTTCTGTGGCAACGTTAATTCATACCTAATTGTGCCAAGGTCATGCAACCCATCAACCCTGCTCAGCAAGACCACAAAGAACTCTCTTATTGAATGGTCTGCTGAAGCGTGCGATTCGTTCTCTCGCACCAAAGAGGCTATTGCTCGAACTGCGGAATTGGCTCATCCTTCTCCAGGTTCACCCATCAGCGTTGCCTGCGACGTATCCTCAACCCACATAGGTGCCACATTGCAGCAATGGCAACCTCTTGCTTTCTTACATAAGAACATAAGAAAAGAAGGAGACTGCAAAAGACCATTCATGGCCTACACTTGGCAGCTCCTGTTCCAGTCAACACACAAGGGGTAGTCAATAAGTTTTGCGAATCGGTAGGGCAAAACAGAGGAAGGGGTGTGGCTGTTTGTGGGGGTGTTAGGACAAGTTATGACAAGTCAGGAACTGCAGCCGCACGCTCCTGCCTCATCTATTTAAGAAGCAGTAGCTGATCGCAGATCATCAGTCACAAATTTTTCAACAATGGAGAAGGTTGAGCACTGTGCAGTGATCAAATCTTTGACCAAGGAAGGCAAGAATGCAAAAGAGATCCATGAACGCATGGTTGCAGTGTACACCGATACCGCCCCTTCCTATGCAGCAATTGCTCGCTGGAATAGGGAGTTCCACCATAGTCGTGAGTCTCTTGAAGATGACCCCTGTCCAGGACGCCCGTTAGACGTGACCAACGAGGACAATGTGGCTCTGTGTGGAGAGGATGATCCTCAAAAATCGACGGGTGAAGGTCGAAGAAATCGAGTGAGAACTTGGAATATCATATGGAAGTGTTATCAACATCATCCACGACAATTTGGTCATGACCAAGGTCTCTGTCCGTTGGGTCCCTAGAAACCTCACACCCCATGATCGACTTCAACATCGTCAAAGTCCACAAGGCCAGAGTTGCACAAGCTGCCCTGCACGAGTACGGATTTGAGGAGCTCAACCATGCCCCCTACAGTCCAGATCTGGCCTCTAGCGACTACTTTTTATTCCGCCAACTCAAGGCTGCACTGCGTGGACGCTGGTTTGGGGACGATGAAGATGTCCAGCTTGCCATCCAGGAGTGGATTGAACAGCAGTCGGGAGATTTCTGGTTGTGGGGAATTCAAAGCCTCAGGGACAAGTGGCGCAATTGCATTGAAGTCGAGGTTAGGTATATTGAAAAATAATAAAACACTTTTCCTCATATCTCGTTTCCTTATATCCGAATTGCAGAATTTATTGACCACCCCCTCATATATTGTAAGGCTGTGTATACAATTTGGGTTGTTTTGTCTACATATATTATTTGCGATAGTTGGGAGAATCATTTTGTCATTTTTTTGTCATTATTTTCTGATTTTGTTCCCTATATATAAATAAAGTCATAATTTGATTACCCTTCAAACACCCAGGAGTTCTATTTGTGTGGCAGGTAGTGCAACTGCAACACCCCAGAACCTGCCAACACCCCCATCAATGCAGCAAATGCATAAAAAGCATCGAAGCCAGCAGGCTTAAAAATGGCAGGTAATCTCTGAAAGAGGGGCCCCAATGTAATTGAGGGTCTGCTCAGTGCACTTGCAACTTTTGTCTCAGTCTGGGCCTCTCCACTAGAGGGTGCCTCGGAGTCGAATGTGCCTGTCTTGGCTTGGCTACTTGCCGAAATGGCAGCAGACCAGTCTGTCCATGGAGCAGCCACATAGGAAGGGAGATCACTTGCCCTCTTCGATTTCTTCTTACCCTTCCTCTTCTTTTCTTGAGTGGAGGGTGGAGAGCAAACCCACTACTCCCCCAGCCCTGTGAAGGAGCCCTAAGGCTAGATGTATCATCCTCGTCCAGATCTTTCTCTGAGATGGGGAAGATCTTGGGTGCCAAAGAGGCACTAGGAATGGAAGGGGGTCTCTTGTCCCTGCTTCTTTGGGGGCCTGTTCCACCTGAGAGCCTTGCACAGGGATGGACTCAAGTTCAGTGTCTGACACCAAGGCAAAGTGGCTCCTTTGGAAGACATGCCATGTCAACCCAGAGACAGGGCTGCCTTAATTTACACTCAGGCCAGGAGGGCATACAACTCCTCCAGGTACCAAGTGCAACATAGATAATGGTTTGATTCACATAAGGGGATGGGGGCATTAACTAGGGAAAAAAATAGTAATAAATAATGCAATTTATCAAAGGAAGCTTTAACTCATATGGTATTACTATATAAAAATAATAACTTGCCTGTCCCTAATTTAAACACCCATTCTTGTCCCTAGTTTAAATGAATTAGCTCTCTCTAGTTTAAACACTAATGCAAAGATGAAGGATAAAAGCATTTAAAACTTACCCTGAATGGCTTGCCATATATTGATTCCCCTCCATTTCCAGTTCCTGTTGGATCCCCACCTTGAACAATAAAACCTTTTACTACTCTGTGAAATATAATGCCATCATAATAACCTTCGAGGCACAATTGTATAAAGTTGCGACAAGCTTTTGGTGCTTCTTTGGACCATAATTCAATATCAAAGTCCCCAGCTGAGGTCTTCAAAAGAACCTGCCAAATACAAATGAAATCTTCAAAAAGTCAATTTAAAATCAGTAATTAATCCTTAATATAGGAGGAGCAGTGCTCTCATTAGCCTAGTAGATAAGTGTTGGATGTCTGCACCTAAGTATTGTGTTCAATGCAGGTGAGATGGGACACAATTTCTTTTTACTTGCATTTAAACCACCTCATATGTGCACTGGAAGCAGTGAGAAGAGCTATCAACCCAGCATACCCTGCACCTAATACATCCCCTAGCAATTGTGATTTCAGGCCTCATAGAAGGTAGCGACCTCGCTGTGTATCCTACCACTTGACCAGATCGCTGTTAGTTTATTACTTAGCATCCATCTGGCAACTGCCTACAAGGGCATAAGTTGTGGTAATATCCTGATTCTGTTAAGAGACAGAGTGCACAGAGCCTCCTGAACATCTCTGCCTATTATGAGGAAGAGTTGGAAAGAGGTAGACTAGGGATAGGTGGGTCCACAAAGGAGTAGGGTAAGTGATCACCTATTATTATCATAACCCAACACCCTGAGTGGGAATAGAGCATACCTGTCCAGGTTTCAGTTGCACCATGAGGTGTTATCCCTGGGTACTCCATCCACCCCCTTGTGGGTCTCACAAGTCAATAAGGAGAGATCTGAGAAGGAAACTGATGAATGTAGAAGATCTAAAATAGTGGAAGAAAAGCTGTAGCTCCTGCAAAGTGGGGGGTAATGGTGTAGAGCTGTGGGCACTGGACTCTGCCAGAGGGTGCTTAACTGTGGTCATTTCAAGCGTGAGGGTATCCTGCTCCTCCAGATGCCAGGTGCCCAGGAGCAAAATTAGCCACTAACCATGTAAATGGTGAGAAGGGGCTTGTAAAGAAAGATAAAAAAAAGTGAAATGGAAATGTATAAGAATAAAGCCCAGGTATTATCAATCTAGTTTGAGACCAGCAAGGGCACTGGGGTCAGGGGGATGTGCCACTCCTCAGGTACCAGGTGTTACAGTTTGCACACAGCACCCCCTTGCAGACAGTCCATATACAAACTCCAGACCATTATCACACACTATTTCAGCTTCATATACACACACATTGGCAAAACAACCTACTCCACTATTGGGCAAGTCATACATGTCAGATCCTTTCAATAGATGAGCATATACAAACTTAACTATTATGAGACACCAATGTAACCATTAAAACATTCCCAGCACTCATGTTTGGCAAAGATACACAATCAATTATGTACAACCATCTCAAATGGTTTCTTGCATCAATCTTTAATATCAGGGGACTCACTCGCAAACCCTGAATCATTCTCATTAAATTAATAACTTCCACACATTGTACTAACATCGTTCACAACAGTTTACAGAAATGGGTGGAACACTTTCATATATTCAGACAATTTAAACTTTCCCATATGTGATTCCAATCCTGCATAACCTTGAACAAGCCAATAACATCACAGGAAGAAAAACCTCCATCCTTACAATATCCAAGGTCATTTTTGGTGTTTGTTGGGTAGTTTTGTATATCTATTACACTCAGTCAAACTAATTCTTCATTCTATACAGCTCTTCAATTCTCAATTCGCTGGACACATATCTTGCATTTCCAATATATTGTCATTGCTCCAAACCTCACTTAATCATCCTTTTCTAGTTGGATCATACAACTGAAAATCACAATGCAGATCCCACATGTATTTCAAAATCTTCCATGCAATTATCTTCCCTTCTTAAAACAACTTATGAATCACTCAATTATAATGGACCTCATTCAAGCAATGTATGTGCAGTCCATATGCACTTAATACTCTTACTTATCCCTATATACAATTAGCTTTTCACCACCATAATGTAATCAACTCACAACAATCAATACCTCTTCAAATGGTGGAATTGTGGTGGCAGGCCCTGGATTACCTTCAGTCACACTGCCTGTTGCATAAGGCTGAGCCTATCTAGGTGTTTTAACATGGACAAAGGGAGAGTGAGAGATCATTTTCAACCTTAATTTATACACAAAAAAATTATATATACATAAAAAAAAGCAACTTACAGAAGACTACCAATGACAAATACTACAAAACAAACCAAAATACAACCCTGAATGAAATAAGTTTATAAATTAAGACAAAAATGGTACAATCATCTACATGTGGCCATGTGTTGTACAACAAACCGTCCGACTATTCACAATCTCTTGCCCAGTTATTAGGATTTATTTCAAGGGGCCCCACTCTCAGGAAACTTCCTCATGGCACTCCTGTTTAAAATGGCTTGTGCATTGCAACAGCATGCTTCTGGGGATCCGGTGCGACAAAGTGTGCACCAAAATGGTGGAATGCAATACCCCCGGCACTGTGGAAGCTTTTAAAGCAGAGAGATGGTGAAAAATAGTCAAGAGGTGGTACCTACCAAGGTGGCATCCTGGGCAGAACCAGAGGCAATACTGGCCAGAGAGCTACACCAAGCTCTCAGAGTTTCCTAGCCCTAAACTCAGTGCTTAGGATATGACTCGCGTCTTTAGGCAGCATAGGCACCGTGAAGATTGGCCACAGATACAGTGAGAACAGTTGGCCACTAATGGAGGTACCAGCCTCATGTGAACAAGTATATAATGCACTGTGTATGGCTCAGAGTGAGTGACATCTCCACAGCATTAAGAAGAGGGCTCTGAAAGGAGGATATGCAGAAAGCACCGGGTGCCGACGGATAGCAGTATAGTGGATTGATTCACCTTCTGCAATACACACTTGGTTGTGAATGTATAAAACTCCTCCAAAGTCAAGCTTCAAACAAAAACAGGATCAGTAGAAAAGTAAAGCAGTAGCCCCTTCAGCCTCAAGTGCTGAAAATCAATTAAGAATGTCCATGGCACGGGTACATGAGACCCTAAGGCTGCGAATATGAGCCTCACAGGTGAGCCGTCGGTCAAATACAAGACAGAGGAAACAGTGCGATTCAACCACTTCCAGGCGCACCCCAATAAAAAATCTGGGTCGGGGTGGAGCCATGGATGGCAGAAGTGCACCACCTTAGTCTTGGCCAAAGAAAACCGAAACCTGTGCACTTCGGCATAGCGAGAGACGAAGTTCAGCACTTGTTGGAGTCGAGGCTCCAGAGTTGGAATCTGGGGTGCACCAAAAGAGATTGAAAGGTCGTCCATGTAGAGCGTAGCGAGAACATCTTCCGGCAGCACCGAGATGATGCCGTTGATGCTCAGGACAAAGAGTGTGACACTGAGGACACTTCCCAGCTACATTGGGCCGGAGAGAGGTCCCCCCACCCATACGCAGAATCGACAATCTCGCAAAAATTCAGATATAAACATTGGAAGGCGTCACCTCGCTCCCATCGTGTGGAGAGTCTCCATGACACTGTATCGCCATGCAGTATCATAGGCCTTCTCCAGATCGAAAAACACTGTGGTGTAGTGCTGTCTACGAAGGAAGGCCTAGAAGACGGCATTTTCCAGTCGGAACAGAGCATCCAACGTGGAGTGGAACTTGCGGAAGCCGCACTGTGCAGAAGACAGATGGCCTCCACTGTCCAGGAAAACGACATCTAACATCTACCAATTTCTCCATTAACTTGCACACGCAAGAGGTTAACATCTACCAATTTCTCCATTAACTTGCACACGCAAGAGGTTAGAGAGATTGGTCGGAAACTGGGTGGAGTAGAGTGATCTCTCCCGGGTTTGCGAAAGGTGAGCACAGTAGTGATTCGCCAGGAATCTGGTAGGAGACCCTCCACACAGATCCTGTTGAACAAATCTAACAGAAAGGCCATGCCTCACAAACCCAGGTGTCGAAGCATGGTGTATGGGACATTGTCTGGACCCTGGGCGGTGTCCACGCATGAAGCAAGAGCAGAATGCAACTCAATCACAGTAAACCTGTCATTGAAGGGTTCTCCACCTCTGGAGGTAAAGTCCAGTCAGCGACCTTCCGCGACATCACAACGTGCATTGAATGCTGGTGGAGCAGCAACACGGCTAGAGAATGTGCAAAAAGCAGTCGCGAAGGATTCCGCCACAGACGCAGGGTCCGAGATTGCAGTCCCATTCTCCTGGATAATTGGAGGGGGAGGTCCTGCGAGAACTTGCCCCAAATCACTTTTGACTCGCTTCCACACCTATGCTAGAGGGGTCTTCCCGTTAAGTGAAGACACGTATGCCCACCAAGAAGAGCGGCAGGTGTGCTTCAAAATATACCGGAACCTAGCCCAATGAAATTCACCGACAGTGAAATCATTCAGGCAGCGCTTATAGCGCATGTAGGCATAACGCTTCTGTTTGAGGGCTGTCGGCATGCAAAATGGACAGACGTTCTGGGAATAGTATTCAGGCCCGCGGCAATGAGGTAACTGGAGAAGAACTCAATGGCCTCATCTACCAACCTAATCTCAACTGAGATAGAGAATTCAGTCATTTCCTGAAATGTACTACACCGCGCCCGCGCCAAGCACCACTGAGGTGGGCTCTCAGGCGGCAGTTGCCCTGAAAATATTTGAATGGGAAAGTGATCACTACCATGGAAGTCATCGACCACCTCCAATCAAAATCAAAGATAGATCAAGGCAAGAAAATGAAGCGGTTCTCGGGCAGTGATGCGTAAACTCATCCACATTTAGGACACCCATCTCAAGCTCTTCGATCAGATCAGCAAGGACTTATCCCCTGGGACTTATTGAATAATCCCCCCAGAGAGGATGTCTGCCATTCAGATCTCCAAGCAAGAGAAAGGGCCTCAGTAACTGTGCCACGATGCAGCGGAAGTCCCCAGCGTCGAAGTCAGCTAATGGTGGAATGTATGCAGAAATGATAGTATATCTCCTATCCAGGTGAAGCTGCACAGCCACTGCCTGAAAGAAGGTATCTAAAGTGAAAGGAAGAATAAAGACATCATGCCGGGTGTAAACCTCGCATCCCCCAGCCCGGCCATCTCGTGTTGGTGGGGTCGCAAAACCCTTATACCCAGGGAGGGTGGGCAGGGGGCACACGCCTAGCATAGTCTCCTGCAGAAAAATAGCTAATGGGGAACAGGATGAGACAAGCCTCCACAGCTCCTCCCAGTTGGCCCGGATTTCACGGTAATTCCATAGAAGGAATATGCCCTCCAGGCCTAGCTCGGAGACACGGGGGCCCTCTTCGAATAGAAGACCCTCACGGGAATGGCCGTACGCTTCCCGGCCGGACAATGCGCTGTCGCCTTCGAGGACTTATTGGGGGGGCAAAGGAGGGGATGCTCCTTTCTTGCAGTCCTCCTTTCGGGGGACAGCTTTAGGAACCCCGGAAGATGGCCGGACGACCAACTTCAGGGGTGTTGCCTCCTGTGAGTCTAATGACTGGGTTGAGGCGCGTGGCCATTTCGCCTTACGGGAAACGGTCACACTGGGAGAAGGGGATGAGCCCTGGTTTTAGCCAGGGATGGGTGTGAACCTTTTGTGCCGCGCCAGCTTTACCAGGGGAGCACCCAGGTTGTGTAAAACACGCAGAAGGGCTCTGAATGGGCGCGGAAACAACTGTGCTTGTTAGGCCAGGAGCAGAGGTTGTCTTTCTAACCATTGAGGCATAAGAGGTCCCAGGCAGAGCCAGGCGTGCCAGGACCAAGTCCTTAGTCTCGCGGAATGCGAGTTGATCCTGGGCCTGAACAGCTAGGATTTCTTTCTCAAGGAGATATGCACCACATTGCTTTGAAGAAGCGGGGTGCGCCTCTCCACAATTTACACACTTGGCAACACACGATTTGGACTTATTGTATGCGGCCTTGGAGCAATTTACACATACTTCGGGAGACCCCGACTTTGCAATGTCTACACGAGCAATTTGTGCCGGTACCAACCAGCACGCACTCACTCACTCAGGGAGCTTGTCACAGTCGAATGTGAAGAAGATTGTAGGGGTGGGTCTTGAGACCCCTCCTTGTTTTCTCATCACACGTTCGACCTTGACCACCCCATGGTCGGCCAGCTCTAAGGTGATGTCCTCTATGGAGTAGTCAACGAGTTCCCCTGCCAGTCACAGGGGCCCCGGTCGGAGGAGATCCCTCCCCTCCTTGTACTGCCTTGGAAACCCAGGCGGTTTGAGTAGGACCTTGCATAGGTGTGGATTCAGGTTTGGTGCTTGGCGCCAATCTCAGATTCCCTCCCCTGGAAGACCCTACCGTCTGAGGCTGAGTTGCCTCAAGAACCATGTCTATCTCAGAGGGGCCTCCAGTTGACCATCCTCCCCCCAGGACATCGCAGGTCCCATTGGCAGCGTTGTCACAAGTCATGTATGGGGAGGCACAGGCCTTGACCCTGGCAAGGTTCAATATTCTTGCCAGCAGGTCTTTTGAGCGAAGCGACCGAAGGGGCCTGGCTTCCCTCTCCCCTCTAAGGGAATTTGTCCTACCAAGCCGCTTCAATGGGGAGCAGTCAGCTATGGGCTGCCTGCTGGCTTTCTTGGCAGTCCCCTTGGAAAGAAAAGGGGGGACTGCCGCTGGAAAGTGCGAGGTGCCTGAAAGCACCTCCAGAGAAGGGGGTGAGGGGGGAGTCCCCTACACCCGTAGGCGAAGGAGAGGAGTAAGCCTCCTCTCTGGCTAGAGAAATTTGGAGGGTCCCCTGCGCAAGCATGGGGGAGGGACCTCCATTTTTTTCTGTGGTGCTATCCGAGGGTGGCTCCGTGGATGCACAAGGGGAAATTGAGGGTAGATTTTTAATTTTCACATCATTGGGCATGGTGACCCTAAATTTTTAACGGGATGCAATAGCTCATCACCCCCCCCAGTAGCCCCACCCTGCAAGGGGTGCATATAGGCCTGGCAAAGCCAGGTGCTGCCATTCAGGACCACCCATCCTGCCTGGTGGCCTGGCAGTCCCTCAGCATGGCAGCTTCACCTTGGACACAGCGTAAAAAAATAGAATGTGAAGTGAGAAGGAAAGGGGATGTGAGGAAGGTATGGGTGGGGATGAAGCAGGTTGTTAAAAACCCACCATCCTGAACCCGAGCTCAGGGGTTAGGGAACATTGTCCCCTCGCTCCTCAGCCCCGATCCGGGATGGTTGGCTGAGAAGAAGGTCAGCATCTACCCTGTGAAATTAGAGGCTGACCAGGGAAAGTTGTGGGAGAGGTTGTATGAAAAGCGACGAAGTAGGGGAGAAATACAGGCTGTCTGAAAGGAGAAGAGGCTAAGCTGGGGTCGGACGGGGTGCTGAGTTCCCTCAGCAAGGCGGCCATGATGGGAAATCGCTGCACCCCCTACGGGGGGAACAGTTCCAATAGGACATGAAGTGTGCTCCAAAATGGCTGAATACAATACTCCCAGCACTGTAGAAGCTTTGGGAGCGGGGCGTGGTGACAAATAGTCAAGGTTATACCCTCCAGGGTGGCATCCTGGGCAGAACCAGGCTACCCTCTGAGAAACAGGTCACCTTCAGCTCTCTACCAATCAGGGTTGCTAAAGCTCTCCTCTGATGGATCATGTTGCCCTTAGCCAACATGCTGCCATCAGTGGAGCGAATAACAAGGAACAGTTTGAATCCAACAGGCTTGAAAATGCCAGCTAACCTCTGAATGAGTGAATGAGGGGTCACAACCTAATTGAGGCTTCCACTCTGCACCCTTGCACTTTTGGTCTTAGTCTGGGACTCCCCACCCGAGGGGGGGGGGCGGATGTGCCGATTTTGGCTTGGTTGCATACTAAAATAGCAGCAGCACTGTCCACCCCCATGGCTCCTGTGGTGGGAGAGGAGCCCCCCCCCCTCTTTTTTCTATTTTCATTTTAGGAGAGGAGGACGGAGAATGAACCCCCGCTTCACTCTCCTGCTGCTAGGAGCTCCTAGGCCAGATGGTCCGACCTCGGCAAGATCCTTCTCCAAAATGGAGAAGGTCCTGGCTGTCAGAGATGCACCAGCTGAGAGAGGAGATCCCTCCTCTCCCTGTAAGCCCTTGGGTGCCCACGCCCTTTGAGGAGAAGCTTTCACAGGGGCGGACTTGGGTTCTGTGCTTGGCACTGAGCCCATGAAAGATCCTACCATCTAGGGCTGGGTCACCTTAGGGACCATGTCAATCTTAGAGGGGTCCTCCATGTGCCTCCTTCCCCAAGAGATCACTGATCCCATTCAAGGGGCCTTTATTCTTGTCTCCGGTTAGCGAAACAGCATCCATCAGGAAAGAGAAGGGGGCAGGTATACTGACCCCCTGTAAGCTGGTCACATACACACGCAGAATATTAGGGGGCAAGGGCCAATGGGCCCTCCCATGCCCTGCTCTCTTAAGAGGGTTGGCCCTGGGAGCGGTAAATTTGGGCCACCTGCCTACTTTCTTGACAGTCTCCTTAGAAAGTAAAGGGGAGACTGCCACTGGAGAAAGGGGGTAAGGGGGAGTCCCTTACACCTGTAGGCTTAGGAGAGGAATAAGTTTCCTCTCCGGTCAAAGAGTTTGGGAGGGTCCCCTGTGAAAGCACAGAGGGGAGGACCTCCCTTTTTCGGTGGAGCTACCCGAGGGTGTCTCCAACGCTGGTATAAGGGAAGGAGAGAGAGGTGTTTTTTTAATTTTCATCATCGGGCATGGTGATCCTATACTTGTCACAGGATACAAACGCACATCAACCCACACAGTAGCCCACTTTGTGGGAGGTGAATATTGAGCCTGCAAAAGCAGCTGCCACCATTTCAGGTCACACCTCCCGCCTAGTGAGCTGGTAGCCTATCAGCATGACAGCGCCACCTTGGGTACAGTATAAAATTGATAGACAGGAAAAGGTGGAAGAAAGGGTATGTGAGGAAAGTGAGGGTGGGGATGAAGCAGGTTGTTAAAAACCCACCACCTCAGTCCAGAGCTAAAAGGTGAGGGAACATTGTGCCCTCCCCCATCAGCCCCAATCCAAGATAGTTGGGTGAGAGTAAGCTGGTCAGTGTCTACCCTGTGAAGTTAGAGGCTGACCAGAGAAAGTCATGGGCAAGGTTGTAGGGAATGTGAGGGTGTAGGGTAAAAATACAGGCTGTCAAAAAGAAGAAGAGGCTAAGCTGCGGCCGGATGGGCTGCTGAGTCCCTTAGAACGGCAGCCAGGAAGGCGAGGGGCATGTATGCTTCAGCATATTCCCCCCCTACATACACCTGTATACAGAATCACTGATCTCGTAAAAATTCAGATATGAAAATTGAGAGGCATCTACTTGCTGACATCATAGTCTCCATACTGTATCACCAAGCGGTATCATAGGCCTTCTCCAGATCAGAAAATACCAGGGTATAGTGATGTCTATGAAGGAAGGCCTCACATACAGCATTTTCCAGGTAGAGCAGAGCATCTGACATGGAGTGGAACTTGCAGAAGACAGGTGGCCTCCGCTATCCATGAAAAAGGCTAGTCTAACATCTACTAATTTCTCCATCAACTTGTACACACAGGAGGTTAGAGATATTGGGTGGAAACCAGCTGGGGTAGAATCTCTCCCCAGTTTGCAAAAATTGAGCACAGTAGCGATTTGCCAGGAATCTTATGTATGAGGATACCCTCTGATGAGATTCTGTTGAACAAATCTAACAAGGGCCATACCTCACTCACCTATGTGTTGAAGCATGGCATACAGGACATCATCCAGACCATAAGCAGTGTCACCTGTACAAGTGAGCCATTGAGTGACTGAAGAGCACTCACCATGGTGATTTAGGCAGGGCCCGCTGCATTCACCAAAGGGTCCCATCCGAGAAATGGGAGACCTTCGCCTCTCTGTCTAGAACCCAGACTAATTAATGCCTGTTAGATGGAACATGTGACCTTTGAACATGCACTCCTATTGGTAGAAACACCAGGGAGCACCGTTTGGCACCAATGTCTTTGAGGCTCTGCTGACCCTATCTGCAATTTTCATCCTAGTCTTGTTCTGGATCTCGCTGCCTGAGGGTGCCTCTGGGCCATAGCATGCCTTGGTCACTTACCAAAATTAGAGGAGACCTATCCATCCACAAATGGAGAGGAATCCTAGCCCTCTCCTTTTCTTCTTTTGGGAGAGGATAGCAGTGAGTGGGCCTTGAAAAAAACTTGAAACTTTAAAGAGAAAGATAGAATAAGAGGGCGAGGAGTTTGGAAGAGAGGGTGGAGGGTAATAGTGAGAAAAGGAAGGAAGTGGTAGTCAGATATGTATGTGTGTGGGTGCCCAGTAAATGGGCCATTTCCATTTATCATCATCATCACTTCACTAACTCTATAATTTAAGAAGGGGATATTTTTGAGTATTTGAATAATAATTTCATCTTAATTTGGTTATGACTTATGTTTTTTATCAGTTATTTCTAATAATTCTTTTATAATATCAAAAAAAATGGTGAAGTTCAGAAATAAACATAAGTATCAAAATTTTGTGAATTTTTTAAAACCCAAAGAATTACAAATGGTGAAGTTCAGAAAATTTATTTTTATATATCTTTTATAACTATATTTTAGCAATGTGATATTTTGAAAGGGGGGGAAATTTAGTTTAGAGTTCCTTTATAAAATTATTATAATTGGCGAAGTTCAGAAAATTTATAAAAATTTAACCATGGCTGCTTTTTAAAATTTTAATCTTAGTAGCAAAGCGCAAACTCCCCCCCCATAGGAGCGAATGGCGAAGCCATTGCCTGGTTTTGTTTATTTTTCATATTTATTATTAATGTTGTCCCACTGCAGGATCTTTTTATTATTTTCTACTTGTTATTGAGATACTATTTTGTCCTATTGCATTTTTTTTTTTAGTCTTATTATTTCACAATTTGCTGATAGGTCTGAAATATGGTTTGAGCCAACCAACACACAAATCCCCAAGCTTCTGACCACCCCAAAAAGGGGGGTTGAGGGTTGGTGGGCTATATACTATCCCATCTCAGGTTTTCAGTCTTTTCAGGTCTCCACCCTGGGTATGTTAATGAGGGGTGCTTGCACCTATACAGCAATGCACACAGACCAGAAGTTGCCCAGTGGACCAAATGAGCAGCCAGAGGCATGGCAAATTTCCTTAGTAGGTCATAATAATCCTTTACAGGACAGCCAAGATCTGTTACAGCAGGCCCAGAGACAGGACCCAAGACTTTTGCTGGCCTACCCACCATAACCAGTACAGCCTTGTGCAACTGAGAGCAGTCACAGGCAGATGGTCAGCCCATTACAGGCAGGGAAGTGGTTATTAAGACAAAACTGATCTTCCCATTAATCATGCCCCAATACCCAGAACCCTGTAAGTCCTGTCTTTTGTGAATTGCAGACATTAAAGAAGTTGTTTATAGGGGTTTTACAGCTTCTCTTCTGACACAGCATGAGGTAGCTGGCCAGGTCCTTAAGACTAGACGATTATTATTATTTGGAGCAGGGTATACGCCACTAAAGGGTACAAGGCTCTAAAAAAACAAAAATTGGTAAGGTTAAAACAAAAGCAATAAAAGGATTAAAAGAATAAAAAGTAGGCACAGGAGCAATAAACAAATGATGTGTTTACTAATATTTACATTTCTAGTTAATTAAAAGGTGTATTTACAAACTATAAAAGAAAAAAAAGTACTGTGGTGGGGATAGTCGGAATGACCATGGTAGGCCTGCGTCCAATCCACACATACAGGGGGTCGGGGGGATGCAGGCAGTGCTCACATGACCAAACATAAGGCAAATAAAGCATCGCCTCAGATTGGATATATAGGGTTTGACTGGAATTTGTAGGTAACCCGCCTTAATATGCGTTGGTATGATCAAATGTCAGGAATATCATTGATGTGCTCACCCGGATCCCATCAACGGTTAGTTCACTGTTATCTATGAATATCAATAACCTGCTGGGCCGGCTTTGACAGCATCTTGAAGGTTGGGTGTGATGAGATAGAAATCTCAGAGCTAGCAAAGGTCTTGAGGGCTTGTACTGAAGTGACATTCCACACAAAATCAGGCAAATTTCAAAAACACTTGCCAGGTGACCATCTTGGATTTTCATCATTTTGGGGTATGTTGCTACATGTCATAAAAGAACTTCACATGCAAACTTATAGTTCTGTACCTCAAACGGTTCCGGAGATATGGCCCATGTAATTTGGGGGGCTTTCTAGAGACTAAGTCGATTTTTTAGTCGCCAACTTTGAGGCCTCATAAAACATGCCGTTTGAAAGATATAGGTCTGAAAAGTTCATCTCCTACAGAATCAAGACCATAGATTAAAAAAAAAAAATCAAAACTAATCTATCTCTAACCATCAAAGCGTTATAAGCTAGCAAAAACTGAAATATTGAACAAATTCGTCACATCTGAACCAACTTCCGATTCAAAATATTCATACTTAGAAACAATACTAAAAGTTATAACTGATAGGATATGATGATATATGTCTTTCATTATATTTAAAACCTTTTCTGGCAGTTGAACATACATAGCCGCTGAGAAAGTGTTTCAAATATAGTCAATTTTCATGATTTTTAGAAAATGACCCTGACTTTTTGACCTTTTTGACTCCATGGAAACAAGAGGACCGCCTTTAAATTTTTTGTGCTTGAAGGGAAAGGTCTATACACTAGCTATACTAAATATCTTATTTGTTCCATTATTCCTTCCTTCATTTTCACAATGCTGAATTCAGGACACTATCAGTGTTACAGCAGGGTCCCTTTATATCATGAATTCTGTATAACATGGTTTCTATTTGAAATCTCTGATATTTTTGGCTTCTAATGTATTGGGCTGATAGTTAGGGATGCTTGTAATGATACTTCAATATTAGCATTGAAATTCCAATTTGCTTAGCAGGATGAGTTTTGCAGGATGGCTGATGCAAAAGCTGAGTCTAGTAAATGCTGTATTGGAAATTATCTGAAGGAGGATTGCCACAGCACTAATTTTTCACGGAAAAAAGGTGTCTTATCTTTGGAAGACTTATCCAATGACAGTGTTAAATTGTTACAAGTAAGAACTGGATATAAATGCAAAGAAGGTGACTCACTTTGTTATCATCATGAGAAAGTCTTTTTGAGTAGATATCAAAGTTTGCAGACAAGTTGTGCTGACCCATTCCAGAAGCATAAAAAGCGAATGACTGGTAAGTAGAAATTCATTAGTTCCTTATGTAAAACTTAATTTATGTAAAGTTACATTTTAGACGGCAATGGTGGTGGTGAATCAACAGGCTTCTGAGTGGGTGCCTGTTACTAGCGGGGTGGCTCAAGGTTCTGTTCTGGGACCACTACAATTTATCATCTACATCAACGACATGGATGGTGACATGGTTGCCAAGATTTCCAAATTTGCTGACGATACCAAGCTTGGTATGAACGTTGCAAAGGATGGAAATACTGCCCACCTGCAGGAAGATCTTCGGAATATTGTGGAGTAGTCTGACACGTGGCAAATGCCTTTTAACGTGAACAAATGCAAAGTGATGCATATCAGCCACAGAAAACCCCAATCTCAGTATATCCTTAAGGGCACTGCTATTGAATCCACTGACACTGAGAAGGACTTGGGTGTAACAATCACTAGTGACCTCAAGCTCTCGAAACAGTGCATTGAGGCAGAGAAAAAGGCCCAAAGGATGCTAGGCTACATAAAGCGCCAGTTTGGATATCGGAACAAGGAGATTGTACTGTGTTTGTACAACTCACTTGTCCGGCCGCACCTGGAGTATGCCGTACAATTTTGGAGTCCTTCATTTCAAAAGAACCGCAAGATTGGAACGCGTGCAAGCCAGGGCAACTAAACTGATTCCCTCTATCAGACATAAAAGTTATGAAGATAGACTAAGGGAATTAGATGTGTTCTCGCTGGAAACCCATAGACTGCATGGTCAGCTCATCGAAGTTTTCAAAATACTTTGAGGGTTCGACAATGTTGACTACAGGGATATTTTCACACTTGTTGAGAGCAGAACAAGAAATCACGGTTTTAAACTTGAACTGAAGCATTACAACCACGACCTGTATGGAAAAAATTTCACGTACAGTATCTGCGGTAGTTGGAACGCACTTCCAGTGGAAGTTGTCAACAGTGAATCTGTTGACCAGTTCAAGTCAAGACTAGACAGGGTCTTGAAAAGTGGCCATTTAAGGACATAAAGCATTTGAGCAGAGATGTGCCTGCTTGACTGCTAGTCCAAAGGTACCCTCTTTGAATGGACTGTAAGGTCTTCTAGGGTACTTTATTTCCTTGATACTCCTTGTTAATTTCACATTATAGATGCCTTGATATGATATATGATATGATCTATTTATACACTAAATACAAAACTCATTAACAGTTTTTGTGAATAGTATTTACAATTATCTAGTGCAGGAAATTCAATAGTTCTTTATGTAAAATTTAATTTATGTAAAGGTACATTTTAGAAATAAGTTTAATTTCATATTATAGATGCCTTGATATGATATATGATATGATCTATTTATACACTAAATACAAAACTCATTAACAGTTTTTGTGAACAGTATTTACATTTATCTAGTGCGGGAAATTCAATAGTTCTTTATGTAGTTTTGTGCCAATTGGGGACATGAAACTTGAGATTAGGCGAATTTCAGGAGACACCATTTTTAAAACAGTTCAGATGGGAGGCTTGTAGGGTATCAAGCCACAAGATGATAGTGCTTTTGAGGTAGGAAAGTAGGTAGCTTGCATGTATGACGAAGACTGGTATATTGGGATTGTAGAAAATCATTCTGATGAACAACACGATTTGCTTGTCAACTTCATGCAGAAGGGTGCAACAGAGCAGTCACTTTCATGGCCACAAAAACATGACATCTGCTAGATTCCTTTCTAAGATGGTAATCTGCACAGTTGATGTCCCTAGTGCCCAAGGAGCAAGTGGCAGGGAGTATTTCTTGTCGAATTCCGATTTGCAAAGAGTCCTGCAATACTGTGAGAAATAATAGATATCTGATTGATCAATCTGTTTAGAAAGGAACTACGTGCATGATGATATAGTTATACTGTTAGTGCTTTTGTTCATTTTATGGTTATAACAGATATATTTTGTGGCACATACAATATCATACTTTCCATTAGTGCATATAGTGAGGTGTGTAAATATGATAAGTAAATTAGCTAAATCAATGGTGAAATGGTCTGTCCTAATATGTACGAATAAAGGATGGAACAAATAAGATATTTAGTATAGCTAGTCTATAGACCTTCCCCTTCAAGCACAAAAAATTTAAAGGGGGTCCTCATGTTTCAACAGAGTCAAAAAGGTAAAAAGGTCGGTCATTTTCTGAAAATCATGAAAATTGACTATATTTGAAACACTATTTCTCAGCTGCTATGTATGTTTCTCTGCCAGAAATAGTTTTAAATACAATGAAAGACATATATCATCATATCCTATCAGTTATAACTTTTAGTATTGTTTCTAAGTATGAATATTTTGAATCGGAAGTTGGTTCAGATGTGAGGGATTTGTTCAATATTTCAGTTTTTGCTAGCTTATAACTCTTTGATGGTTAGAGATAGACTGGTTTTGATTGCTTTTTTTTAATCTATGGTCCTGATTCTGTAGGACCTGAATTTTTAGACCTATATCTTTCAAACTGCATGTTTTATGAGGCCTCAAAGTCAGCGACTTTGAAAAATCGACTTATCTCTAAAAAGCCTCCAAAATTATGTGGGTCATATCTCCGGAACCGTTTGAGGTACAGAACTATAAGTTTGCATGTGAAGTTCTTTTATGACATGTAGCAACATACCCCAAAATGATGAAAATCCAAGATGGTCACTGGTTTGGCATTGCCTGATTTCATGCAGAATGACTGTGAATCATAATGGGGGCAGGAATTGACCTCTACTACTAGGGCGCTATGATTACGGGACCACATGTGGCGTGGTTCTCCACAACGTTCAGCGAAGTCCTCACTGACATCAAAAATATTAAGTTTTGATAGGGGAATGTCAGATTTCGTTCTAAGGACCAAAAACGATGGTAGTCCAACTCAAGGTCTACCTCTAAGGAAAATGGATCTGCTGGGAGAAAGTGAGAACAACTGGAATGAGATCTAGGAACATGAGGAGCAAAGTAGTTTTGGGTTTAATTTTCTCGATATACTACTATGTTGATTAGGGGCAGGGAGACAGTCTTGCGCAGAGCGGAACCCACCTATGCAGCCAAATCACCCCAATACACACCCTCATAGGGAGGGAGTGACCCGTGCACTCCTCAACCAACATAATCAGTTTAAAAATGGGTGGCGGCCTTTGGGATTTTCTCTTCAAGTTCGCAAAGACTATCACACTAGGCAGCTGCGGCCCGGGCACCCACAACATCCAACTCAACCCCCTGATGAGGCAGGACTGGTAGACAGAGACTGCAAAAAATCCAAACTTAAACCTAGAAGACGCACTAGCACCCACACATTCATTCAGTAATACACTATAACCGACCACACAGATACGCTCTGGCACAATAAATCACACTTGAGAAAGTAATAAGGGGATAGAGATAATAGGGAAACAGGGGGCGACCATGAATAACATAAAAAAGGAAAATGAGACCATAAATAAAGATTGAGGAGGGAGGTATAGTAAATATCCACTTCGCAGTCTGCTCTAATGAGCAGACTGAGCCCCCTCTCCAACGACAAGGCAGGAGCACTCTCGCGGCAAGCCTCTGGAAACCTTGAGAGCATGGAGGGGGAAGCCAAGACAGAGGGTTGAGGGGATAGTCATAGATAAAAAAGAATGCTTAAGGAATGAGGAGGAAGCACAAGTCAACCCATTGACGATGCTTCCCTAAGTTACACTCGGCATGAAAGGAGCTGCAGCTCTTCCAGATACCAAGTCTAACAGGTTACACAGGGTTCCCCCCCCCCCTACAGGGAGAAGACAATCCAAGCACAGAAAACAGCAAGGCATCCAATCTCTGGGTTTAAACAATTTCCTTATAGCCATTTTACTACACATCAATCCCAATCCCTCCCAAATCAAGAATGAGTCACACACTAACACCACCAGAATGATTTATACAAACTGACATCTGTACCTACTACCACCAGAAATCAAAACAGCCAACCACATTGTTAATAACATGCCTGAAACAATCAAGACAACATCTACAGATACAGAAAGTGAAGAGCACCCTGTCTCAGCAGTTCAAGACTGATAAATTAGACCAAGGTAGCTTAAGTAACAACTCAAAATAAATTACTTAAATTTCTAATTAAACAAAATATATGAACTAAAAGATCTGGAATATATTGACTTACCTTTCCTTCTGTTGGAGGCTCTTGAATGTAAATATTACTCATTCTTTATGTCGGTATATCAAAAAATCAATTATTCTTTAGCTCTGTATAGGAAATTACCTCTGAAAACTAAAATTACTTCTTTGATTTATAATTAGAAAATTTTGAACTTAAAAATAAAGTAGGATTGGACTAAAAAGAGAGAACTGTCTTTTGATTCAGATAAATACTATGATATAAAGCTGAAATGTGGAAAGGGATATAGTATGATATAATATGTGTATAGTATATGATGCCCTTAGAACCCCAGGAGGACAAGCAGCAAAATCATTGTTTCAAATAATTCATGGTTAAAGTTGACACATATTCAAACCACCATAACTTCCTTACTATTTGAGATTTTGAAGTGATTTAATTAGTAAGATGTAGCTTGTCCAATGATCATTGGAAAAAGGATGACAGTCACTTAAGAACCCCCTAAATCACAAGAAATAAGTAAAAAATGTAAGATACTTATCTCTGCTTTAACATAAACCAAACAAAATAGGAATGATGCAGCTTAAAAGACAGATAAACACCACTTGCACTCCTGATGCTTATGCTAATGCCATCATTCTCATCTGCCAGTCAGGAATTTCTGCTCCCTTTATTCAGTTATTAAAGAAAAGAAAGTTTCCTAATAAATTACAGATTTGGTCCTACAAACAATCAATCATATTATGCAATGCTAACACAATCAGCTGTTTATAAATATGATGAAAATGGATGATGTGCAGTTGTAGTAAAACTGATGGATAAAAAGTTATTCAATGACTATTAATACTATTACTCTCATTATTCTTGTATCATTACCAAAATCATTAATAATAGTAGAATAATAAAAAGTCAGTAATAATAAGATGGACTCATATTGGCCTATATTTCAAAATTCTAGCCTATCCATTCTCCAAGCGTCAACATGATTCGTGGAGATGGAGTTGTCTTGGTGTGGTCAGGAAACACACCTCTTAGTGTATGCGGTGCAGGTTTGGTGAGACACCTACGTTTGTTAATGAGGGTCTCAGCCATACATTTGCATCCCCTTTGGGATAGTGTGTGTGTCACTCCAAATAAAGGGAATAATTTTCTAATGTAAATAAACAATAACATGGATTCCAGGGTGTCTGGTACTTGTCCTCTTGTGGTTCTAAGGGCCTTATATGTAACAAAATTGTGGGTTGGAGAAATTAAATTTAATAACATGTATGGATTGTGTGATGCAGCGAGGACCTGGTATACACAAGTTAGAAGAGAGCTACTTTCAGTGTTGTCAGTAAAGATCAGTCTCCTTGATCAATCATTGTTTTACTGGTATAATGAAAGAAATCTTGCTGGCATTATTTGTGTGTATGTTGAGGATTTTCTTTGGACAGTGTAGGGAAATCCACTGGTTAGTCAGCACAACCCTCTACATAAGCTCCAATTCGATCCAAAGATTTTGGTTGGTCAATCTGCCACTTATCCTCTGGGCACCACCTTCATATTCTGGCATGAAGGCAACCAAATCAGGCAATTCTTAAGTCCCTACTTTAATTCCAAGTCCCTAACATTTGATAGAGAAAAAATAGGAATCCTTAAAATGTAATGAGAAAAAAAACTTATTTACCCTAATATATATATATACAATCCAATAAATGGATATTAATTATTTACAACTATTTACATTTAGAAACCATAACATAATATATATTCCAATTTTGATACATACACTAGGAACTAAAATAAACAAAGGTGAAATTCAGAAGGGATTACAAGTGGTTAGTAATTATTACTCATGAAGAGAAACGAGTCAGGCGAGTGTGTAATCAAAATTCATTGAATCCAAAATTATATACAGGGATACTGGTTACTTTCTGAAAAAAAGTAATGTACAATTATTACACTAGTGCTCTATGCTTCACTTCTAACCTAACAAGAGCCAAGCCCACAGTAGCACAGCATAGACAGTGAATACAGTCACAATACTAGTTTCAAGAATAAAATGAGTGAAAATAAGTTCTAGGTTTACTTATTGGTCACTTGCCAAACTCTAGGGCACTTTTCTCAACCAGAATCAATTGTACATAAGAAAATTGCCACTATACAGGTTCCCTACCCTTATTATAACCATGATAAGAGGTCGCACATTAGTGCAATTTTCAAATTTCTGAATCAGTGAAAGTGACGAGCATTGCTCAAGTTCCCTTGGGCTACACTTTATAATGAATGATATAATAAAGATATAATAAAAAATTAATCAGTGTCACACAAGACAAACAGAACAATAAAAATAAGCCATAGAAAGCATAATGTGTTATAATGTGTTGAAAATAAGTGCAGCCAAAATGCAAGCAGACTAGGAAAGACATTAAGCAAACTCAATTAAAGCATGCAGGGTTGCACACACAACAGGACATCCTGAAACAAAAGTTTACTATTAACTCCATGGAAAATTGAAGGATAGCGGTAGACATTTTAGGTAAAATAAAAAAATACATTTGCCCATTTCAACAGGAACAAGAGAATTTGAGAAAAACATTGTTGAAAAGCTAAATGGCATCTTCTCTAACAAAGGTTCTGCATCAGGATTATTCAAATATGTTGGACTTAACATTACTACCATCAATTAGGGTATCACTGTTGATCAGTTTCAATTTGTATCTACAATTTCACTGATAAAGATTAGTCACCAATGCGCGACTAAGAAGGAAATCAAATTATTTCAATCTGAAAAAGTAGAATATCATGCCTTATTTGAACAGTTGAATTAGATCACCACACATACAAGAGCTGACAGCATGTGACTTGAGCGTATCATACACTAAAGCACCTATTGGAAATTTACTTCTGCTGAACAAGTTAATTTCTTGTGTTACCTCAGACCATCTGGAAAATATATTTCCTCGTTTGATTCCATTCAATTTCACTCAGTAGTTAACATTGATGGATATTCAATTTTCCAAAATGATTGCACATCAGTTAAGCTAAAACATGTTTGTATTTATATTAGGAGCTCCATTAATGCATGTTTATGTCTGGAGTTGTCCCAGTTCCTTAACACAATTATAATCTTTCTCTCATTATATAATTTATACTTATTAACTGTTTATCAGCCCACCTCCTCCTCCTAGGTCATACAATGAAAGTCTCAATTAATAAGATCCATAGCTAAGCGTGTAGAATGACAAGTGGAGACCAGCAGGGCAGTTTTGGGACTACTGCTATTCCTGTTGCTCATGAATTATCTTGGTGCTCACCTCACTTGCAAATATATATTTGCTGATGATTTCCAATTATAGATCACTTTCCAACATAAGTCATCTCTCCCTGGCTGACCTCTAAAATAATATTAACATTTTATCATCTACAGCTGCTTGTTGGGGTCTAAAGTATGCACCTAACAAATGTGTCCATCTTAGGTTTGCACAGATGGTACCACAATTAGATGTAGAGTTCTGGTTGGTATTCTTGGCATTCTGGTTGATTCAAACCAAAAGTTTCACTAGCATATCAGGGAAACTGTTACAAGGCTGGAGGAGTAGCAGCAAATCTTCTTGAGTCAATAATATGTCGCCTTTCCCTTTCATGAATTCCCTACTCATGTGACATTCAACAAATTGTAGATTTAGCTAGTCCAGTTTGGAATACTGGCTATTTTTCCTAGCTATCTCATGATTCCACCATATAATGATCTTCATTGGGAGGCACTGCTCTTGGACTACATTTAATATAGTCTAAAAAGTATTCCACAGCTCACAAGTATTCTTACCACTGAATTCTACATCCCAGTTAATCTGATTCAGCAAGTTTCTAAGTTTTACATAATCACCTGTATGAAAATTTGGAGTTTTATTAGTTTGTTAATGTTCTAGCTTTCCCTATTCCCAAGTTATATGAACTAACTATCTGATGATCACTATTTCCCAATGCTTCTTCCCCCACAGTCAATTCTTGAACTAAATTATAATTTGAAAGTACTAGATCTAATATATTGGTAACCCTTGTTTGTATATTAACAAAGTGACTCAAAAAATTATCCTTAAAACATTCTATAAACTTAAAACTTGCTCTATCCCTTCCTATCATATTTTCTCAAATATGATAATTTCCCTGAAGCACCTTGAATTGTAGATAGGTATAGTGTGCTAAATATGTTCTCATTTGAAAGAGAGGATATGATCAAGCTTTTTACAATTTGTTTTGGCCTAGATTAGTTGAATTTTAGCAAGCTCTTTGAGTTGAAAATTAAAAGGTTTGTTTACGGTGATGCCGTTGATCTTCTTCCATGCTGCAACTCGGGTAAGTAAGAATGTTTCTCCTGCGTATTACTACTTTGTATGATCTGGCAACATAAACAGGTATAGATTAGATGTAAGTATTTTTTTTTACTAAGAAAGTGGTATATTAATGGAATGGTTTTACCACAGGAGAAAATAAGGAGCCTAAAGTTAAATGTTTTCAAGTGCAGGTTAGAAAAGTATATAGGGAGGGTAGTTATCATGGTTTTTGAGTTGTATTGGGGTAAATTACATATTGTAATGTCAATTTGTGTATATTCAGTGTTGGCCAGAATATGATTGAAACTGATTTATTTCATACATGACACAATACAAATAAACATTTTTGCATGTATTCTTTCACTAATTAATATATGATGTATCCTCCTTTTGCTTCCATAAGTGCTTTTATGCATGCTTGAGACTAAGTTGGCACAGGTGGTTGGCTCAATTTTCTGCCACTCTTCATGAATTTTGGCTGTTAATTCACCTTTTTAAGAACATTTGTGCCCCCTCATTCTTGTGCCTAAGTGTGACCACAACTGTTTCTTGACAATATCTTAAAAGAGTTTCATATGTCAGGATTTGCAGGTTTTCCAAATGAAATGAACTTGTCATCACCTAGTGCATGTTTGTTTCTCAGATACTCAATCATCCATGTCATCATCAATACAATTATGAAGCAGCTTGCCTACATAATGAAATGCTTAATTTTGGGGCGGAAATAGTCTAAAATATTCGGCGCTATGGCTGTATTTTTTGGTATAATTTTAAATGGAGGGGCTTCACCACCCATACCCCAGCATCTATTTTAAAAAAAACTTGTAATATTACTAAGTCAAAACCAAACATCAGATTTGAATGCACAAAGTGATCGCTAGATTGGCCAGTAGGATGATACCCCAAAAGATGATAATAGCGCCAAATATTTAGACTATTTCCACCAAAAAATAAGAGGTAGGCGCTGCTATCAATTTTTTTAAACTGATATCCGCTACCGCTACTAGCACTACCTTCTCAAAATCGTGAAACCACTACTTTTTATTGTAAAGTGCTCCCCCCCAAAACAGCTTTTCACGGTTTTTTAATAAATTTCAAGGAAAACTACTGTATATTACATCCCAAATTAGGTTTTATTATAAAGAAATGTAAAATAGGTAGCAGTAGCAGTTTTTTATTTTTTTAGTCAGCTACCCACTACTTTTTGCTTATAGAAACCGTTTCCACTACTATTTAGTGTGTCTGCAAGTAGTGGACCGCCCAACTCTACAAAAAATTAACATTATTAGGTACTTTCAAAATAGGGGGCTTCACCCCTTGCACAATTTTATAAAAACGATTGAAATATTACTAATTCAAAACCTAATATCAGATTTGAGTGCACAAGGTCATTGCTAAATGTGGTTAGGCCTCTAGTTTTTCTATCCGGCGGTGTTTAATATAGATTGCTAATTGGCAGGTGGGATAGCTGACAAACACAAAAAAAAAGCATAAAAGCTCGCAAATAATCACCTTAAGCCCCATCTAGGTAAGAAACTCTAGACTTCAAATTTTCATTGGGGCAAGTATGATAGCTTACCTATGAAGACTTGTTGTATTGTCCCCCACTTCTTGGACTAGTTAACATAACAACATAATTTGACAGGTCACAAAAGCAACCAGGGTCTATCAAAGGTCATCTGTATCTGTCAAAACCCACCCACAAAATGCATCTATAGGATTGTGTTCGATATGTATCTACAATATACAATTAGAACCATCCAAAGGAATGAGTCAAAAACAAAAGGCATCATCATCAAGACTCGTCAAAATCCAAATCAATCATAATATACAATTTTAAAACTGCATCCATAGGAATAAGTCCAGAATACCCCCCCCCCACACCACCACGCCTTATATTCATCTAATCTGCGTTGAAAAAAATTCAAGTTTGACTGTCTACCGTCTCAGATAGCAAACTATTCCAGTAACTTACCACTCTATTGGTGAAAAAATATTTTCTAACATACAACCAGCACCTCTGTTTTAATTTTTAACTGGTGACCCCTAGTCCTATTACTACCTTCCAACTTAAATAACTTAATAAAATCAAACTCATCCTTTCCAGAACAGATTTTAAAATGCTCAATCATATCTCCCCTCACACATCTCTCAAATGAGAACATATTTAGTACTCTCAGTCTATCTTCATATTCAAGGTGCTTCAGGGAAGGTATTATTTTTGTTGCCCACCTTTGTACTGACTCTAGCAGGTCGATGTCATGTCTAAAATGTGGTACCATGCTTGTATACAGTACTCTAAATGTGGCCTAACATATGAGTTGTAGAGTTTAACCCTTTAGTCGCCCGGCTAATTTGCTTAAAATCGCCATGGGCGAAATTACAAATGGTACACGTTATCAAAAATAATTACAATAAAATATTTGACTCCTTTGTAAATAAATCAAATAATATATCATTTTAATTGAAAAGAATTATTCTATTGATATAATTAAAAAATTATTAATAACCTTCTACCTATTTATAATTATGATTGATAATTCTCAGTTCTTACACAAATTTTCATCAATACCCATGGGTGTTTTATGCTTTTTAAATCAGTTATGCTTTAAAACCTTTTTCTAATTATAGAAAACTGTGCTGCCATTCATGGGAGACTATTTTATATCATAAATTTTATGAAAATTTGCTTAGGGCCTATTTTTGACCTATAAAACTGTATTTTCTTGACAAAAATAGGCTTGCTGGTTTGTGTGCTTTCAATAACATACTAACTTAGAGCTTTTCCTTATTTTAATTGGTTGAAAAATGAAAACCATAAGTGTATTTAACTAAAAAATAAGGAAGTCATCAAAAAGGCGTGTTTACACAGATGTGAGTAATAAATCAGCCTCTTTTCGCAGTCATGTTGTGGTGAGGCCTAGAACCAAGTCAAGTTACTCTCATTCATAAATCTCGGTTAACATAAAGAAGGACTGACCTAAGCCATTTATGTATTTTAATTAGATGCTTAATCACTAACAGAGTTTGAAAAATAATTGACAAATTATCATAATTATCAGGGCAAATACAAGACTATATGTGAAAGGCGACAAAAGGCCCTCGGGCAAATATGTAGCACTGAATTGAGTACTTATAAAGTCCCTCAGGTGACTGATAGGTTAAAGATAACCTCTTTACTCTTGTAGCTAACATTCCTCTTAATGTATCCTAGCTAGCACCCTATTTGGTCTAGAACGGATCCCTGAGGTACGACACTAATAACGTCCCTCCACTGTGACCTCACCCCATTCAGTACAACTCTCTGTTTCCTGTCTTTCAGCCATCCAATTCAAAACTTTACCACATATCCCATGCATTTTTAATTTGTGAACTAGTCTCCTATGTGGAACCTTATCAAAAGCTTTGCTAAAATCTAAGTAGGCCCTTTGATAGGCCTTTGTCATCCATGAAATTATATTACATCAACATTCTCTCCCTTATCTAATTGTTTAGTAACATAATACATAAAATCTAGTAAATTTGTTAAACACGATCTACCTCTTCTAAACCCATGCTGAGTATCATTTATTAACCTACCACACTCTAGATGGTCAGAAATCCCCTTCTTAACTATCTTCTCAAGAATTTTACAAAGGATAGAAGTTAAGCTTACCAGCCTAAAGTTATTTGGGTCCTCTTTACTTCCCTTTTAAAAATTGCCACTACATTCGCTAATTTCCAATCATTAGGTATTTCTCCAAATTCTAGGGATCTAGTATATATCTTCTCAAGAGCTACTGCAATACTTTCTACTCCTTCTTTGAGTAACCTAGAATGAATGTTGTCTGGGCCAGATGACTTACTAGTATTTAACTCCAATATAAGCCCTTTAATTATTTCCCTGGTCATATTAATGGTATTCAACACTACTTCCCTTGACCTAGAATAATCATCAATTAATCTATTTTGATTCTCTTGTGTAAATACTGAAGAAAAATTATCATTAAGAACCTCTACTATTTCCTCATCAGATTCTTTTTAAACCCCTTCATATTTAATAGGCCCTATTTTATCACTGTTAGATTTGTTATTAATTCTATAATAGCTAAAGAATTTTCTTGGAATCTTTATTATTATTTTGAGCTAAATTAATTTCTGCCACCCTTTTGCTCTTCTTAATAATCTTATTTAGCTCATTTCTGGTCAACCTATAATTATTTGAATTGTCAAAAGTACTTTCTCTCTGTAATTTCTGGTATGGCCTTTTCCTCTCAGAAATTTTCCTAGCTATCTCCTGATTTCACCACAACGGCTTCCTACATTTCTTTCTAATGGCCTTCATTGGAATACAATGCTGTTGGAATATGTTTAGTAGTCTTAAAAGTGCCCCACAACTCATAAGTATTCTTACAGCATCTTAGTTAATCATACCAAGGTGTCTGCCATAAGGTGCTTTGAATGTGGCTATTGTTGGGGCAGTTACCACACTCTCAGGGAGTGCATTCCAGGAGCCAATTACTCTAATGGTAAACCAGTTTCCTTTTAAGGTTGTCCTCCAATGATCTGGTTTTGCTAGCTTCAGGGAGTGGCCTCTCAAGTTGTTGGTGTTCAGTTGGGATGTCCTTGAACACTTGGATCAGCTTGTAGGTCTCTATCATGTCCCCTCTCATTCTCCTGTTTTCCATGTATGCAGTCCAAGATGTTTGCACTTATCCTCATAGGGCAGATGGGATAGTTCTGGGACTAACTTGGTTACTCTTCTCCCGACTCTCTGCAACAAGTAGGGATACCAGGCTTGAGCTCCATAGTCCAGAAACAGGCGGACCAAGGAGAGGTAGAAAGGCATCAGGATGTCCAAGCTGAGCACAGTAAAGTTCCTCTTGATGATACCAAGATGAGTGTGTGCTTTGGCTGCTACTTTGGAGACATGCATTGAGGACTTGCGGTTTGTTGACACAGTGATGCCCAGATCTCGCTTCTACAGCTGTCTCTGGTTCAGTTGGTAGTCTACCTGCTGGTTTTGGTGTCTTATGTGTATTGTTTTGCACTTCTCCACATTAAATGACAACAGCCACTTCTTGCTCCACTCATCCAGGTGTTCCATCTCTCTCCTGAGGGCATCTACATCAGCTTCCATCTTTATAGTCCTGCAGATTTTGGCATCATCCACAAACAAGCTGGTTGCTGATTTGAGGTCCATCACAAGGTCATTTATATAAATGAGGAACGGTACCAAGCCCATACTACCAGTAGTCAATCAGATGTTGCATTTCTAATTTTGACCCAGTGGTACCTCTCCCCAAGGAAATTCCTATGCCATGCCAAGATTCCACCATCTATGTCCATTGCCTTCAACTTGATGAGAAGTCTGTGATGTGGAACTCTGTCTAAGGCCTTCTCGCACTCCAGGTAATTAATGTTGACACACATACCCTTATTCACCGCATTTACCAGGTCATCAAGGTAACATAACATGTTGGTCAGGAAGCTCCTTTTATCTCTGAAGCCATGTTGCTCATCAGTGATAAGGTTCTTCTCATTTAGGTGATTTATAATATTTTCCCGACAGCAATCAACCCAACAAGAGTGTATCTAAGAAGTTTTCAGAGTACTGCAAAGTGCAGGCATAACATAAGCCTGAATATCCCATTCCTTCAAGAAGCATTAGTAAGTCATGACTAGAGGTATAGGTGCTGGCCGAGATCATGGTAAAGGTAGTGGTAGAACAGGCGCTGGTGCGGGCTTGAGTTCTGGTGATAGTCATGGTGGGTTTGTTGGTGAGTTTGATGAGCATAAGTGTGGTAACTGTAGACTTGTTAGAGATGATAGCATTGGTTGTGACAAACGGTTCCATCCAGCTTCCATGTCTGGGCCTTCCTGATGATGATGTTAATATCATTGTAAACTATGGTGGTGGTGGCATTAGTTTTCAATGCACTGATTGTCAATTTTTTAGTTAGCCCTGGCACTGACAGCTCTGCAATGAAGTAGCTATTTGAGACAGTAAGTGCTTACATGAGACTGTTAACAAGCTAGCTCACTAGTGTAAGTTCTCAGTCTGGAGCTGTTACCCCAATCAATGTGGAAGTTCAGGATGAGACCAATAGGGCTATTATTCACAAAGAGATTCATGAAATGGATGAGCAAGAAAAGAGAAAGTCCTCAATTATCATTAAGGGTCTGAATGTTCAGAATAATAGAGAGTTTTTGCAAGCATTCCATCCAGTGGCACAGTCCTTGCTGAGTATTGGTGAAGAGCTGTGATATTTTTTTGTATTAGTCGGGAGAAGTTGTATCGTGCAAAGGTTTGGGATGATAAATTTAGAAGAGATCTACTTGATAAATATAAAATTCTGAAAGATGGTCAATATAGAAACGTTTGTATAAACAGAGAAAAGACATTTATGAACGTTGTAGTTGCCAGAGATCTGTTGCTGTCACTGAACGAGGAGATGAGACTTTTAAACTAAATCTTTTAAACTAAATACAGTGCAGTTTTCCCCTGTTTTTAACCGCTTTTATCAATTAAAATTTGCTTTTATTAATTTGAATAAACTATCCTTTGTTAAAAATTTCATCTGTAATTGGAAATTACATGTATTTGGTGTTACAGTCTTGGCTTTTGCCTGCCACCCCTGACTCCTTTCTAAGCATGGTGTTTATTTTTATGTGAGGAATGATGTTGTAATGGAGTCTGTCCAGATTAATTGCCCTAATGTGCATGTTATCCACCTCATAAACTTTGCTCTATTTGTAATACTGGTATATTGTCCACCATCAAATGGTTGGTTTGAAAATTTTCAGCTACTCCAGTTTTTAACAGATTTCTGCATGAATAAAGAAACTTTAATAATGGGGGACTTTAATCTACATTCTAATATAGATTGGTCTTCAGAAGATTCAATTGAATCATATGATCCTATAATGCAGACTTTTGTGGATGTCTTCTCTGAGAGCCTCCCTTAAGTTTCTTGGTAAAGAATTGAAGATTTTGGGACCATTATACCGAGGCTGGCTGTGAGCTGAGTCTTGACCCTGGCTGGTGCTTGTGGGGGCAGCACTTTCCTCAAGCAGTGACGGCCAGTCCTTGGAGTTGAGATGGCTACCATCTCATTTGTGTTTGATGGGTTCGGTACCAGATTCTCTATCACTTTCCATGTATAAATTATAATGTACCTTTCCTTCCTTCTTTGTTGAGAAGAGATGTTTAGGTTTCTCAGTCTCTCCCACTAAGGATGGTCCATCATGCCCTGGACCTGCCTAGTGAAAGCACGCTGGACTTTCTCTCTAGGGCCTGTATATCCATTGTCCTGTGAGGGGACCACAGCTGACAGCAATAGCCCATGATAGGCTGTACCGGGCCCTCCACAAAGTCATCAGGCATTCGGCTTCCTGGGAGTAGAAAGTCTGCAGTATCCTTCCTGAGATTTGTCTGGCTTTTTTTATAGTTTCTTCCATGTGGTGTGTGAAGGTGCCATCCTCGCTTAGGTGTACTCCTAGACACTTCACATGGGGGCTTGCTCTTAATTCTTGGCCATTTCTTGTTTTCAAGGTAGTGTCCTCTAGGATGTCATGTCTGTAGCAACATCTAAGCAATTCAAATTTTTTATCATTGAACTGCATATTCTTTTTTGTAGCCCAATCATATATTATGGTGAGGTCCTCTAGCAGTTTGTTGATGTCTTCCTTGCCTTGAATAGGTTTTCAGATGTTTGTGTCATCTGCAAATGACATCACTGTGGAGTGGTATATTTTCTTGTCTATATTACCCAGCAGTATCAGGAAAGAGCAGAGGCCCCAGTACTAACCCTGAGGTACTCCACTTATAACTCTGCCTGGTTGGGACATAGCTCCATTTGCAGACACTGTCTGTGTTCTTGATGTGAGGAAGATGTGGATCCATACCCCAAGTTTACCAGTGATTCCCAGTCCCCGCAATTTGTGCATGAGGATACCATGGTCCACTTTATCAAATGACTTTGCGAAGTCTAGGAACACAGTATCTACATTTTTGCCCTCAGCTAGTTGGTGTAGTTGGTTGTCGTAATGATGTCCAAGTAGCTGGGACAGGCAAGACCTGCCCTTCCTGAAGCCATGTTGTCCAGCATTCAGCAGGTTGTTGTCTACTAAATATGTGATATTGTTTCTCACCACCTTCTTGAAGATCTTAATTAAGTGTGATATGAGGGCTACTGGGCTATAGTTTTTTTGCAACTCCTCTGTTTCTTCCTGTGTGTATTGGTGTAATTACTGCCTTCTTTGTATCTGTTGGTACAGTACCAGTGTTTAGGGAGTGGCGCCAGAGCAAATAGAGTGGGTGAGATAGTGCTTCTTTGCATTTGAAGAGGATAAGTGATGGTAGACCATCTGCTGAGTTTGGTCTCAGTTCAGTAATGGCTTTGTATATATCTTGCTCAGTAAAATCAATGTTACTGAGTGTTCCTTGGGCAGTTTGTAAAAATATCTGTGGATTTCCTATGATCTTTGAGTCATCTGTAGTACTATAGACTGCCTGATACTGTACAGCTAAAAGATTGTTTATTTTAGGTAGTTTCAAAATGGGGGGGGTGCTTCATCCCCCATACCCCCTACATAATTGTGGGGGTGGGTTGCACCCCTCACACCTCTGCAACTTTAAAACTCATAATATTCTTAATTTGAAAGCCAAACATGAGATCTTAATGCAAAAGTTGAACAGACATTTTGAATTTACACTGGATCTTGTTTTAACTAATAGTTAATTAAAAATTCTTTGTTTTTTGTGGTCAGTTAGAACCAAAGATAATAAACAGACAGCATATGCAGTTTCTATTTCAAAACAACTGACGCCAAACACCAAGGGAAGCTGGGAAAAATAAACAGTTAACGTTTTTCATACTTCGATTTGGCAAACATAATTCCTTGTTTAATAAAAAAACATGAGTAAAAAGACAAAATAGTGGCAGGCATATATTATTTAGGCAAGATTGATAATAAATACGAAAAAATTAGAAAATACCTCCCCAGAAAATACTTTTTCTCAAGTCTTTATAAACATGAAGGCAAACTGGGAAAACTAAACAGTTAATGCTTTTCATACTTTGATTTGGCGAACACAATTCCTTGGCAAGAGGAAAAAATGATTTTATTTAATAAAAAAAATGAAGAAAACTATGTTAAAAAGACAAAATAGCTGGAGGCATATATTATTTAGGCAAGATTGATAATAAACTTACGAAAAAAACATCAAAAATAAAAAAAACAACTACTTTTTACCCATTTTTAGAAACAAGAAAGTTGGGGAAATAAATGGTTCTGATTGGTCAATGACGGTGTATAATACAGGGCGCTGATTGGCCAGTGGGATAGCTGAAGATAACTAAAAAATATAGCAAAATAGCCCAAATATCATGCAGAAATCAGGGGCTGTGAATCTTCACAATTACTTGTTTTTTTCCTAACACCCTCCCTCATGATCAAAATTTCCTGCAGTTTAGGTACCTGGAAAACTTGAGTCTGGATCCATTGTTGGTTGAACTGCATCTTCCCTCACATATACCCATTGAATGCCTTGTTCATCTCCTGGGCAATCATCATCCTCAGTTATGACTCCATTATGGGTCTTCAGTCTAGTTATGGTTTCCTTGGCAATAGTCTTTAATCTGACATAAGCCCAAAAGTGTCTGGTGTTGCTAGTTGCATCCAATGCCACTCTCTTTTCATACGTATATTTTGCTGCCCTTACTTCCCTCATTACCACATTCCTTGCACTGTTGTATCCTTCTCGGTGAGGTGCGTTCTTTCTCCCTGTTTCCTTCTTATTAGCATTTCTAGTCTTCTATTCATCCACTTTGGCTTGATCATCATGGTCTGTTCTTGTAGGGTGGCATACATATCTTGACAATCCTATTGTAGTTCTCTATAAATATGTCCCATTTCTCACTCAGACTTTTATTAGAAAATAATTCCTCCCAGTTTACGCAACCAAACAGCTCTCTTATTTTCACTTTGTCTGCTTTATGGTAGTTCAATTTTGGTGTTAATCTTGCACATTCCTTGGACCTGGAGTCTGCTGTCAGCGTGAAGAAAATGACAGCATGTTTGCAGAGGCCTGGTGGTGCCAGGTATCTAAACTACCCAACCTGCTAAATCAGGTCAAGAGGGATATAGAATTTAATGATAAGAATACTAGTGATGTGGGACACTTTTAAGACTATATTAAACATAGACCAGGAACAGTGTATCCCAATAAAGGCTATTAGGAATATAACATAATTTGATGGATGACAAAAGCCACAAAGGCCTATCAAAAGTCATCCGCATCTGTCAGAGCCCTCTCACAAACTGCATCCATGATTGTCAGATCATGAATCTACAATATACAATTTAAACCATCCACAGGAATGCATCAAAAACAAAAAGCATCACTATCAAGGCATGTCAAAATCCAAATCACTCATAATATAGAATTAAAGGTAAACATGTAGATGAAAGGCCCGGCCGGAAAAAAAATTTGTGTGTAAATATTATCGTTCACTCGTGTCGGAATATTCATGCGCGTTTGAGTCCTTTTTGAATTATTATTCTATAAACAATTAAGATTATATACTGGGGGCTGTGCACCCCAGACCCCCCCTCAATTTAATGAAACTCAGGATCATCGTAGTGTAGTCCACCCATTGTGTTTACCCCCACACGAGCTGTCAACTTAAATGTACTCCAAAAACGTGAAGCATTTTGGAACACGGACGAAATAGTACATCCCATCATTTGCGCCGATAATCTACATATTTACCAAAATTATTTTGTGTAAATATTATCGTTCACCCGAATCAATCATTTCATAATGTCATACCCCACCCCCAATTATAATTCGCAAAACGATTAAAGGCGCTGACATGTAGTTAAAGAATTCACCTCTGTAAACGTCAGAACATTATAAAAATTAGGATTATATACTGGGGTGCTGTGCCCCCCAGACCGCCCACAAATTTAATGAAACTCAGGAACATCTTAGTGCGGTCCACGCAGTGTTTACCCCCCCCCCCTATAAATGTACTCCAAAAACGTGAAAACATTTTGGAACACGGACTAAATAGTACATCTTATCGGCCGGACCGCTCGTCTACATATTTACCGTTGAGTTTAGTTTTCCGCCCAGATAAATTTTTTTTAACGGCCAAGTAGACGCAGAAACATTTTACTTCAGAAAAGTCTTACCGTCTGGGTAAACCTGAAGATCGGCGGCGTGACCGATGGGACGCTGAAAAAACAAATACACTTTTTCTGGCGCGCCGCCGATCTTCAGGTTTACCGAAGTCTAAACATAGAGACCAGTAGATCACGTAACTACATGTTTAATACTTGTTTTCACGACTGCGCGCACATGATTAAAAAGTAGATATGTAGATTATCGGCCCGACCGATAGGACGTACTATTTCGTCCGTGTTCCAAAATGTTTCACGTTTTTGGAGTACATTTAAGTGGCCGGCTCGTGTGAGGGTAAACATAATGCGGGAACCACACTACGATGATCCTGAGTTTCATTAAATTAGAGGGGGTGGTAAACATGTAGACGAGCGGCCCGGCCGGAAAAAAATATTTTGTGTAAATATTATCGTTCCCCCGTCATTTCTGACGTCATACCCCACCCCAAACCCCTATTATAATTCGCAAAACAATTAAAGGCGCTGACATGATGTAGTTAAAGCATTCACCTCTGTAAACGTCAGAACATTATAAAAATTAGGATTATATACTGGGATGCTGTGCCCCCAAGACCCCCCAAAATTTAATGAAACTCAGGATCATCGTAGTGCGGTCCACGCATCCCCTATAAATGTACTCCAAAAACGTGAAAACATTTTGGAACACGGACGAAATCGTACATCTTATCGGCCAGGCCGCTCGTCTACATATTTACCGAGGGGGTCTGGGGGGCACAGCCCCCCCAGTATATAATCCTAATTGTTTATAGAATAATGTTCTGACGTTTACACAGGTGAATGCTTTAACTACATCATGTCAGCGCCTTTAATCGTTTTGCAAATTATAATAGGAGTGGGGATGGGGTCTGACGTCAGAAATGACTGATTTGAATTTTTATTTTGTTTTTCACTTAATAGCTTTTTATTATCCTCATTTGAAGTCCTTTTTATTTGTCAATATATTTTTCCCCACTTTACTATTTTTATTACCTTTTTTTATACATTTAAATCTAATTAGCTGGATCATTTAAACGAACTACTTTTTTTTAGCCCTTTGGGTGTAATACAGACGCCTTTTACGCAGTGTGAAAATAGTATCGTTTTTGTGAAGTCTGTCCGTCCTCTATTTCCGAATTATTAACTCTAGTTTCTGATAAAGATAAATTGATAACCTTTGGGGGGCGTTCATAATTTAGTTAAAATTAAAAGCGATTGTGACATTTGTGGCCGGGCATTAGATGTGACCCCTCAGTTTGAATTTAGATGCTCTAGAACAAAACGTGATTCAAGTGAGCGCCATTATTTTAAAAAAGCAAAATAGGCTTTCCTCATCGCTATTTCAGAAGTATAACCACTGCAATAAAGTACGTAAACAGCGCTCTTCGTTTGGTTATTTTCGGGCATTTTTGTAAAAAAAAAAAAATGGCCTAAGTAAACAGCGTTTTCCGTTTGTTTACTTTCGGGCATTTAAAAAAAAAAAATGGCGCTAGCTATATTTCGAAAAGGACTCAAACGCGCATGAATATTCCGACACGGGTGAACGATAATACTTACACAAAAAAATTCGGCCAGGCCGATAATCTACATATTTCCCGCTTTGGGGGGGGGTTTGGTAATAACATTGTAACTATTCAGCCGATTCTAATGAAATTTGAAACCCTTATGTCGGGTTGAGTCAGCGAAGCCTGAACATAAAGATCATCAGTAGATCACACTACCGTGACTACATGTTTAATACCTGTGTTCACTACTGCGCGCACATAATTAAAAAGAGGATTTTTAATCGCATGCGTGTCTAGTCGCGGACGACTCTATGTCTCTTCGGTCAATCGGTCCCCGTTTTGCTTTTTGTTGGGGGTGAGGGTTATAATATTGTAAATATTCGGCATATTCTAACGAAATTTGAAACCCTTATGTTGTTTTTCATTCTCTTTCGAATTATATAATTGTTAAGGTCCTCCCAAATTCAGCTCGGGAATTATTGGAAGTTTTGAAGGTCGTAAGGCCATAAATCAAAAATAAGTAAGAGCACGTGACTCTGATCAGCAGAGCTTGTTTTCATTTGTTTCAATGTTAAACCAGATTATTCTAGCATGTTAATTTAATTCATGAAGTTGATTTTACCTCTATTTAAACTATTTTTTTATTAAGTTTAAAAAAGCTCAGATTTTATTAAATTTACAAAATTTAAACTAGGGAATCAGTAATACTTAACAATAGCTTCCCCAGCCGTTTTGTCCTTTTTTCCCCATAATGTTTCGTACAGTTTCCCAATATGTTTCGCTTAACTGTCTAACAGGGGAGTGTGGGTGGCGCAGCCCCTCACCAACAAACTAAAAACAATATAGGGGGTGTGGGGGCGGTAAAGCACCCCACTTGCCATTTTTACGAAATAAAGTATCGGCGCGGGGGCATGTAGCCAATTTTAACAGTTTCAGTTCATTTTATTTTTCCGCTTTTGCAATTTTTGTATTTACTTTTTGCCTTTCGTTCCTTTTGCATTCGGTTTTTTATTATTATTAAAGCTGCTTATCTTAAGAACAAAGTTAACACTTGTTTGCTACCCAAACAATATGCATTGGCGATTAACGTCATGTGTGGATGAAGAGTGTATTGTTTTTACTTTGAATTTCCCCTTTTTGTATTCTTTCATTTTGGCATAGTTTTTTTTTAGGGGGGGGGGCTACCTACATGAGTATATGACGAGTATTTATTTGTGTGAGGCTTACCAGTTTATTGTGGTCACTAAGTTTATAATGGGTCGCTTAGTTTATGATATGCCGGGCGATTACCAGTTTATAAGAACAATAACTTGGGGGTGAGTCTGGGTTACCCGTGATTGGGTGTAGGACGAAGGCGTTTGAGGTCTCACCGTCGAGTTTGATCTGACTTCTAAAGTTCTTACGGGGAATCCGTTTATAGGCTGGGACCGAAAGGTAACTGGGTTATCACTGTGTTAAAGAAAGGACTGGAAAGGAAAATGACGTTTTGCAGGCTTTATTCTTGGCTCGGGTCTACCTTAATTGGTGCAAGCGGGATAGTCGAGTCTTACGCGGCTTTGTTGAAAGTTTCCCTCTATGTTAGATAATTTGGGCTAATGACGGCTGGATTTAAGGACGAGGAATGGACTCTTGAGGCCAATAAGATTAAGGTAAATCCGGAATCAGGAGGGATGAATGTATCTTACTAATAATAGTGATGTTACTCTTCTTGTGGGAATTCCAGCCTCTCGTATTTATACGAACCTCCATTAAGAGAGCGTGACTTAGCTATCTTTAATCAGAGCGCGAGGTGGAGCTTCACAGGTTAAAGTATGTTCTTTTGTTGAGACTGCTGGACAGAGTCCGGGTTGGCATCGATAGCAAGGTGATAGCAAAGTTAATTTTGTTGTTTTGCAGGTCCACGTCAACTTTAGCTGGCCAAACGTGACTCCCTTCTGGCTGCCTCGTTATCTTGTATTGATACCGTTCGGCTTGCAGCTGTTTCCCCGCGTGTGTATGTTTGGGCGTTCACGTAAGAAACTCCAACTATTCGCTTACCTTCCTACACTCATGTTTTTATTAATGCATGTACAATTGTAATTTAACATTATATATAAGTATTTTGCTTTATTCGACATTAGTTCATTGCTACTACATGGCATATTATTTCAGTGGTAAATATGTGTGCCAAATTTCAAAATTTCTTATGTCCAACGGGGTGCTCATTTGTGAGGTTCCTCGTTGAGCCTACTTCAGCTTGCGATTCGGGCGTCGCTACAACTATTTTATTCAGATTACATCTTAGTAAGGTTTTCTCATTTACTTTACATTTTATCTTATCCCATTATTTCCTACATTTATTTTTTTTTATTTTACCCTTCAGCAATTTGTGCTTTTTTTATATAAATGCATACTATTTTTATTAGAAAAGCTTACAGATTTACTTGGAACTAGTTTTTGTGGGGGATCACGAAATCATTCACTTCTCAAATCTAGTCTTATAAAATGGCTTTGACCTGTTAAGTGTTCTCGGTTACTTCTGACCGAGTTTACGATCAATTAATACAATTATAAGGCGATCATAAACTCATTCCAGTGATAATGCCCTGGACTGTTCTTATTTACCCCCCCCCCCAAAAAAAAAATTAATTGAGATAATCAGGATATCGTGAATACTAGCGTACACAGAAAAAAAGTTTCATCTCTGTAAGTCTACCCGTTTTCCCGTCAAGTGAAATTGGGAGTCTAAAAATTAGGGAATTTCATTCTATTTGACAACTAAATGCCTTTCTGTAAGTCTGATTAAATTAATTCTCCTTTTTTTATAATAAGCTAAGTTTTCATTATTTTGAGGGATCTTTAGCTACAAACAAAAATGGCGCCATCAGATTTAAACTTGGATATAAACAGAGTAGTCATGCACGCTGAACGAAACATAAAAACACGAGTTCCAATTCACTTAGCTCGGAAAAAAACAACAATCAACGTAGAGAAAGTAATCTTAAAGATTACCAAGAAATCTAAGAGGGAATTAAAAAAAAAAACCTACAAAAACAGATGTGGGTGGAAAAATAAAAGGATGGAAGACTTGCTTTAAGTGAATGAAATTGGTAGCTTTTGAGCATCCAAGTGTTGATTAAAATGGCTCTTGGGGTTTAGGGAGTCTGGTAAGTCTGCATTGATATTACAGAGATCGTATGATTATTTTGAAATCTCATTGTTAATGAAATATTTTAGAACAATTTATAAAGTTAAAGATGATAAATTATACTAAAACATGTTTTATAAAGTTTCAATTACTCGTAATTATAAACTATATGAAAAACGCCAGGAAATGGTGCAAAATTGATCTGGGCGCCAAATATGACATTTTTATGTATAGCTAGTTTCGAAATTAGTAAATGAGTAACCAGTTATGGACGGTGCTCGCACGTTAATAACTGTGTACGAGTGTTTTTGTGTTCTCGCGGTAGAGGATTCAATGACATTTTTAATTTAGGCAGCGGAGAACGTGGTGAGCTTCAGAGCAGAGAGGAATTTGCCTGACCGAGGCTTGAGATTAGGTAGAATGGGTTTAAAGGATCGAAATGGATTACCTGTGAAAAGGAAATCACAAGGAGAGGAATCTCAGAAACTTTATTAAAGCGTATAACACGGGTAGCTATGGTGTAAGAAGAATTCGATATGGGCGTGTGGTGTGTTCAAGGGGGCCTATTAATTTTTGACGTCTCTCTGATTTCCTGGCTCTCCCTGAATCCTGATTGAATGTTTTCTTACTCCTTTCTCAATCGTTCTGTGCCTTTTTTCTCTCTGCCTGACTGACTATGAGTGTGCAAGTTTGCCCGTATATTTTTTGTATCAGAAACAGTAGGCGTGGCCTATTATAATCCAATGATGTTGTTTGGGTGGAGCTTATTCCACTCCCTTATAACAATGCCCTTCGGGGCATTCATATAAATGATGAAACTCCTAGGGATATATATATATATATATATATATATATATATATATATATATATATATATATATATATATATATATATATATATGTGTGTGTGTGTGTTAATTAGCATTCAAATATAATCAATCAATTACTTTGTGACGAGAATAAATTATTTCTATGTAAGATCACCACCAATACGACAAAATCCCTTTTGTACAAGATTTTACATTACACGAACACACATACAAACGCACGCCTTTAGCCATCCGCCTTGAAGCGATGCACAGATCACTTGTGCCCAGCGTCGTCTCAGATAAAGGTCAGTTATGTTTCCTCTCACACTTATTATCTGCAAACAGTCCATACGAGAGTAGGTCTTAATTCCTGGTCCTTCTCTCATAACAGACCCTAGATTCACATTCCATTATTGTAAAATACTTACATAATTATAATTACATATTTATATACACACATATACTCCTGTAAACACACCATTCTCGTCACGTGATTTTAAAATATCAACTTTCCAAAAGCATAAATAATTTGTATTTCATTTCAACGTAAATCATTTCTGTACCTTCATTATTCTCTGTATAGCATTCAAATTGTATCCCTTAAATATAATCTGCGTTAATAATTTTTTTTTTATAAAAATAACTTTAATCCAATTCATTATTGTAAAATTTAATATATTTGTTGGGGTGCGAAGATGTATCAGAGAGAAAATTCCTTCCAACGCGAGAATATAAATAGCCCATTAAATTACCAACTCAGAATGGATTCAAAGACCGGCGATCGAAACTCCCAAAGTCCACAATTTTTACGAAGAAAATTCCCGAAGAAAACGGAAATCAAGGAAAACGCTTTAAGGACAACTCAAGAAGACTCAAGATAAATGGATCGCCTCCAGAAGAAAACGGAACTCAAAGAAAATGACTTCAAGGGCTAACTCATCTCAACTCATCAAGAAGGATCAAGAAATCAACGCAAGTTAATTAGAAGAAATATGAAGAGGCATCAACTCAAGATAGAAATCGAAGATCAAGAATTAAGAAGGAAATCATCACATCAAAATAAATGCAAGTTAATATGAAGATACATCAAGAAAAGAAAACCAAGATCAAGAACCAACCCCGCCAACTTAAAGAAGAAGGAATATCAGCTAAATAAGAATAAGAAGAGTCAGATAAATGGAAGACAAATGTTTCAAGGGGCAACTTCAGTCCAGAAGAAATAAATAGAGTCGAATATAGAAAATCTGAAGAATGATATTGATAAATAAGAAAAAGTTTATAATAAGGGCCTCCCCTCCACATATATTCTAGTTTTGCTACTGTTCATTACATTCGCTTTTTCTTAAGAATTCAAATCTGCTTTATGCTTAAATCGTACGATCAGTCATATTGCTTCAATCCAAGCCTAAAACAAAATTTCTGCACGTACATTATTGCGTCGGTATCTAAGGCTAAATAAAGCCTTCATGTAATAGATATAGCCTCCGCATAAAAATTGTCCCCAGAGTTTAATATCTCCCAAATGCTTAATTATCGAAAATAAATATAATCGTACCTAAACGTGGGATTTTGGAACTCACGCTGCCATTCATGAAGCACGCGCCCCATTTTCAATCACGTATTAGTTAATGCATCCTAGCTTCGTTATAACGATTTAATTAGTATTTACTAACATCCCTTAAATACAGAGAACAAATTTCTTTAATTTCCTTAATTTTAAGCTCCAATATTTTCGTCTGGTACGACCACAGGCTTGCGTTATGTACACCCTCATACGCATACACACACGTGCACTCATAATAACCACAGTCGTTCCACGCGTAGAAATACATAAGTTCAACCATGACGTGTACACATAAATAAACAGTATGGACTATGATGGATCAACAACATAGGACATCGGCTAGTGGCTCACCTGGTCAACACAATCAAGCACCTGAATCTTATCCCCAGTCCACGCACTTGCAGCCAAATGCATATCTCTCGCTTCCAGTATTCGATGAGGAAAATCCAATTACATGGCTACAAGTCTCAACCCTCCTTCTTAACCGCCAGAACATCACAGAAGAAGAAAAGACAGCAGCAGTCATATAGCATCTCTTCATAAGTACATTCGTTCAATTCAGGAAGATTTTGATTCACGAGGGACAGGCTGGCGTTTTGGACCGCCTGAGGGCGGCTTTTCACATGAGATTCGGCAGGTCCCAAGTAGACGACCTGAGAGAGCTCTTGAACACTCAGGAAATGGGAGATAGGAGTCTTTCGACCTTCTTAAAGCACATAAAGGACCTTATCAGGGTAAAAGATGCACAAACCGACCTTTTTAGCCCTCTCCTCACTGAGATTTTCATGACGGGAGTCCCAGAGGGGACCAGGTCACTTATTTTAGACTCAAACCCCTCGAATATACAGCAGATAGCCATAGCCGCTGAATGATTATTTTTTAATCCCTACGTGAATTGTGGCAACGGCCAAATACATGGCCAAACTAATAACACTTCCATTTCTCAAGTTCGGGGAAGGACGAGCTCCTCCGACACTGGTCGAAGCGTTCAAGGGTTCCATCTTCTTTCTCGACGGACCTGGAAGCTGACATCCAACGGTTAAAGCTACAACCAACAAGGATTACAGAGCGAGCACAAATAGGTATTTAGCGATCGACAGCGCATGTCCCAATCTGGTTCCCAAAGGAGAAACCAACGAGGGCATTCCAACGCAAAAGGTGATAAGAAGCAAAATTTTTAACCTCATTCTTCCGCCTATTATCATAAACTTCCACACCATCAGGGCATATGCTGGTACCATCAAAGGTACGGTCACAAAGCTGCACACAGCCTTATAGCCACCGTTATTCTTCTTCACATACTGCGACAAGTAGTTTCACGAAGCATAATGTTTCCTTTTCCTCTCGATCGACTCAATGGTGCTGGCACCACCATAACAAATATAGTGCACAATATGTAAAATGCTTGCGACCGTGTACATATTTGGAACAGTACCTTCTTCTAACCTCGACCATCCAGTTTTCTCATATCAACCAACTCACTACCTTCTCCAAATTCACACAATCCTTTGAATTCAGTCTCAACTCTTCAATCGCATCCTTTAAACTAAAAAGTCAAGGGATAAACGGGTCTACATCACCTCCACCTCACTTCATTTATTCAGGTAGGTCCTCACTTTTGCATTTTTATCCACACTCAATCCTCACTTCATATCGCATAAATTCATCGCGTTCAATTTAATATCACTCGTATACTGCTAAGGCAACACGACACCGACTTATTCAGAACTCATACAGTGCTATGGCAACACGCCATCAATTCATTCAGCACGCACACACAAGTATGGCAACATGCCATCACTTCACTCACACACAGCAATGGCCACACGTCATCAATTTTCTTGCCCTCAAATAGTGCTATGGCAGCACGCCATCAGCCAACCTTTTTCTCCTACTATAACCCTCTATGTTCCAGTAAGCCCCCCCAACAATCTTCAACTTACCCTTTCAACAACCCCTAATACTCAAATACCACATCCCGTTTCGCTGCCTATCTTTTTGTGTTGCAGGAACCCTCGTCGACAGCGGTGGTCAGTCAAGAGCAAACCTCTCCACCACTGGTCATTCCGTCAGCGAAGAACAGGACTCAAGACTCCCACGTCCCGCTTGACGCCATCTTACAGGAAACCAGCAAATGAATCACATTCATTTCATATATATATATATATATATATATATATATATATATATATATATATATATATATATATATATATATATATATATATATATATATATATATATATAAGCTAGTAAAAGATAAAGGACCGCCTCTAAGACAAGAAATCACCAATGAAGAAGTAGGAGAGGGACAGGTAAATTCACATTAAGATTTAGCTATAACAGATAGCAAGGTCAAACCGAGAGGTAGAAATAGTCAAGAACAGAGCCAAAAGTGTTAAAACGATTAACGGATAAAGCTATAGTCTAAAGAGGGAGATTAGGAGAGACACGAGAAGTAAGCAGATACGAAGGAGAGAGGAAGAGAAATAAAATAATGTTAATACAAAATCAATGCAATAATTAAATTGACAAATCTCTCTTAATCTCCCTACGCTTGAGAGTTCCAATCTGCGTTAGGCTTAAATCGTACGTTTAGTCATATTGCTTCAATCCAAGCCAAAACAAAATTCATGCACGTACTGACTATTGCGTCGCTATCTAAGGCTAAATCATTCATGTAATAGATAGAACCTCTGCATAACCCTCTTAATTCGGGTCCATGGAGATAGAGATTTGTTTTTGCCCAAAGTACCAAAGATGTGACTTAGCGTTTCGTAGTTTTTTGTTAATAAATAATGGCCGCTACTACCATGTTTTCTGATCTGCACCTGCTCCCAATCTTGTTTGAACAGCTGACCTATCGCGGCTATGGGAGCCACCTTTGCTCCCACTTTACTTTATACGTGAATGTACATGTTCATATGTTTGCTGCCGTATGAACATCTCGAATTCATTCATCTCGTCTAAAGCAAAGTATATATATTATTATTTACCTAGACATTCTACATGAGTTTATTGCTAATACATGGCATATTATTTCTGTGATTAATACTTGTGCTCGCTTTCAGAATTTCATAGGACTAACAGGGTGCTCATTTGATAGGTACCTCGCTGGGCCAAATTCACCTTACAATTCGGGCGTTGCTACAAAAACTCCCCTTCAAATCACAGAGAGAAATAATACGACTCGAGGGACGCAATTTGTCTCATCTATAATGTTACACATTCACATCCCTTCAACACCCATATACATTTTTTAATATCTCGTTTTTTTTCTACCTCTTCAATCAGTCCCTCTGATACCACTATATGCAACGATTGCAATTCATCGTGTATACAATAGGTTCACAGGCGAAGTGCTATGTACAACAATATTATTTGTCGTGTTTCTTACAAGCCTTTATAGGATCTACATGATACTCCTTTATGAGGCTTCATTGTTGAACCTATTTTACCTTGCAACACACTTTTGTCTTATTATTTACATCGACGAAAGGAGTTATTCTTATTTATGAACTCCGCTATACCTCTTTTAAATTATTTGTATGTGCTCCCATTCTGAAGCTATTCTGTCTTGCAATGGGCGCTACAAAACTTGCGTGTGTGTACCACACTGCCTCGCTTTCAACTGGATTGAACTTAAGTATAATTAGTTAACTTTTAAATTAATATATATATATATATATATATATATATATATATATATATATATATATATATATATATATATATATATATATATATATATATATATATATATATATTACACGGACTATGTACACTTAACATAAGTTAACTTTCATTAATAATTTACTGACTTTGGACAGTTAAATCAATTAGCACTTTCTACGCTTGTTATTAATTAAATTTTTAAAAAGTGTACCAGAAGGTATGGCGTGAGTCCATCTATTTATTTTCTTCTCGTTTTAGTGTTACTTGCAGTGGTCCCGTGTGTAGAAAAGGGTCATTCGAACATTTTAACTGCTGCTTCTTCAAAAGGGGAGACCAACGATGATGGAGTTCGCCCGGTTGTTTGCTTCTTACGCTGACTTACGGCTCGATGGTGTTTTCGATGGCGATTTCTACTTCCTTAATTTCTACTCGTTGTTCGCTCTGTGACTCTTTTTATCCTTTTGATCCTTCTTCTCGTTCGAGCAAAGGGGTCACCAGTTATAGCTAGTCCCGAAGTTAATAAATGAGTAAACATTTATGGACGGTGCTCGCCCGTTAATAACTGTGTACGAGCGTTTTTGTGTGATCGTGGTAGAAGATCCAATTAATTTTTTTTTATTTTAGGCGGCGGAGAAGTTGGTAGGCTTTTGAGTAGAGAGGAATTCACTTGAACGCGGCTTGAGATTAGGTAGGCTGGGTTTATAGGATCTATATGGATTACTTGTAGCAAAGGAATCGCAAACGAAGAAATCCCGGACTCTCTTTGCCTGACTGAGTCTGAATGAGTGAGTTTGGCAGTATATATTTGTGTCAGAAATAGTGGGCGTGGCAAATTATTATCCAATGATGCTGTTTGGGTGGAGCATATTCCGCTACCTGTTAATTCGGTTCCATGGAGGTAGAGATTTGCTTTTGCCCAAAATAGCTACCGAAGATGCGATTTTGCGTTTCGTAGTTTTTCGTTAGTAAATAATGACCGCTACTATCGTGTTTTCTGATCTGCACCTTCTCCCAATCTTGTTTAAACAGCTGGCTTTCTATCGCGGCTATGGGAACCACCTTTGCTCCGTTTTACTGTGTACGTGTGTGTATGTGTGAACGTCTCGAATTCATTCTTCTTGCCTCATGCAAAATACATATATTATTATTTACATATACATTCTACATAGGTTCATTGCTACTATATCGTATATTATTTCTATGATTAATACTTGTGCCCGCTTTCAGGATTTCATAGGTCTAAAAGGTTGCTCATTTGTGAGGTTTTTCACTGGGCCTACGTCACCTTGCAATTCGGGCGTCGCTACATATGCTCATGCTTTTCCTTATTCGCCTAGATTGTCTTGTACGCCCATCTGGCAGCCTTGCTTAAAACAGTTCGGGGCGAATTGCCACTCTTTGAGGCGTGTTATATTGGGGAAGGCGTGTTATATTGTAGATAGAGGGGGAGTAGGAAAAGGGGCAAATAAAAAAATAATAGCGTAGACGAGTTGTGAACAGCTTCGCGCGAAGCTGGGCTACTGTTAGCCAGCGGAGAATCCACTCGGCCATCCTCAGTCTCCAAAAAAAGACTCATTCAAACGAAGCCTTTACGCCGCTCGACTGCAATTCTCGTACGCTATAATATAATGCAAATAGTTCTTTGAACATACATATATGTACACAAGTTAAATATCACTACTATTCGAATCCTACTATTGCGCTCTAGTTTAGTCAATTGTCATCGAATCTTTCGATGGCGGTACGATGATTTACGCAGATGCTGATGATACTTAGTGGCTGTAGTAAGTCAAATTCCAAATTCTCACGGGCGCTCATGACTATTGTGCACTCTCATTTATTTTGTGGCATCATGAAAGCTCTATTGGTTTCCTCTTGTGACTTTACCGTACTACTCAATACGAAAAACGTAGACCATAATACTAAAGTTGGACTGTATTCCGGCGGTTACTTAAATGTAGTGAGATAAGTGGGCTTAATTTATTTTTATATAGGCTGGTACACTATGCACCTGAAGGAGGTGCACGTCCTCCCAGCCTAAGTGCAAATTAGAGTGTAGTGCCCCATTACAAGGTTAAATAGGATTAACAATGAATCCTCACAAATGAGTGTCATGTTTCCAAAGAAGTCTTGGAATGGTCACGCAAATAATTATGCAAATGCAATTAATCTACTAAAATTGTATAGTATTCATACATTTAAATAATAATATACATGTTATCAAGTAAATAATAAAATATAACATTTTGTCATGAAAATAATGATATATACTGTTCTGGTAAAGGCTATAGGAAGAATGAATTCCACGCTCCCCCACACGCTTACACATTCATACGCATATGAAGTTACACGCGTACACACGGTCAGACGCAGAAACGACGTTTGTCGCGTCATCCTTTCGGGGAGGCACCCAAAACAATTGTGCTAACCTGCTTATCAGATGCACCGAGCTGGGAAACGGGAAGATTCCTATTTTGTTTATTCCCACAGACCCGCGAAACACGAAATCTTATTCTCGAAATTTGAGATAAAGATTCTCTCTATCCCGTGTACACACAAATTATTATCGAGTTTAGCAAGCTCCGCCTATACTGTATGATTGGCTAACAGTGCGCCAGGCCCATTGTTTTGACACATTAATACCGTCTTTGGTAGACGGCAAGACAGGAAAAGAACAGTCGGACGGGAAATAAAAAGCAGAAAAGAACAATAAGAGACTAGTCTGTTTTCAAGGAATTATAGGCCATAGTAGACCCAAACATTAGTGGACCTGCTTTAAATACCCGACACACAGTTTAATCGATTTCATTGGGCCTAAGCCTACCGAGTACTTAAATTGTCTTCCAAGATTTCGTATTCCTGCGGGTAATCAACCGGTCCTCTAACCCAACCCATTTCACTAAAATCAAGTGAGAGGATAATCTTCCCCAAATTGGAGTTGTCCCAAGGTCAGTGCCCTGTAGCTGAGTACCCCAATATCACTATGTCGGATTTAAGCAACTTTTGGCTTTATTAGTACTTGGGTGGGAAACCTCCAAGTCGACCACCTCTTGACCACTAACAACGAATGACACTAAACTCCAACACCTATAAGGGGATAATCGTCGTTGGGTTGAGTTGAACTCAATCCGAGGGAAGGGTGCTTCATCTCTCTTTCTTCTCACCAGTCCTAGGGACCTATGGGGGGGGGCATTCCTTATAACTTTATTTGTTTATCAATATCATTCATCTTGTTGATTTTCTGTATTCGTATCTATGTATTATTTCTAGACTGAAGATGCCCCTTCAAACATTGACTCTATTTATCTGACTTAATATTCTTTTAGGCTGAGATTCTTTCTTCTTTAAGTTGGCTGGGTTAATTCTTGATCTTCTTTTTCTTGATGTATATTCCTTTTAACGACGATGTGATGATTTCTTCTAATTCTGATGACGTGATGACTTATTGATGCTTCTTGACGATTTTGATGGGGTGAGATGAGTTGAGAGGAGTTAGCCCTTGAAAGTCGTATTTCCTTGAATTTCGTTTTCTTTGAGCGATGTTTTCTCTTGAGTTGGTTTCTTGAGTTGTCCTTAAAGCGTTTTTCGTGGTCTCCGTTTTCTTCGAGAATTTTCTTTGTAAAAATTGTGGACTTTGGGGATCGATCGTGGGTCTTTTGAATCCCGAGGCTAGCACTATACCATTACGCTACGGCGAAGTCCCTCCTGATTTGGTAATTTAATGGGCTATTTATATTCTCGCTTTTTGGAAGGAAGTTTTTCTCTTATACATCTTCGCACCCCTACAGACCTGACCAGCCCCCTAATGCCATGTAAGAATAGAGGCTTTGAAACCCATATAAACAACGTTCTTTAACTACTGCAGGTCGCAAGTAACGAAGGCTTTGAGGGTTCTACTATAGTCGTTGAGTCGCTATTAATATAATTATCATTTTTTTGCCCAATTAACTCTTTCCCTGGGTGCAATGGGCTGACCATATCCCAGGGGCAGTTCTCCTGTGCATAAAGCTGTAGTGCTTATGGTGGTTGGGCTTTACTTCCTTGGTGGCTTCCAAGACAACTAAAAGTGTCGGGTCACGTCTCTGGGTGTGCCACAACAGATCTTCAGATCTTGGCCGTTCTGGCAACGATTAGTCCGATCTAGTAAGGAAATCCACCCGTCGCCAAGCCCCTTTGGTTTCTCAATTTGGAGTTGTGTCCTCTGGGGATCGAACGGTGGAGAGAGAAACTTATGGTCCCTGTGCATCGCTGGACAGGTGCGAAAACCAATTATTAAAGCACCCAGGGTGAACCCCTGAAAATTCCCTAAACCCGATAGGCGGGAGCGATTGGACACAGGATATAGCCCAACACCCCTCCTTCTAAAATCTAGTATTGACAAGTTTACGGAGTCCCGCGTGTTTAGCTTTGCGTTCAAAATTTCAGATTACGTTCTTAAAAAAGAAACTTCACCAATCTTTGTTGAAGTAGGTGAGGAATTATCAGGCATCACTCTGGCTGGTGGTGATGCTCCACTCCAACCACTTTGGTGGAGCAAAGGGGCTTCCTCTTTGCCATTTCCGGAGACACTCCGGGCAGCTCCACCTCTGAAAAGGAGGTAGCACTCGTGCTTTCTCAGGAGCCCATCACACCTTCGAGTGGATATGGGTTACCCCTTCTCCTATGTCAACGGGTGAGGCTGTTTTCGCCTCACTCCCTTCTTTGGAGTCGCCCTCAGACGACTCCACTTCAAGACCGGTGGCGGAGCATCTTTCCTTTTGACAGGGCAAACCCTCTTAGAGGAATTAGGGGTAGTGGGGGCCTGTCGTGTTTTCCATGCCACTGAATCATTCCATATGTCCTTCCGTTATTAGGTGTCACAGTACTTGCCCCCCCTTCTTTCACAATAGAGGTCGGGGCACCGGCTACAACGATGATTATTATAACCAGAAGCCTAGAGAGTTCATGTTCGGGATCCTGGACACTTTAGTCGCATAGACCCTTATAGGTCCCTCCTAAGGTATAATGTTCCCGGGGATGCTCGCGTCCAATGATGCAGGCTCTTTTAAGGGGAAAAAAATCACTCGGGGATATCTCCCACCGAGTCAGTGTCCGCCCCTTGGCAAGATCCTCCTGAGGTGGCACGGGTCCCCGACGACACAAGAGGATAGGAGGGACCTCCTCCCCGGAATATAATCCCCTTGCCAGCCAGGACCTTGTCAATTTCGAAGCAGGACATGACTAAAGCTGGCGTCTCCTGCCTTGGGCCCATTCTGGAGGAGGAGAAAAAAAGAGTTCATTTTCCACCCTCTTATCCCCAAGAGAACAACAACAATAATAATACAAAGATGATTAGAGCTTCCTCTCCTTTCAGGAGGAGAGGGTTCTGGGCACGGACGGGAACCATTCCTTTTCGGCAGGTGACTAGGGCACGGCTGACACGTCTCTCCCCGAGACGCCCTCGAATGGGGAGGTCCACACTAAGAAAAAGACTGAATTTTCATGTAGGGTGAGTAGAGCTTCGGTCACATCGGGGCCAATCATGGAAAAATTGCCCGATATCTTTCAGCCCGCTGGCTTCCATCGTTTCATGATAATTAGATCTACTGATAGGAATATGATGTCCAAATGACCCATTCTCTATTAACACTAGACATTAGATAGCGTTCTAAGTAGAGGAACGAAGGTCTCCCGTTTCGCAGACGGGACCCTTCTGGTGACTGCGGCGGGCCTTGCCTAGTCGCTACAGATGAGTGCTCTTTGGACCCTCGATGACTCGCCTATTTTGGTAGCAAAATACACTATAAAATTTGTGTAAGGGGTGGTTTTGGAGAGAAAATTGTACACTACTCAGCAGACCACTGAAAAGCTGGCCGACAAAGAGCTATCAAACTTGTGATAAAAATAACAGGAGAGCTCTCGACTTCCCTAAAATTGGGAATGATTGATTACTCGGTCACAGTCAAGGAGTTTAGGTCGGTGGATCAAGCCATTAAATTAGTCTTTGGCATCCTCATAACTGTTAGCATAACGACTCTTCTTAGAACGTCTGGTCGTTTACACACCTCATGCTTTCTGGCGGGCAGCCGATTGTGAGATGCCCTAAGACAGAAACGATATACATACATGCCCTATAAGCTCCGCCCAAATGATTTAACTGTCGGTGAATTTCGTCGAGGTAAGGATAGGTTTTTGTATATTTAGAAGCACACCCGCCGCTCATCATCATTACCAAATAAAATTTTCACAGGGTTTTAAATGCCTCTATCTCCTATTATGTGTCTTCTTCACTGGACCTTCGAAGATCTTAAATTCCCTTCCATTTCAGCTGTTCTCCTTTGTTGCATGTAGTCGTTTTAACTACATACGTGTCCGTACTATTTCGATCCGCTTCCCTCAGTTCTGGATCCCGTATCGCCTTCAATGTCCCCCATTCATACCTACAATATATTATATAAATGCCGCTCCCCCCCTCACTAATCTATTTTTTTTTTTCACTGAACATATACCGGCCACTTCCATTCCTTTATTCTGGCTCTGCCTCTTATTTATTATACGTCTTATTCTCTCGTGTTGCATAGTTAATGGTGTAGCGTTCAGTGAAGTACAAGCGGAAAATTTTAAAACTTCGTTTGAATGACTAATTTCGAAAGTCGGGATGATTCAGTCGATACGCCACTCGTCAACGGCGATCCGACGACGTAGGAAGCTTTTTGCAACTTACCGCGCACTACTTTTGTTCTTTATTTTTTCATCACCCCTTTTCTACACTCCTCTATTAACCATGGCGCCTAGACCCGGAAGTCGAGCGTTTCGCCTTGGACAACGTTTCCAAGAGGCCTTCTTTCTCTTTATTTCTTCCAAATACGCTCCGCTTCAAGAAAGAGGCTGTGTAGCGCGCTGAGAAGTGTAAGCGAACGGGTTAAACGCTTTGCTTGAAGGCATCTTTTTTTAAGACTTAGGATGGCGCAGTAGATACACAGCTCACCGACAATGATCTGACGACGCAAGACGACGTTCATAACTCGCCGCATACTACTTCCCATCGTTTTCATTGCCCCCTTTCCTACTCCATCTATCAACAGTGGACTTTCACGATGTTTGCACCCAGAATGTGAAATGCTCCGCCAGCACTTCACCCCTCCTATTTAGTGCCTTCAAGACTCACATCTTCTCTTATTTGGTAGAAGACGTTATGTGGAGACCTATGGCCTTGACGAGTACCATACAAAAATTAATAATTTTTTTCCCGTCCCGGATTAGAAAAAAAATGCGTTTATGTTTCACAGGCACATGTAAAAGAAGCGACTAAGCCTAAGGTGGGAGGCTAGTCTTGAGGGTCGCGGTCCCCGTCTAGTCATTTCAGTTAATCACGATCAATGTATGGACCATGTGTGTGATGTGAATGGGGTAACGATGAAGACAAGAGGGAAGAGAAAGTAAATATGTCTAAATGAGAGACATAAATGAGTATTTGGGAGAGAAAGGCCTGCATGAGGAGAGGAAGTAGATGATATTGTGTAGGATATGTGTCATTGGATGGGGATAGTGAGGAAGACATGCTTGGGGCCGTTTGCTCGAGGATGTACCCTGAATGGACCAATTTATCATTAAAATGTGTCGTGTGGCTTTATGTGTGATAGAGCATAAAAGTGGTTGGATAGTATTGGCAGCGTTGATACGCACCGCCCCCAAGGTGTGAGGAAGCTGCTGCTGATGAAATAGGAAGTATTATTATTCCTTTTCTTTGTGGTTTAAAATAATTAAGAAACCAAATTGGGTAAAGAAACATCAATTCGAACTAATACATAGACTCTCGAGTCCTACTCGCCGACGCCTTCAAAAATATTGATGTGTTTAGAAGTTCCTCGGAGCGTGGGATAAGGAATTCATCCAAGAGCGCCAATTTCGTTATGTAAGTGCAAGATGCCCTGTTTAACGAAGAAAAAAATAGTATCCGTTTCGCTTTTAGAGGAGTAATTGGACTCAATTGGCTCCATGCAATTATAGTTTGGAAAAGTGTTTGGAAGAGAAAACGATCTGACTTTATTGAACGTGTTGGTGACATGAATTTACAACAAGCAAGAGGGTGTCAGATGTATCATAAACAATCATGCGCTGATCATATATGGAGAATTTCGTCCCCTCCCTGTCCCATTAGCCCAAGTTGGATATGTGGCTATACGTATATCTTCCACACATTTTTACTTCTTCCATTATCACTATTTTTTCACTGACTTGCAGGGGCAGCCGCTCAGGGTGGCATCTTGCCATGAGCGGGCTAGATTGTCAGGGGAAAAAGTGAGTACCCAGTATTGAGGTCAACCAATATATTGTATTTCATTATTTCATAGTATGTCTAGAGCAGTGATTCTCAACGTGCGCGTTGTTTAGGTACAAGGGGGCGCTGTAAGATTTTGCTTCACTTTGGGGGCGTTTGGCATTTATTCAATGTTAACCATATCAAGTTTAAATATTATTCATTTATTATAGCATACCTACTTGTTTGACCTGTAGAAATCTCTAGAAATACTACAATTCTATGGAAAGCAAAAAATCTGCAGAATTGCAGAAGCTTTATAGAATTCTACAGAAAATTCTAATGGATGCAAGTGATGTGTGTTAGTATGCTTGTTTTCTTGCTCAGTTGGAGTTACACTGCAGGGTTGCCAAATTGGCAATGTCGTAGTCATGAGTTGTGAAAATTGATTACCTTTTAACTCTATGACCATGAAAAAATTAACTTCTATACTTATGTAACTGAAATTATAAATTTTACTGTTATACAGATTTACAGTTGTATGCATTATTTGCATAGCTTAATATTGTAAACGCATTGTATTAACCGTATTGTACTACTAGTTGTTCGTTCTTCTTCACGCGGCATTTGCTTTGTGGTGACGTTATAGCAATGCCCTCTGGGCATTCCTATAATAAAATCCTCATGGGAAGCTTATATATATATATATATATATATATATATATATATATATATATATATATATATATATATATATATATATATATATATATATATATATACATCAATTATTATGTAAAATTCATATCATGCAATTCTTTTACTTTTGCCAATTAAATCGTTCAATTATTTTACTTAACTTTTGCAAATTAAATCATATTTTATGTAAAACTTAATAATTAATTAATTCATTTAACGTACTACTGTTTCAAACAATATCTCTTAAAATTTCACGCAGAAACAAACAAACACACGCTTTCAGCTCAACCTTCTGGAACAATATTCTTTCCCATTCGACTCTTACCATTCTGGGTATAAAGATCGGTAATCATTCCTTCTACAATTAGTCATTTACCTCCAAACAAATCATACTTAGTTTAATTCCACATCCTTTTGCAATTCTCTGCAAACGACCATACGAGAGTAGGTCCTAATTCTATTTACTTTTCATATTTTCAGCCCCCAATTCAGTCCATCGTAGTCACCATATTATTTCACCATATTATTTCATATTTATTTCACGTACTTCATTTCTATTCACATCTCGTTACTGTAAATCATATTTTACCATATCTTACAAGGTATACCTAATCCAACTTATCTCATTGTACATTCGTTGATTCTATGAATATATTTATATTTGTTTAATTGTTTTTCTTAAAACCCAGTTTATTATTTCAAAATTTATTTCACTTTCGTCTTAGGCCTAAAAACTAGCAGGCAACAACTTCGATCAAACAAATTTATGGTTATGGTTTTTGAAACGCTATTTAGGCTGATTTATTAACAGAAAATAAATCCCATGAATAACCATCTACTATAACGTGTTTGATGCAAACTGTTACTGAAAAGGCATATTTGATGACGTTTTAATAAACCTCTGATAGCTGACTTATAGTTTGCTATAACTTCTTCATTAATTCCAAACATGCTTGAGGTTCGATCTGTACTTGTATAAAATAAGTACACAAAGCTTCCACTCGATATGGTTGCTTTAAACTTGATCCGTTTTGTACTTGTATAGAAAATCTACGTAACAGCCACAATCTCTTGGATCAGTGTCTATTTTGGATGGCTGTTAGTTTCCGCGTAAGTTATGTGTTGGTAAGTGTTGTTCCTTTACGTGATATTAGTTAATGGGTTGAGGAATAGGTTTTTGCGGTTTTATCAAATTTATTCATTACCATTAAAAATTTTAGAAAAACTTCATTTTTAATTGATAGCAATATGCAATTTAATCAATAATGTATGCTCCTTTGTTATTTACAACTTCTTCCCAACGTTCAACTAGTTTTTCGATGCCTCTGCAATAAAAATCTCTGGATTTTGACTCGAAGAGTTCGTCTAACCAGGTTCTTAATTCCACATCAGTATTGAACGAAACGCCACGCAAATTGATGGAGAGCGATCGGAACAGATGGAAATCCGATGGAGCTAAGTCTGGCGAATATGGAGGATGCGGCAGGATTTTCCAATTAAGCGTTTGGATGTCGTCTTTTGTCATATTGAAAATGTGAGGACGAGCATTGTCGTGTTGCATAAGGACTCCATAACGTCGATGAGGTCGCTTTTCACGAATAGCTTCGGCGAATCGAAACATTTGTTGAACGTATAGTTCTCCATTGACACTCTTGTTGTTCGCAAGGAGCTCATAAAGAATGATGCCTTCACAATATCACCACACACACAACATCGTCTTTCGGGGATGAAGTCCTTGCTTTAATCGCGGAAGTGTTTTTTTATTGGGGCTAAGCCATTGTTTTCGATGGTTCATGTTGACATAAACACACCACTTTCGTCGCCAGTGATGATGCGGTAAAGAAATATGTCCTTATATCCACGAGTAGCTTTGTGACGAGCAAGCAAACCTGCGGAAATCGTGGAGCGTTGAAGTTTGTTGCTTTCGCTCAAAGCGTGCGGAACCCATGCACTGAGTTTTTTAAACTTTCCCAATCGAATGAAGGTGATTCACTACAGTGAAGATCGTTCAATCAATCTTCATCCAACTTAATGGGGCGACCAGAACATTCTTCGTCATTAAGATTGAAATGACCGTTTTTGAAACGTGAAAATCACCATTGACCTGTTCTTTCTGATAAAGCATTCTCTCTGTACACAGCACAAATATCGCGACGAGCTTTGGCTGCGTTTGCATTGTTCCCGTCTCGATTGAACATGAATAACAACAGGTGTCGAAAATGCGCCTTTCTTTCAACTTGATATTCCATTTTGAGTGTACAGAACAAAAATTAAATTAACACAACTTTTAAATAAACCTTATTTACTTATTACTCAACTTCAAGACGTAGCCTAAGCAAAAGCCTAATAGTCTACGCTGTTAAGAGACGTAACCTAACCTTTGCAAATTTTGCTCTCATTATTTATTATTGTTTCTCAATATGTGCACAGATCAGGCTAACAAAACTTAAATCAACACAACATTAAAAAAAAAACAAGAACTTATTCCTCAACCTAATATTTAGTGCTTTTTTGCAATAGTTTTCACATAAGCTTTGATGTTGTAATTTTTTTCATAACATTTACCCGTTATAGCAATGCCCTATGGGCAATCCTATAATAAAATCCTCCTGGGAAACTTATATATATATATATATATATATATATATATATATATATATATATATATATATATATATATATATATATATATATATATATATATATATTATCATATATATATATATATTATCATTTATTATGTATAAAATTCAAATCATTCAATTCATTTTACTTAACTTTTGTCAATTAAATCATTCGTTCAAATTATGTACAACTAAATAATTAATTCTTTCATTTATTTTAATTAACTTTTTGTCAATACAATCATTCATTTAATTTATCCTTAACTTTAGGCAATTCAATTATTTTATGTAACGTTTAATAATTCAAATATCCTGTGACGAAATACTGATTTCATTTAATGTACTACTGGTTAAAACAACATCTCTTAGAATTTCACATACATACAAACATGCGCATTTCACCACTTTTGAAATAACACGAATTCTCTCTCTTTCAATCAAGGTCAGTCATAAATCTTCTCACACTTATTCTCTGCAAACTGCCATTTGAGAGTAGGTCCTAATTCTACTTACTTCTCGCATTGCAGACCCCAATTCAGTCCATCATAGTCTCCTTCGTTTTCACTTTCACTCCACATATTACTTTACAACATATTCATTTCATATATTAGTTACTTTACATCTTGTTACTTTAAATCAGTTAATTTATTATATTTACTTTACCGCATCTTACATTGTATTCCTGATTCAATTCTCATTGTGCATTCGTTAATTCTGTGAATATATATATATATATATATATATATATATATATATATATATATATATATATATATATATATATATATATATATATATATATATATATTGTGTTTAAAAAATATATCATCAAAGGTACGGGCACAACGCTGCCCACTGTACACAGCCTTGTAGCCACCGTTATGCTTCTTCACATACTGCGCCAAGTAGTCTCCCGAAACATAACGTTTCCTTTTCCTCTCATTCAACTCAGTGGTGCTGGTACCACAACAAATATGGTGCACAAGCTCTAAAAGGCTTGCAACCGTGCACATATTTGGACCCAGTACCTTCTTCAAATCTCAACCCTCCAGTTTTCTCACTTCACCCAATCAACCACTTTCTCCAAATCCTCAAATTTCAATTTCCCAACCTTCAAATTCTGGCATGCTTCTCACTCCATCCTCTCAATCACATCCTTTAAACTAACATCTCAAGGGATTAACAAACGATAAACACTTCACATCCTTTAAACTAACATCTCAAGGGATTAACAATAAACGATAAACGGGTCAACATCTACCACCTGCATCTCACTTCACTTATTCAGGTAGGTCTTCCAATTTGCATTTTGACCCACACTCAATCCCCACTTCATATCGGCATCAATTCACTCGCACTCACATAGTGCTCTGGCGACACGCATCAATTCTCTCGCACTCATATAGTGCCCTGGCAACACGCTATCAATTCGCTCGCACTTACATAGTGCTCTGGCAACACGCCATCAAACCACTTATATTGAAAATGTTCATTAAACCATATTGTGAAAAATGCAAGTAGTAGGAATGGTGATTTTTGTATAACTTTAATAACTATATACATACTTAATCATCGTCTTGCTAACACATATTTTTGCTGTTTTCTCTTTTTCCAGTTTTATGTTTGCTGTGCCCGATTATTTCAGTTGTGAGTTAGGCGTGTTCCCTGTAATCATTATTGGTGGTGAAATTCTGTGTTTGCCATTTACTGTTCTATTTAAATTATAGTGACACTGTTTAACTACTCATAATCATGTCTAAAAACTCCCCCAGACTATATAGTGTTGAATATTTGAATTTTGAAATTATTAGCTCTTTTAATAACAACCAAATGCCAATGTGCCTTCTCTGTGAGAAAGTGTTCTCTACCGAGGCCATCAAACCATCCCGACTTTCTGATCACTTAAAGAAGATTCAGCCTGATAAAGTGAAAGAGAATTTGTCATATTTTCGAACCTTGCGAGACACATTTAACAACAGAAAAACCATTGGCTCCTTTTATAACAAAACGATCCCCAAATTGGGACGATGGACTTGTTTGTTCATATAATATCTCCAAAATGATTGTCAGATCTGGGAAACCTTATACAATTGGAGAAGAACCGATTTTTCCAGCTATATAGGAAGTCTTGCATACAGTAAGTAGTACATCATCCTTCACCAAGCACAATTGCCAAATCCATTCCACTTAGTAATAATACTGTTCAAAGAAGAGTTGACGAAATGGCCGAAGGTATTGAAGAAATCCTATATGCCACACTTAAGGTTCAGCAATTTGGTTTACAATTGTATGAATCTACACTGCCAGGCAATGAAGCATTACTTTTAGGATTTGTTCGCTTTATTACAGATAAAAAAATTGAGCAAGGGCTGTTCTTTGTAAAGGAACTTGAAACAAACACTAAAGGTGAATCTATTTTTACTGCAGTTGAATAGTTTTTCAAAGAAAAGGATATCCCAATGAGCAATATTATTGCTTGCACGACTGACGGAGCTCCAGCATTAACAGGGCAATATAAAGTTTTTCTTGCATTTTTGAAGAAAGTTGTGCCCGATGTTTTTACAATACATTGCGTAATTCAACGACAACATCTGGTTGCCAGGAACTTGAGTGATCGGCTTCATAAATCTCTTAACGTTGTTATTACATCAGTAAATAAAAATAAATGTCATCCCTTTAATTCCCGAATATTTCGACAGCTCCTTGTACATACCCAAGTGAGGTGGTTATCGAAAGGAAACTGTTTAAAGCGATTTTATTCACTTTTCAACAGCATAATTAAATTTTTCTGAGAGAATAAATATGGTCATTTGAGTGATAAACTCTTAGCTTGCAAGAAAGTCATTGCCTATTTAACAGATATCTTCAGCATATTCAACGATCTGAATTTGCATTTGCAAGGCTGTGGTGTAACTCTTATCAAAGCAAAATCTAAAATTTGCGCATTCTTGGACAAACTTTCCTTCTCCAAGAATAATATTGGTCGTAAGAATCTGTATCTGTTTCCAAATCTAAATGAACTGGAATATGATGAGACTAATAATTCCATATTGGATGATGACCTCTGGATTTATTGAGAACATTTGAAAACGTTACACGAGGACATGAGCTGTAAATATCAAGATCTCATAGATGTGAAAATACCTGACTGGCTGATAAAGCCATTTACAGATACTTATACAAATGAAACTAATCTTGCAATACAAGGCGAGTTAATTGGTTTAAAAAATGACTTCGAATTGAAGCCTCTATTCAAGCAATCATACCAGGAATTTTGGTCATAAAAAGAAATTCCTGAAAAGTATCCAAAGCTGTGGGAAGCAATTAAACTATATTTCATAGCTTTCTCATCTTCATATATGGATGAACGCGGGTTTAGTGCAGTTACTCGACTTCTCACAAAACAAAGAAACCACCTGCAAATCGCAAAAAGAGGAGATTTAAGGTTACTTCTTAGTAGGATGGAACTTAGGGTGCAAAAGTTAGCCAAAAAGCACCAAAGTCAACCATCTCATTAAAACATATTGAGGTAAGTTTTCAATGAGATTCTTCTAATTTTTATATTTAAAATAATATGTCTTGTAACTTAAGAACGATGAAATTCCGTTGTTCAGAGGGAACGATATCAAAAGATTTATTGTCCAAGGGGGCGTTAGTCTAAAAAAGATTGGAAAACACTGGTCTAGAGCATCTCACCAAGGCAATATAAGGAACCCCACCCCTCGGTGGGGTGGAGTGAAGATGTCAAAGCTTACAGCTCACAGCAACATTATTTTCAGCTGTAGCCTCGCCTCACTTTACAACTGTATTGTTTGCCTAAAGGTATACTTGCGCTATGTAGGCTAATAACTGGTGATCCGCCATAAATTAATCCCCGTATCACTATTTTCATAGCCATATGCAAGCAAACAAAATGGCAATAGATATGCATTAACTTTAACTAATTAATTAATATCTGAAAATTTTGTTTCATTCACGTTATATTTAGATATTAATAAAGCAGGATAACTTTAGTTATTTATGTTGGAAGATGATTTCAATCAGAAGGTATGGTGGTGGGGAGATAAAAGGTGGTTTCACCCAGGGTACCATTTAGGCTAGGACTGTCATTGCTGACCTGTCCTTACAAACTTTACGTTGAAAATTAGTTTTTTGGTTTTCAGTACATAGATTTATTTAATAATAATAATTATCGTAATAATAATAATAATAACGAATTCAGAAAAACCTATGAATGATTAATGGATTATACTAATTTTTTTCAAAGCGAGAAAATAGCTAAATTTATAAAGCAGGTGGAGCAGGTTCATGACAGAGTGCCAAAGAAAGGCGGGTGGAGCAGCTTCATGACAGAGTACCGAAAAAAGGCAGGTGGAAAATAGCTTCAAACTAATTCCTTGGCCGAGAGAATTTGATTTGACATGACATGAGCTCCACATAAAGACAAACAACTTGATTGGAATTGCTTATAATCGGGGGAACTGGGAAGAATTGAAGGTTGGGTCTTTTTCTTCTGAGTAACGAGAAAATATTAGTGATGGGAGGAGACGAGCCGCAAGATCGGAATCTATGATAGTGAGGAGGAGGAGAAAAGAATGATCCAGCAAAGGAATTTATTATTCTATGCAGGGTTCGAAATAATAGCAAAAAAATAGATTAATAAATAAAATATACTTTACCTTAACGATGTGTTGTGCTTTCAAAATATTTTGACGATCATTATTTCAAGAGCTGGCGCCATTTAATTAAAAAATTACCAGATGTTGTGTTGAGTATTTTGAAAAAGAGTGTACCATTGAAGCCGAGTCTCTCTGCAGATTTAGCGCAATCCATTGACACTGACGGCTTTAGCGTGACGCGTGCCTCCAAAAACTCCTGGCATTGTATAAGCTTTGGAAGCAGATACGTAGCGACAAATAATTAGAAGAGGTACCCTCCAGGGTGGCGTCCTGGGAAGAACTATAAGTGCCAGCGCCCTCTTGAAGGAGTTGCCTTGTCATAAATCCGAAACGTTTAGGGTATGAATTGTCTCTCTAGTCAGCATAGGCTCGCATGTACAAGCATGTAATGCACTGTGCATGGCGCAAATCGAGTGGCTTCCTCCCAGCATCGAAAAGAGACATTTAATTGCATAAATGTCTTATTTTTTTATAATATTGAAGGTTATGTGATCTTTTCACGTCTACTGACTTCAATAATGACTCAATATGCATTTTTTTGCTAGCTGACTGTTCTACATTAAATATCCTATTGATATGACCATGTATGCTTGCCCTACCCCATAATTTCGATGAATCAGAGGATGTTGCAAAATGAAGGAAGGGTGTTAATACCACCCACATCAATCACTGATCAAACTAAAGACTATTTTGTTTTAATTAAATGACTGCAGCTCTTAGACTATATTGAATGTCCTGTATTTCTGTTTCTCGTGAGCTTTAATAAAGTTCTCGTTGACAAACTACCGCGCTCTCTCACTAGCGTACCCATACATTTTCGGCGTGTCCCTCTTGCTTTTGTGCTTACCATTCTATTCTACTTGTTTGTTGGTATATTATGGAATTCTCTCGCATATTAACATATCCACGGATATTAGCTATGATTACATCGAGATTTGACTAATCAGATATTCATCTTAGTTTAATCATAATTATTGAATTAACATATTTGATAATATTTAGAGACAAAAGCGAAATAACGAATAAACAAGAGAAACCATGAGAGTTTTAATTATTTTAACTGGAAAGAGTAAGTCCAGGGGTACTTCATCTATGTCATTTCGCAGGTGCGAACGAGTTAGCTAAGGACATATTCAGGCAATAGGAAAAAGGAAGAATAAGAACAGAGAGAAGAAAAATTGAAATGAGTACAATGAACAAAATATTTAAATAGAATAAAGGATTATAACGACCACGGTAGCAAACCTACCACACTATTAAGATTTGCCCCGATGGGTGGAGATGGTACTTATTGTGTGGTTTTAAGACTAAGAGAACGAAGGAAAGAAAAAACAAAGGTCTGTCGGTCCTTTTGGCTCAGTACATTTTTACCTTCATTTATGGACATCTTAAGAACTGTTGCTTTTCTAAATTTTAATTAATTCAAATTTACAAGTCATTAAAACTATTGCAACTTTATTCGTATTTTTATATCGGAAAATGACAACTTCATCCAACTGGAATTTGATTGATCTTTATTTAGATCACAATTTAGTAAATTGGAAATTTGTTTTGCTAACAATTACATTAATTTTTTATGTGGGTTTATGTTGGCCAGGAAACTGCGGATATTATGAGGTAATCGACAAGTTTATTGATAAAAAGATTGATTGATTGGATAGAGAAAATCAAGAGGGGCATAAAATATAAATGGGCCATGATTGCTCAAGTTGAGGGGGAGGAAGAAATTATGGGGCGATTCGAGATGCCATAGGAAGGAATTAAAAGGAGGAGGAATGGGCAGAGTAACAAATCTCTCTACTACTCCCCCCCCCCCCCCGAGCATACCTCCTCAGTAGCATGAACTTGTCTTCTTGATGGGAAGTTAAATGGCCCCATCCCCAGCTCGTACTGACGTGTGGATGTGTGTTTTTTTTATAAACTTCGTCTTGAAGGTGTATAAACCCACACGTTATGGCAGAATGAAATAAAATCACTAGGGATTCGCGTCGACAAGGAATGAAGTTTCGTTCTAATTTCGACCTGTTAAATGTATGGCATAACCTTCGTCCACGTATTCTTGAATATATCGATTACTTCTCTGATATCTATCAATTAAGTGAGTTTCCTTTTGATTCACAAAAAAATAATCAGGGGCTCCCCCTAATGCTAGAATGTTGAAGCCTTTTTCATTCATTTTCAGTACGAATTCTTTATCAAATTTTGATTTTTCATGTTCAATAACCAAAGTGCGGATATAAAATATGTCAAGGGGAATCGTATCGAAAACTCGTATTTCGGTCCCTTGAATGTCTAAGGATAAAAAGTCAATAACAGTTTGATTAAGGGCCAATAACAGAGAATATAATGGAAAACACTGACTAGAGAATTTCTTTAGTCGTAGGTCCTTTTCAAACCAACTGTACATTTCGGTATTTAAGTGAGAGCCAATTTCGTGGGTGCCCCCGCGTATGGTTTCTGGATCCAGATGAGTTTGGTTCTCCAGTCGTTCCGTTGCTACCATGTCAATGGTGTTGGGAAACGACTCTTTACTGAGGCATACGTTAGCTATCCAGCACTTTCTTCTTTTAAGGACCATTTCTCGGAAATTTCTTGGCTCTGGTTCGACGATAAGACCAGTCCAATGGCGGTCCCGTTCTAACCAGAGTGTATTGGACAGAAACTCACCGTCAAGACCACCAGCTTCAACAAAAAATTTTGAGTACTCCTTGTCGAACAAAGAGGTGAGTACGCCGTGCACAAACTCCCAGCCGTACATCACGGATCGCTCTTTGTAATCTGGATCAGTTGATAGATTGTAATCGTAGACGGATGGAGGCAAGAGGTATCTCTCTCTCAACATGTCAATCACAGCAAGATCGCTGGCATTCGACATATTTCCAAACAGCATTTTCTCCTGTAATAAAAAAACCCCTATTAATATCAATAAAAACTATTCCTAAACTTAAATGGAAATTTCAATAAAGATGTTGTAAGATCACCATTACAAAAATGATCTCAATTTTGTTTGATTAACTGTCATAGCAATAGTGATTACACCAACTCTGAGCAGTAAAAACATTTTCGCGCGCTTTTGCACATGGTTTTACGCGTATGGTCGTTCAGGGTAAGGTACATGCAGCAACTTCAGATCAAGCAGCTTATCAGATTAAGGCTAATTCCTCAATTAGGCTTAAGATAAGATACTTTTATGATAAGCTTAAGTAAACACAGCTGTGTTCTATGACACCAGCTGAGGTGAATGAGGAACCCCCTAGTGTAATAGGCCAAATTAACTCCCGCCCAGATTATACCCTGGTATAGTTTGGCCCAGGCCAAAGTATACCCTGGGGGATAAACTGTCCTAGGCCAAACTATATCCAGGGATATAAAATAATAGCCTAGGCCAGACTATACCCTTCCATGCCAGAATATGCCCCTCTAACGTGGTAATCAATTTCCCTTTTCACTCTTATTAATTGTCAATTTTTTGTGATAAAATGGTTGCAAGCATTCAGATGTGGTTTTGTTGTGAAATATATTTAATAATAATTAAAAATTGAAATTTTGATGAAGAAAAATTTAAAATTAACTGTCTTTTTTCAGATATTTTGTGAGAAAAACTAACGCTGATACAGGCGTACATGAATTTTAGTTTTGACATTTCAAATGTGAAAATGTATTTGCAATAAATTTGTACAACAAATTATGTGTGGCCATTTTCCCCCTTTTAATATTGCATCACACAACGATTTCATGTACTTTAAAGTACCATAGCAAGCCATACATCATTGGAAAGCACAAATTGTAAGCATTCCGATGTTATTTAATTTTTTTTTTCGATAGGACAAACTGTGACAGAGATACGCGGTAATAAGAATTGGCGCCTTTTTTTTTTAGTCGTGGGCGACTCTATATCTCACTATACGGTCGGTTGGTTCCCGTTTTGCTTTTTTTGTTTTGTTTTGGTAATAACATTGTAACTATTCGGCCGACTCTAATGAAATTTGAAACCCTTATATTGTTTTACATTCTCTTTCGAATGATATAATTGTCAAAGTCCTCCCGATGTCAGCCGGGGAATTATTTGGCAATAACATCATAACTATTCAGCCGATTCTAACGAAATTTGAAACCTTTATGTTGTTATGCATTTTCTTTCGAATGATATAATTATCAAGGTCCTCCCAATGTTAATCCTGGAATTATTGAAAGTTTTGTAAGTCGTAAGATCATAAATCAAAATAAGTGAGAGCACGCGACTTTGGTCAGCAGACCTTGTTTAGTCTCGTGTGACTCTATATCTCACTATGACGATCGGTCCCCGTTTTGCTTTTTTATTGTTTTGGTTACAACATTGTATCTATTCGGCAGATTATAACGAAATTTGGAACCTATAGGTTGGTATATAGTCTATTTTGAATGATATAAGTATCAATGTCCTCCCAAGGTTAGCCATGGAATTATTTTGTTTCGGCAATAACATCATAAATATTCCGCCGATTCTAACAAAATTTGAAACCCTTATGTTGTTTTACATTCTCTTTCGAGGATGCACTAACACTAACCACGAGTCAACCATCCATACACCCTAAATCTATGTTTGATCATTGTTTAACGATAATATCCTAGACTAAGTAGAGTAAAAAAAAAATTTTTTAGTTTTGTAACAAAATATCTACATCAGAAAAAAATAGGAGTATGCGTCGAGGAGAAAGTTGGAATGGAGATATGATTGTTCGTCTATTTAATGGAAAGAACTGAAGTCGTCACTCTTTATACGCTAATTAAAAAAATAAAAACTACTGGTTCAATAGCCAGAAGTCAAAGAATTGGTAGGCCTAACAGTGCTGCAACAAAGAATAGCAATGATAATGTGGGGGAACTTATTATATCTCCTGAGGATAAAATCCGAAATCATCATTTATCATGATTTTTTTTCCCTAGTTCATCATAAGGAACGAGATGAGAGGTGAGAGCTTGAAAGGCTCGTCGAGCCTCCTTCCGGCCATCCTAGTATTGACGGAAGGGGTAGATGGGAGGGATACCCTGCCTCCCCCACCTCTCCACCGCTACACCCAGAGCCTTTACAGGCTCCGGCAAGATCGACCAAGAAGGCGGAGAACAGAGAGGGAGAGGAAGAGTAAATAGTAGATATAGGTTAAGTACTCTCAACCTATCCATATAATCAAGGTGTCTCAAGGACGGTATCATTTTTGTTGCTCTTCGCGGTACTGCTTCCAAAATGTTGATAGCCTCCTTGTGATGACGTGAGAACCATGCGTGAATACATTATGGCAAGTGTGACCTAACATTTGATTATATGTATAGCTTGAGAATAACTTCGAAAATTATATACCTAGCATTTCCATTGATAGAGCCTAATAGCCTTTTTGGTTTATTTCTAGCATCTAAACACTGCTTAGAGAACCTCAATGACCGATCTATTACAATTCCTATAATCCCTTTCATCTTCAGCGAAGTCCAACAAGCAACCTTCAATTTCATGTCAATTAAGAATACTAATCGTCCCAAGACAGAGCCCTGAGGTACTCCACTAATAGCCTCCATCCATTGCGATTTCTTTCTATTTAATACTACCCGCACAATTTAAAACATTCCGAGAAACTTCATACATTCACCATTCATGTACTTTTCTCCTAATAGGAACCTTATCAGAGGCCTTACGAAAATCTATGTACACCTGCTTCATCATTTAGGCATTATTTGGGGTTCTATGGAGAGAACCGAAGGTCTCCCGTTTCTCGGAAGGGACCCTTCTGTTCTGGGCAGTAGGGTGGACCTTTCCAGCTGCTATAGTGAATGCTCATCGGTCACTCGATGGCTCGCCTTTTCGGATGATACTGCACTTTACCATGAATTTTGTGAAAGTGGTGGTTTATGACGGAATTCGTGGACTACTCCAGGCTTAGATGATGCCACCGAAAAACTGGTCAGCCAAGGAGTGGTAAAGGTCGAGCATGTGATCAGAAAACAGGAGGTAGGAGCTCAAGATCGTGACAGGCTAGCCTAATTGGTGCGTGTTAATTGGTATTGCTACCACGTCAAGGAATATATGCCACAATCGCTGAGGTGTTAGCATTGCCACACCTTAGGTCATACAAACCGAATTTGCAAACGTGCTAATTCAAGTCAACCGTAAATTTGCTTCCTCGAAGCAATGTGGTTCGTATCTTTTACAGAAGGATCCCCTACCCTTTCAGGTTGTAAACCGACTCCCTTTTCGCGAGCTTAAGGAATTGGACTTATGGCTCACAGCGTTACCTGGAATGTCCTATGCTTCAATTGTTAAAAAGGCATCCTCTTCTGCTATTGGCGCTCCTGGCCCCTTTCCCAGAAGCTTAAGGCGAAGAGATGGCGGCATGAGGGGGCACACCCAGGCTCAGCAAAAAGAATAATCCTATTCCCTCACGTGACCATTTCCCGTAAAGCGAAGCGCCCCCCCTCCCCTCCCACACCAAATCGTTCGACTTACAAGAGGCAAACCCAACGAAGGTGGACGGAGACCGTCTTTCGTAGCTTCTAAAGCTGTTCCCATCCACGTCAAAACGTTTCGAGGCAGAGGGAGGAAAACGCTTGCATGAAGATCTCAATCTTTCCCGATACGTCCTCTAAAGCGACAGCGCCTTTAGGGGCTTTTACGGCCAACAGTTCCCAGACTTCTGCCTCCGGGACATTCCTGTTAGGGTCTTCTCATCGAAGAAGGCCCCGGCATCTCCTCCGAACTAGGTCTAGAAGGCATATTCCTTCAGTGGAATTGCCGTGGACTCTGGGCCAACTCGGAGGAGGTGCGGAGGCTCGTCTACTCTCGTTCCCAGGTACCTCTTTGTTTGCAGCAAATCATGCTGATCGCGTGCCGCTTGCCTACTCTTTCGCGTTATAAGAGTTTTGAAACCCAACCACCAGTGGATTGGGTCGGGCAGAAGGATGCAGAATTTACAACCAGCATGGCCATCGTTCTTCTATTCGCTATAAATACCTCATAGCTGTCAGTAGCAGTACAGCTACACCTAAATAAGAGGTATACAATTCTTTCTGCGTGCATTCCACTATCAGCATACTTCGATAGGGCGTTTCCCAGGGGGCTATAGGAAGCGGGCGATATCATTTTGTGCTTTCTACTTATAATTTTCCATATATATATATATATATATATATATATATATATATATATGGGTAAAAATCATGAGAGGTAACACGTAAATAAGTATAAATATTTGGTTGTATGTACTACCTAGGAAAAAAGAAAGATTGATTGGAATAGGCAATTTCGTAATCTTAATAACGTTTTCAAACTCACAATGGTTTATGAAATAGAGAGACACTGTATTTATACAAAGCAATGTTTTCCCAATGAGGTCAGATGTCTTTTTTAGGACCTCTTATAAGTTTGATTTGAGGAAGAAAGATAGGACTGGATCTAAAGAAAACAAACCGGGGCTAATATTTACATTTCTCTCCTTTGTGCTGGAGATTAGGAACGATTCAAAGATTTTCTGCTAATAAAATCATTTAAATGCATTAAATATATATATATATATATATATATATATATATATATATATATTCCACCTTTAGTACCTACATACAGACATACAAACTTACACGCAGGACTCGAACACACAGTCTCACTCACTTCCCCCACCCCCCACCATGACTCACACGACGCTCTACGCACTGATAAGTTGGTGAGGAGGAAGCTGATTGACTTCGAAATACTGCTTGCATTTTCATATGTGTGCAGGGCCGAGATGACCTGTGGAGTCCTTTCCTTGCCCCAACCCCAAGTTATTTGTGATTAGCTCAGTTGATTGATTGTGCTCCTGGTTCTATAGATGAGAGACGATCAGTGGTGTTATACATTTTTGTATATGATTATATAAATGATTGATTGGTGTTCTGTAGTGGTAGCGTGGCCGGTCGGTTAACCCATTAGTCACCCGAGGGCCTTTTAAGGTCGCGGCTTCAGTGATACGTAATCGTCCGAGGTCCTTTTGTGGCCTTTCATGTTTAGACTTGTATTCCCCTGATTATTATGATAATTCGTCAATTTGGGGTGGGTCAAACTCTTATGTTAATGAGTAATCATCTAATTAAAATACATAAATTGCTTAGGTCAGTACTTCTTTGTTTGTAAACCGAGATTTATGAATGAGAGTAACTTGACTCGGTTCTAGGCCACATCACAAGGCGATCACAAAAAAGACTTATTTATGGTTCCCTCGTGTGTAAATACCCATTTTTTGATTACCCTTCCTTTTTTGGTTTCAATACACTTATGTTTTTCGTTTTTCATGCAATAAAAATGAGGAAATGCCACAATTTATCATGTTATTCAAAGCTCACGGACGAGAAAGCCTATTTTGTCTGAAAAATAGAGCTCTATAGGTCAGAAATAGGCTCTGAACAACATTTTCAAAATATTTAAGATGAAAAAGGTTTCCCATGAATAGAAGCATTGTTTTCTATAAAATGATATACATCTTTTAATTGCATTTGGAAGCCCATTGTTCCTTCATCACGTCTTGTTATTTGCTTTAGGTATATTATGATCAAAATTGATTTACTTTTCTCATTAATACATTCCTTATGTACACTAGATATATGGCAAAGTTGGACAGGTGATATTTTGTAAAGTAATTTTCTACTGCCAAAAGGTTCATCACTGATCTTTGACCTTAATTTGTGTGTTTATTATCGTATGGGCAATTAGAAATGTTATGCTTACAAATATAGTTATCTTCTTGTAACTTTCCCATTCTTTATTTTGTTTATATTTGCAGAGCATACAAATATTTTGCAGTAGCCAATCCATATAAGTGTATACTTTATAGTATCGTATTTAAATATACATTGAGTATACAGTTCAGTAATTATCATACTTATAAAAAAAGTGCTGCTAAGTATTAACGGGTTTTTAATACTTGAAGAATCCCATCTAAATCTACACGTGCAATACACGACCTAATATTCACAAGAATTATACCTGAATGTGGCACGTGTTTTATGCGAAAATACTTGTCACATTCACGTGAAATCTTCTTGCAAAATGAACCAGATATTCTCGTCCTTTCAACGTATCAATTTCGCAAGGTTTACATATGAATTACGCAAGTTGTGCTCACCGGTTATCATTCAATTCAGCATAGTTTTAATTCTTTGACAATACACATTCTTTTATTTTATCTAAGACTTAAAAACCTTGCCCCAACTGAGCCATCTCATTCTGTGTGCATTAGATCATCAAATTCAGCCATTTTTCGCTTCACGTAACAATTTAAACAACCGATGTCGAGTAGCTGAATATCGTACCGAAATGATTATTTTAGTCACAGACTTGACAACATGATCAAACTTGATTACTTTGTTACATAGCATTTCTAGATGTATAAAGCAATGGTAAGCAAAGAATTTTTAAAATGTAGAAGTACAATTGATTATAATAGCGGTTAGTTTTTCTAATGGCAGAAAAGTTTCTTATACACACTGCTTGAACTCGGAAAAATAACTTCCCCACGGGTGTGACCTTTCAATGAAAGAATTCTAAAAAAAATCTGTTTTGGCAGAAAAATCAATAAAAACAATTTTAAAAAACATAGCTGCTAACTCAGATGTGTCTCAAATCTCTGTTGACACATCCAGATCATTTGCAAGATTTGTTTTCATATGACTGGCAATAGTATCAATTCTATTAGTTATTGTTTTTACTGATAACTGCTTTTCGTTGAATGACGAAATGATAATTGTATTTGAAAAATCTGCAAAAAGCTCATTAGCAGCTTTTAATATGGCATCTTCGATAAGTTCTTTATCTTCAAAAGCTTTTTCCCTTTTCCTACCAATTCAGAAACTTCAAAAGATGCAACTGTTGCTCTTTCAGAATGATAAACAGGTTTAGTAAAAACGCTTTGTTGTTGTGATAAAGTGTATTTCAAATTTTCCTTTTTTCTTTTGGAGTTCATCATTTATTGTGAACTTTTCAGTGTTAAAATTCTTTTGAATGGTATTAAAATGCCTCTTGACTTTACTTCTCTTTAGAATTGTCACTGCATAACAAACACATGCATTTCACCTTGAAAGATATAAAACATAATTGTTCTTCCAAATGAGAATTAAAATATGTTCTTTGTCTTTTGTCGCTCAAGTTTCATTCTAACTAAGCCGGTCAATTAACGAGGGCATGATTAGGGTCCCTGCAATAAACTGATTTGAGGAGTAGCCCACAAAAGGAATCCAGGGGCAAAAACATTTCCAAAATGGGACTGGGTTGCAACCATTTGGAGAGGGGGCCAACTCCCGCTCCTGAGGGTCCTCCCGGACCATAGTGATACATATAACCGTATTCGTGCATGCTGAAGGCACTCTTGACCATCAAACCCGTGAGGAGGTGGCAAACAAGCAGTAGTAGTTTATTCTACCCCTGCCCATCTTAAAGTCCATCACAATTCCCCCCTTTAGAGGTGCCCAGCCGGATCCATCCATCCATCTATTATCACTCTTCATCTAGGGAGAACTCGAACAAGGAAACAAGAAAGGAATGGGCGGTATCTCTCAATAACTAAAAAGTTACCCTAGAAAAACACAACGCACTAAAAATGCACATACCGTCACAATTTTTATTCAGTACAGGAAGAACAAGGAAAAGAAAAAAAGGACAAAGAATAGGAAAAATTCGCACCAACCACATCGGAACATGGAGATCACCACTAAGATGGTCCCCCTGAGGTCCATCCGCGGACAGAAGCCACCAGAGAAAAGCCTACCGTGTCAGATGTTATCCGCTGTACTAGGAATAACACTCGTGAAACTAATCGAAGTGCAGAATGGCTTCATCCCCATATGCGCCGAAACAAACGATTTAGACAAACTCCTGTCCGAAGAGGGCGCTAGCCTACAAAAAGGCATCGGCTTCGAAGCAAAAACCATCCCGCAATCAGCAGCTATTCGAAATGTGATCTGCAGCAAAGTGGAGAGCTGGGTTGGGAAGGACATTCAAGAAGAAATCAATGAATAAATTGAAAGACAACATAACTGGACATCGGTAAAGGAAGTTATCATATCCCGCGACCACATTTACGTTTTAAAAATAACTTTCAATTCTATGGAATTGGCTCGGAAGGCACTCTTGCCTTTAGCATGCACATTCTGGGCGAAAATATCAAACGGGAAAATCGCAGAGCATACAAATGACCTTTGTACGCTACAAATTGGAAAACCGCATCTCCGCAAATTGCCTCGAGAAGGAAAACTGCTTTAGTGAATGTGCAACGTAAAGACCAGATATCAAACCTGCCAAAGTACAACTAAAAGTGCCTCAACTGCAAAAGAGAGCACCGAAGTATGGTACTCCGCTGCCCCAAAGAAAAAAAAATGACCAACAAAAGAGAAGAAGAAAGCAGAAAAGCGAAACAAGTTAGCTACATGAGTGCTGCACGGAAAAGCGAGGAGATGCAACGAGCGATAGCATCTCCCGTAAACATCACAAACGACCTAAACACCTGCATCCTCGCTTGCATTATCCATGCAACCGTGTCAAACATCGTTTGACCTGATTGCTACAAACAACTACAAACAACTTTATCTTGCGATAAAGGCAAAGCTTGACTTAGGGATGTTGGTTATAGCCATCAGAAATCAACGGCCAAGGAGACTTTTTGCCTCTTCAGTCTCTCACTGGCTTATTTGGCAAAAGGACCCCAACAATCCTTATAGGGTTGGTGCTGGTACCATATTATAGAATCGTATTTGACTCAAAAATACCTCAAAGTTGAGCATTTTGAAGTCTTATAAAGTTCTATAATTGGTTCAGAGTAAATCGGTCCTCACAGTTCTTTACTGAGCGAAGGCATTTTTCGGACTTCCCTAAAACCGTTACCTCATTTACCCGGTAGCGACATGTAAATAACAAATGTATTTCGTCCAAAATTTCTGAGCAGCTAAAAATAAAAATCTTGATTTTTTTTAGGGAGAAAAAGGTACTGCTCGCGGTTTCTCCTCCCTTCTGTAACCTTCCCATGATCGGGGCGGGGGGGGGGGGGGGAGAAGAGGAGGAGGCCCGCGGCCGACTTGCTCCTGGAGAAACTCCCCACACTTCTGACTCTCAGTTCAAGTGAACCGATAGTGAAGTGCTTAATGGGCAGTCCAGAACAAGCTTTAGAAGAGGGTTTATAGCTGTGGGAGACGGAAATTTTTGAGTTAAAAGAGGACAGATTGGTGAGGAGGAAGATTGAGCAACCTCGGTAGTCAAAGGTGGAAAAGGTGGAATACCCTTGCCCGAAGGACAAGGGAGACCTCCTGATTTACGTGGATTCCGAACCACCGTCATGCATTCACTCATCATTCTTACTTCCTTTCTCACACTTTTAGCACCTATGTTCCTCATACAGAAGCGGGAGGACAGCCTAATCTCTGTTTCCTTATTCTCTTCATCTTTCATTCATGTGTTTATTGTAGCCTTCATGCCGTTTTAAGTTATCTTAGCTCTCAGCTTTGTTTATGTATTGTTTTGTTACTTTGTTTTTTTACTTTCCTTACTTTGTTTCACTTTTTACTTTCATGGGTCTTCTTTTTTTGTATTCCTTTTGAGTTTTTTCTTTTCGCTACTCTTGTTGTTATCACTTTGTTCCTCTATTTCACTTTAGTTTCACTTTGTTCACTTGTTTTACTATTAACTTTCACTTCACTATCATTTTTATTAAACTTTTCAATACTATAGTTCACTTATTACACTTTTACTTTACTATGTTCGTTTTATTTCTGTTTTACTGTTAACTTTCACTTCACTATCATTTTTGTTCAACTTTTTAATATAGTTCATTTATTACACTTTTAGTTCATTTGTTCGTATTATTTCTGTTTACACTTTTGATCTGTGTTGTCTTCAGGGTCGGTTGTTTCTTCCTATTTTAGTTGTTTAAATTCGGTTGTCTTATTATGGTATCAATCTGGTGTCTTGGTTGGTTGACTTTGTTGGTTGGGTTTGTTCAAATTCTAGTTAATGAAAGTGGTGAAATGTGTGGTAGGTTTTCATAGGTGTAAAATTGTTAACTAGTTTACCCTGGTGTTGAGGACATCACTAGCATACTTCTTCTTATTGTTTTGTTTAATTTTTGTAGCATCTGTCAATAATATTGCTGACCGTCTATGATGGTCAGGTTCTTCCATTGTTTTATAACTTGTGTTTATTCCTTTATTAGGTTCCTCGTCGTGGCTTTCAAGTAATTTTTACTTTGCTAACTATTTTGTTCCTAGTTTGATATGGTCATTTTTGTTTCTTTTATCTGTACCTTTTAACTTTTTATTTATTTATTCTTTGTCTTCTTTCTACTTAAATTTTAACTTGGGCACTTTGCCTCTTTTTTATCTGTGTTTGTTGTTATTGTAGTTAGTGTATCTATCTCTTCTTTTTATTTTCGTTGACTTTGTTATTGAATTATTCATTTCTTATTTTTAATTCAAATCCTAATTTGGGCACTTCGCCTCTTTTAGATTACGTTTTTTATTATTGCTGTTTGATTATCTTACTTTTCTTATTATTTTAGTTAACTTGTTGATTATTTTATTTTTAGTCTCTCTTTTCAGTTTTAATTTGATTTTAGCTTAGGCACTTTGCCTCTTTTTTCTTTATGCTTTTAATTAATTGTTCTTTATCTTCTTTCGGTTTTAGATAAAGTTATTTTGGGCACTTCGCCTCTTTTTATTAAAGTTTTTTGTCTTTTGTTTGACTTGTCTCGATTTTTGTGTCTTTGTTAGGTGTAGATTGATCTTATATTTTCTCTTGCACAGTTTCTTCCGCTGGGGAATAGCGCTGTTCTTCCTACTGTGCGTTGTCTGAATTGGGGTATCTCTAGATTATTTTTGAATGTTGGGAGTATTTCTTCTTTTACTTTGTCCCATATCTTTCTCCCTAGCCTCTAGATCTCCATATTGATCGGTTTGAGACCGGCTCTATCCTGTAGAGCCGATTATTGAATACGGTCGTTCCTTTTCGTGCCAGTTATAAGCAGTGTGGATTGCTTCTGCACCCTCTGCATCGTCCTGTGGGAGGTACAATTTACCATCTGCGTGACCACGGCCGGATACACGAGGACAGAGCGTACCAAGGCCATGTAGAGTTTCCTCTTATTTGTCAAGTTGAAGCTTCGGAAACGGTACAGTTTCTTCAGCTCTCTTTTGGCTAGGGAGACTCTGTTGTTGATGTGGCCCTTATATCCTGTTTTGGAAAGACGTAAGCCCAGGACCTTTCACTCGTTAAAGTACGAATAAATTTCATCCTAAACGAGGACGTCCTGTGTTTTCTGGCGGTTCATCGGAATTACCTGGAATTTCTGGCGGTTAGTCTTAATTTTCCACCTTTTTTCATAACGGTTGATGTTGTCAATCTCGGCAGCTGTCACCCTTGCTTGAACTCCAGCGTTCCTAGTGGGACTTGGAACGATTTGTGTGATGTCATCTACAAACTGCAGATAAATCGTATCGTCCCTCACTGGAGCAGGGAGGTCTATTGTGTACACTAGGTACAGCAACAGACTCAGACAGCTGCCTTGTGGAACTTCCTCCTCGAGTTCGAATTCGGGTCTTTTGTAGCCCTCGATCGCGATTTGGGCTCTCCTCTCCGTGGCATAGTCACGAAGGACCCTTTCCAGGGTTGGGTTTAGCTGGAGGTTGAGGATCTTAAATTGTATCCCTCTCAGCCAAACCTTATCAGAGGCCTTCTTTACGTCCCGCAGCACCACGTCTACGTACTTTCTCTCAGCTTTGCTGCATGCGAGTTTTTCCGTTAGGAGATCGAGAGCGGTCTCCGTTCCTCGTTTCCTGTAGAACCAGTTCTGCTGAGGGTCGTGTGCTCCTCGCTCGGCTAGTTGTTCTCGAAGCCTGTGAGCCAGGAGCTTCTCGTAGACATTCGCAACGAATTCCTGCAGGGAGATTGGCTTGCAATTTACCAGTTGATCAGGGGGTTTTCCTCCCTTAGGTATGATTATTTTAGCCATCTTAAAACCACCAGGGAAGTAACCCATGTTCAGGGAAGCGTTATAAATATTTGTGATTCCCTGAATGATCTGCTGTGAGGCATTTATCCAGTTGATTTTGGTTTGGTTATGCCCATCCAGCCTGGTGACCTTTGTTCAAAGGTTCTCACAATGACCATGACGTCCTCTGGCGTTATGGGACGGCCATGGCCCACCATCTCTCTGCCTTCCTCTACTTGATGTTGTGGGTGCGTGTGGTGTATAATCTGATTCAGGTCTTCGATCAGTTGGCCTTCGAATTCCTGGTCAAACTCTTCATTGTCTTATGGGGGTGGTACTGAAGACGCTTTTTTGTGGTGAGGATCGTTATGTGATCACTAGGACTGTTGGGCCTGGCTCACTATGGTAGTTGAAGGGAAGGCCTTCACTTGTTAAGATTATGTCAGGTTTGGTGGCTGCTGTTTAAGTGATATAGGTGGGAAAATCCGGCCCTATTCTTTGGATGTTTTTTCTTCCCATAATCAATTCCAAGTGACGGCCTCTTTCGTTGGTCCTACCATAGCCCACCGCACGGCATCTGACATTGAGGTCGCCTCCTAAGATTGTCATTCTGCGATGCCCAAACAGTGTGTAGAAGTTATTTATTTGGAGATAAGCTCGACGAGGGGGGTGATAGGCTGCTGATGTCACGAGGTCACATACCAATGTGTGGAGTTCGACCACCACAAATGATTCGTCCAATTCTGGTATATGTTTGAACGAGATGTTCCCATTGACAGCTATTGCAGGACCATAAAACCTTTCCTGAGAGTGATTCTTCATGACCACTCTGTAGCCCGGTATTTTAATTTACCAGATGCAGTGTCAATGCCGTGTTCTGTTATTAGAATGATGTCGGGGTCAAGCACCCGGAATATGATTCCACATGCCGTTGCTTTCCCCTCCCATCCGTCACGTTGAGTGTTAGGATCCTCATTCTGTTGCTTACTCTTTCCATTTTGTCTTTTTAGTGTTTCTGGGTTATGCTTTTCTTTCTTCCGTTTCTCTTCTTCCTGAACTCGGCGTTAGAAATTTGCTCGCAAGTGTTGTGATGTAGAACCACATTTTGGCGGAGCAAAGCATGTTCTACTGTTTCAGTGTCGATTTCGGCATCGTATTCCCATTTAAAAACTTTTGATTTAATCCCATGGAATATTTCTCTGGGTTCCATCTCTTCGGGAAAGGCAAACTGCTCGCATGAGTATATTTTGAGATTGATGTCATCCGCACGCAACATTTTGTTCTTCAATTTCTTCCCCTTGATCTTCTTTGTTTGAGGGGCTTCTGAGTCCAATGAGTCTGAGGACTCCGAAGCACCAGTAGTCGTAGACCCAATATTTTCCCTCTCTTCGTTATCTACTTGTCTCTGTTTAGGGCATGAGTTTTCACTTCGACGCTTCTTTTTTCTCTTTCTTTGTTTTATTTTCAATTTTTTGGGAGGGGGGGTTGGGTGTCGTCTTATACATTTGTCTGTTGGTCTGGGACCATCTGCAATTGTAGGACATCCTCAGAAAGGGGTTGTCCGAGAACCACATTTGGTCCATACCATTTTTGGAGAGCATTTGATTTAGCTCTTTAGCGAACGTTCCTGGGCGCGTAAGATTCATGATGTACGCGTGAATGATGCACGTCAAAATCTTAGTTGAGTTCTCGTTCTGTAGTTCTATGCTTGAGCGTAAGTTGTATTGGCTCTTTGTGTTTCCTCTTGTTTCTGTAGCTAATGTTTCTTCTTGATCACTTCTTTTTTGTCAGGGTAGGCCATGACCATTGACCTGTGTCCCTGCCCGCAGTTGACGAACTTTTCGAAGTTGTTTTTACACGTCCTCCAATGGTGGCCCTATTCACTGTATTTGGCGCATGTTTTTTTTGTAGGCTCCTTACAGTCTTTTTTCGCGTGCTGCTTCATTATGTAGCACCTGAAGCAGCATTGAACTTCAGGAAATTCTCCTTTCTCAATTTGTTATCCACTTACCTTGGCATTAAACATGAGCAGACCATGTTCTTTTGCCTTTTGGACCATTGTAGTCTCTGCAAAGACTACTTTAAAAACGTGAGTGTAGTCACTATTATCCCTCCTGTTCTTAAACATGACCACTTCGTCTACCATGGTCCAGTTTTGTCGAAGCTGGATTTCCTCCATGGGTCGAGTTGCCGGCATATCACGCTCCTGTAGGCCAGGATCTGAGATTGTACGGCAGGCTACAGACCAATTCCCCGTAGGACCTCAATGGCCTTTTCTTTGGTGGTGGCCTTAATGTCCTTCTCCTCGCAGATGGCAACATATCCCGAGCCACCTCCAGCAGTCTTATCATGGCAATACTTAATTTGCCATATACAACCTCGACTACTTTTTCTCTGCTGGGCTTAGGTTGTCCGTCGATTGACCGCAGAGGGATTCTGGTCGTGTTATCTTGGGCCATCTTTTCGAGAGAGTGGCCCTTCTGGGCGATAATCTTCATATGCTCTCTTATGTTTTGGTTGTAGTAATTTGATTTGATAGGAAATATTCGTGCTCCCTTTCTTATTGCGGTGGTACTCTGTGATCGTTTGGGGTGACTCCCTCTTCTTCGTAACTCAGCAGCATCCCTGAACGTAAACTGCCAAATGGGGTGGATGAATGATGATAGGTGAACCCAGGGGGGAGGGGCCTCACGAGGACTTTTTGTTGGGGTGCCGCCCCTCGCGGGTTTGGGTATCAGAACTGCATCCGGCATACATAGAGACGGGTGTTGCTTTCTTCTATGGTCCTGTCAGGTCTCCCAGGATGGGGGAGTGGGGGCGGGCCCCACGTCCCTTTCCAGGAGTTGCAGTTATGTCCATGGTCCGGGTGCCTCTGACGCCGAGTTCCACTGTGGGCTACTCCTGAAACCAGCTTGCCTTGGCACCCCCAATTATGACTATCACAAAGAACACCATAGTTGGGACTAGGCAAGATGACAGCAGGCACTCCATTTCATTTCAGCTTCGTTACTCCGTCGAGGGAGTGTGGAGGGGGGTAGGTTGACATAAAGTCACCTAGGAGCAGCTTATAAGTTTCGCTTCTCGAAAATCCCCGTAGGGAAAGTGATAAAATATTTCACGTTTTTGCAGCTGTTCCCCTTTTCTTTACCTCCTTTATCGGGTAAGAGATGTGTAAGTTAGCGTTCTTTATTCAATGAAGCCCTGGTTTGTTTGACATGGTGTAAGAGTATATGTAGGTAGGGGATAGAGAAGGGTGTGTGGACAGACAACGGAAAGTAGACCAGTTGTGAAAAGAGAAAGAAGTGTGGAAGGGTGAAAAGTGATGCTAGAGCCTGGTGATCAGGTCTATTGCTTTATTTTTTTTGTTTTGTATTTCCTTTGTTGTCTTTCAGTTTGTTTATATATACATATATATAATATGCTGCTGTGTTGATAATTGCATTATTAATCACTTTTAATGTTTGCTAGGTGTCTTTGTTTATCCGTGTATTTTGTAATGTGTGTAGTTTGTGTATTTTGTTTCTTCTTGGATGTCTTGTTCGGTGAGTTTCGGTCTTCATTGGTAGATTTGAGTCTTCATCGGTAGGTTTGTGTCTTCATCGGTGAGTTTGTAGAAATCTGTGAGGTTTCACAGATAGGTTAGCTTTTTCTTAGATGGGGTAAAAACATCTATATAATCATGCGTAGAACGGCACTTCTGCTCCGTCAGCTAAAACACTAGCGGAGCTTGGAAATCTGGCGCGACTTACTGCTCTTCTATTCTGGTCAATCATTTGGACGATTTCATCGTCCAATTCACGGTTGACCTTTTCCAGCATATTCCTTGTCCGTTCTTCTATGACAATGTTAATGGGACTTAACCCCGCCTCCCGGTGCAGCTCTTCTTGTATTCTTCTCTCTACTCTGTGTGTACCTGTAATTAGGTACGCGCATTTATTCTGCACCACTTGTAGTCCCCTCTTCTGAATTTTCGAGACACACAAGAGGGCGGAAGCGGGGTATAGCAACGTCGATCTTACAAGTCTAGATCTTTTTCTTGTTGCTTTGGCGAAGATTTCTGAACCTGCAATTAGGTACGCGCATTTATTCTGCACCACTTGTAGTCCCCTCTTCTGAATTTTCGAGACACACAAGAGGGCGGAAGCGGGGTATAGCAACGTCAATCTTACAAGTCTAGATATTTTTCTTGTTGCTTTGGCGAAGATTTCTGAACCTATATAGAGTCTTGACTGCAGCAGTGGCCTTGGTGATTCGTTCTTGGACGTGCTACTTGTACCCGGATGAGGTAATCTTCATTCCGAGTACATTGAACTCCGTGGTGTAGGGATATCGTCTATCCCCCACCCTGACGTCATAAAGTAGTCTCCTGCCTATGGGGACTACTTTCAATTTCTGTTGCTGTCATTCGAGCTTGCCAAGGCGCATTCCTCCATGGACAAATGATCATCTGGGTGAAATCATCGGCGAATTGAATGTTGAGGCAAGTGGGGCTTACAGGGGCTGGGACATCCGCGGTGTAAATCAGGTAGAGAGTGGGGGACAGGCACTTCCCCCCCCCTGCAGGAGGCCCGCAGTGAGCGGAAACTTTGGTCCGTTCGTGCACCCTAAACTGATGTACACCGCTCTCTCCATGACATAGTCACAGATAGTTCTTTCTAAGTTTTCACTTAGGCCAAGTCGTAAGATCTTGTACTGCATTCCCCGTTGCCACGCCTTATCAAACGCCTTTGATACATCCCGACAAACAATGTCCACGTAACTCTTTTCCCGTTTTGCTTGGGCCAGCTTTTCCGTGATGACGTTAATCGCCATCTCCGTACTTCGCTTCCTCCTAAACCCGAATTGGTGTGGGTTATAGAGTGAGTTCTCCTCCAGGTGAGACACCAGTCTTTTGTTGAGGATCTTCTCGACGAGCTTCCCGCTAAATGCCAGAAGTGAAATTGGCAGATAGCTCTCCTTCAACGTTGGGTTCTTTCCGTGCTTAGGCAAGAATATCATCTTAGCCGTTTTATAAGCATCCGGAAAGCATCCCGTGTTCAGACAGGCGTTATATATTCTTGTCATTCCTTCGATGACATTTGTTGGTGCCTTTTCAAGGTTAAGCTTTGTAAGCCCCGATTGTCTTGGGGCTTTTTATTGGAATGAGCGGAGCGCGCCGAGTAGTTCTTCTTCTGTAATCTCGACGTCTCCGTCGCGCTGCCTATCCACCTGGTGGTGAGGGTGTGTCTTGTGTATTTGTTCGTTAAGTTCGTCGATGATGTTGCTTTCGAACTCTAGGTCATAGTCTTCGTTCTCCTCTTCGGTTACACTGAAGATATTTTCCCAATAACTTCGGAATATTTCTTCAACTTTTTCCTCTTCTGTTTCGGTTTCCATCATCTTTCTGAAGCTCGATCTTATGATTCTTCTTCCCAGTATATCCTTTGAAAGTTCGGATCTTTCTCCAAAATTCTTTGGGAATCGTTTTGTGATCGAGGTTATCGATCGCGTCCCCCATCTTCTATTCTGCTGTTCGAGGATCAACTGGTTCAATTCTTCTTTGATTTCTTTACTTCGCTGCATCGAGTAAACTGATCCATTGACGATGTTGAGTTCATACATTAATTTCAGTTCACGGTATAATTCCTCCATATATTCGGCCCACTCGTAGGTAGAGATGGTCTTATTTTCGGATTTAGGGATACAAGCCCTATCTGCGTCGATGAGATGGTTATTGAGGTCATCGAGTGCCTTGTCAATCTCCTCGAGAATCGCCTCGTCAAAGTTGGGCGGATCGTAGGCTTCGAGAAGGTGCGCGTACCGTGTCCAGTCTACTCTTTTGTAGTTCTTTCTGACTACAGCTGGAATTTGTATAGGGTTCCAGTAGATAGTGAGTAGGATCCCTATCTGGTCACTACATGGTACCTGGACTGGTTTCATGTAGTAATTGAACGGAAGCTGACGATTCAATGACAGATGTCTGGCTTTGTGGCATCTCATGCTCTATAATAAGGTGGGGAAGTCGGGGCCTATTCGCTTGGCAATATTTCTGTCTAGTAACAGGTCCAGGCTTCTCCCTATACCGTTGTAGGTCCTGTAACCAGATTATCGGCATCTGGCGTTCAAATCCCCCATTAATATAGTGGGGGCACCTCTGCCAAATAGGCCAGTGAGAGTGTGAATTGGTAATACATCTCTCCTTGGCGGTTGATATCCGGTAGCAATGACTAACTTTCCTAAGTCGAGTTCGACCTCAATCGCGAGGTAGGATTCTTCTAGGTTCCGTATCTGCTCGTATTTAATCCTTTCTTTATTGCAATAGTGGCTCCATCGTACCACTCCTGCGAATAATTTGTGATCAACACATCGTAGCTCCAGATCTTCATTTCTGTTCTACGCGTGTCGATCCCGTGTTCTGAAATCAATATGATGTCTGCATCAATTTCTCTGAATACATTTCCGTAAAGAATTCCTTTCGTCGTCCAGCCGTTGGTGCTGATTTCCATTATCTTCAGTGCGTTCCGTAACATAGTGAGTTGTTTTTACCTATGTTTCTTTTTAGTCTTCTTCTTCTTGGGGGCTGGCTGGGCAGTTTCACTCGGCCCAGGGTTTTCCTTTTTCGGAGGGGGACTCGGGGTTTTCGACCTGCTCTTCGTAGCTCGCGTACGAGTGCAGGGGCCTTCTTCGTTGTCAGACGAGGAGGATCCATCCTCACTTTCAGCCTTTTCTTCTTCTTCGTCTTCTTCGGTTTCTTCCGATAAGGAAGCTTCAATAATCTTCTCTAATCCAGACTTGACGCTATTGTTCTTTATGACTGAGTCCTTGAATGCCTTGGAGCATTTGGGGTCTTTAGGCATAATTACTAAAGGGAGATTGTTCGCTTTCAGGAGAGCGTTAAGCACTTGATTATAGCAGCCGGGTTTAACTGCATTTGCCACATTTGCGTGGGTTATGCAGATTAAGATTTTCGCACTCAAATCTCCGGTGAAACTCATTTGTGCAAGTGCCGATGCAGGCTTTACCTCTGCATTCTTCTTGGCGGCGTTTGCATATGTAACTTCTTTTGCTTTCCTCTCTTCTTCTTCCTTTCTTCTGATGATTTCGTGGCGCTTGGGGCAGTTCAGGGCCATGGTTCTATGCTCCCCTTTGCAGTTCAAGCATCTTTTCGTGGTGCTTTCACATTTGTCGAATGGGTGTCCTTCTGTGGCGCATTCACTGCACCACAGTTTATTCTTATCCGGGCATGTCGTCGTTGTGTGCTCTTCGAGTTTATAGCATACAAAGCACATTTTATGCTATTGAATTTCTCCTGTTGGATGTTTTCGCCTGGTATTCTCATATTGAATACCATTATTCCATTTTGTGTTACTTTTCTTGCCATGTCTGTCGTAGAGAAAGTTATTTTAAAGACGTGGGTGTGTTAGCGAAATTTTATTATTTCACGAACTTAGGCCCATGGGTTACTCTTGGTAATTTCTTCCTTTAGTTCCTCGGGTTTATGTTCGCCCACCCAGCTCTCCACTTTGCGGCAGATGACGCTTCTGTTTGCTGCCACTTGTGGAGGGGTTTTGGCTTCTAGGCCAGTGTTCCTTAGGACTCTCGCACCCTCTTCCGATAGGAGCTGGTTCACGTCCTTGGTCTCGGCACACATAGCAATGAATCCTGATGAAATTTCAAGAAGTTTCACTAGTGCCACTTTTAATTCAATGTAGAGGGTTTCGCATAGGTTCTTCTTGGCGGGGGTCTTCATTCCGGGGATGGTCCTTAGGGGAGCCCTCTTAGTGAGGGCCTCCATATTCTTCGTTTTTCTCTTGTAATGTCTTCTTTTCTTGTAACCAAAGTGTAGTTATTGTGTTTTTGGAGTGAAAAAGAAAGTTAGGATGTGGTAAAGGAGGTAAAGGATGGTGCAGGTAGGCTTGTGTATGAGTCCAATAAATGGTGAGAAACGCTCCAGTCCATTTTCCTGTTGTTCCCCCGCTCGTTTGCTGCCAGAATGATGGGTGATAGATGGATGGGGTGGGTCTGGAGTGGGGACCTCAGAGGGTTGAGCTTGGTGGACTTGATGCATAGCAGCCGAATCAAGGATCGCTAAGTTTTTGCCACCCCCTCACGTGTACATACGCCATAACTGCATCCAACTACATAGAGACGGGAGTACTTCCCTCTATGATTCTGGCCGGGTTTCCCGGGCGATGGAGATTTTTCCTCCGTCCAGGACTCGCAGTTATGCCCCAGTATCGAAATAATTTCTGACTTACGATTCCGCTGTGGGCTAGTCCTCAAACCAGTTTTCACATAAGCCCTTAATTATTTCAGTCCAAGTGACCGGCATAGTTAAGACGAAATCAATGAATGGCAGACATCCGAGCAGGTTCGCACGCAGAGCGATGGACGGGAGCAGTGAGGTGCATAAGCCCTCATTGAATCACGAGACTTCAACGTAAAAATAAATAGCTCTCTTTTGAAGGTTGAAGCGGGGTTCACCGTAAACCTTCCAAAATAGGTGTTCGTCTATGTAGGCAGTGCTCAAAATCCGTCACTAAGCAAGTAAAAATGCTGTATCCGTAGGTTCTCAGCAGAGCGCAAAAGTCGAATATTCAGCCGTCCCTGGTTTGTTCGAATTTCAGTAAAGCTTATATTTGAAAAAAGAGTGAATGTAAATTGTTCCTTAAAATCTATTTTGACGCTGATTGGTCATTTTTTGCAGTACTTATGTGTAAAACATAAAATTTGTCTCAAGTCTGATATAATGAATTAAATATGAATGACTGCTCCGGTTGCCTTAGCAAGTCTGATTCTCTCTACCTTTGTGAAGATTGTGCTACTGCCAGATTTTATTTCGCACCGAGTTTTCAGCGTTATACCGCGCGTTTGGTGAATCCTTACTTACGAGATTTTTAGCAGTAATACTGAGGAAATTTTAATTTACGATTTTTGTTAATTAAAACTGTGAAATTTTTTCACTCGCTTCGTGCGCCCATAGCGAGGAGTGAACTTGCTTCCTCCCTCACCCTCCGAATTCTTCATCGAGTCTCCTTGGTTGAATAACAACCTGCAGGCATTTGAAAAGCGTCTACACGGAAGGTAAAGTGCTATTTGGACTGGGACACTTACCTCAAACTATCTTTGTTCTTCTCTCTTAATAGTGGTGATAAGTCTTTTTCAAAAACTACGCACACTCACACTTCCAAACACTCACAATCACTCCGCGGGGTATTTTTTCTTCTGATTAAGTTTATTTTTCCAATCCTTGTACATGAGGATATGGAGGGATAAATGAGGGAGACCCGGAGGATACCGCTGAGAACCCTCTCCGATGGCACAAAGCCTGATCGGGGGGCGGTCTTCTAAAAAATTCACGGGGATCTAGGGATTGCCCTAGTAAGGCTAATTGACACCCATAACGGATATTCGGCTATTTGCCAAATGGAGAGTGACTGCGAAGTCCTTAACTCTCCAAAAGCGGCAGAATGCCTAAAAGCGATCAACCTCAATCCACACACTCCACCTCAAATCAAAACACAACGTAGTATTATCATTCGCCGCCTCGATCCTTGGGTTGGGGGCACAGCATAGAGGAAATTCATGCTGAAGGGGAAAAGAACCACACCTGGGCGAAGGTAGCGGAAGTCATAAAATTCAAGGAATACACACACGTATTCAAGGTTGTTTTTTGTAATACGGCAATGGCGGTTAAGGCCACGGAGGGAGGTATGCTCCTCTTTAACGTCCGTGTCTGCCCTGAGCAGATCGAACATGAGGAATTTATCGACCGCCAGATGTGCTTCAAATGTTACAAGTATGAGGAGCACACCACGGCCAACTGCCCCAGGTTTCCGGAACGTACTTCTGTGCTCTATTTGCGCGTCGGAAACGCATTCTTGGAGCAGCTGTAAGAGCGCCTCTATGAAGTGTCTGAATTGCGCTGGAGAACATAAGACGCTCTCTATGGCTTGCCCGGTTAAAAAAGAAATCTTGAAGAAAAAGGCTAACAAAAAAGACAAGAGGAAGAAAATAAAATGAATAGCACCTACGCCAGAAGAAATTGATGAGGAGTTGGATAAAATTAATGATAATTTATTAAGAGTCGATAAGGAAGCCATTCCTCAAGTTAAATATAAAACTCTTGCTGCCCCTTCCTTGATCCCTAGAATGAAATCTCTCGTGAGGGAATACGGGGAACGGATCAATGAAGTGAACCTCACTGGCCCCAACGTCACTACATATAGACGAACACAACAGATACGTGACGAATTAATGACTCTTATTAGGGACCAACAGAATGTACTTTGGAACAATTTAATAGACAGACTAAACATAGAAACCGACTCACGTACATTCTGGCAAACTGTAAAAAGATTAAGAGGCGGACAGCCACAAAAGACCACAAATCTTAGACGTGACAATACCGAAATTACTGTCGTGAAAAAAATCCAAGAGGAATTCAGGCTCTTTTGGGCATCTATATTTAAGATATCTCCGGAAAATAATGATGACTTTGATTTATACTTCGAAGACGGAATTATAAATGACTTGAATGACCAGATACACAGAACCCATCCTCACTATTGTGTATCGCAGGAAAGGGAAATGGAGGTACTCGGCGGTATAATTACTGCCGAAGAACTCTCAAAAACCTTAAAATCCTTTCGTCAGCGAGCATCAAGGCGTACAAGACTGACAAGGGAGAATTTTATTCGAGCCCCGCCTAACATCTTATTGGGGCTCATGAATATCATCAATGCCTGCCTGAATGTGGGTTACCTTCCTGACCACTGAAAGGTAGCAAAAGTGATATTCATTCCCAAAGCTGGTAAGCCACCGGGCAATCCAGCTAACTTCAGGCCTATATCTCTCTTAGAATTTGCAGGGAAAGTCTTCGAGAAGATATTGGCTAACAGGGTAAATTCGTTTCTCGAGGACAATTCTCATAATAACCAGCAACTTGGCTTCCGAATGAAGCGAGGAACGGACACGGCGCTAGCCGTGATCACCGAGAAGTTGGCAAAAGTAAAAGCTGAAAGACGCCACGCAAATCTGGTACTTCGCGACGTCAAAAAGGCCTTTGACAAAGTATGGAGGAGAGGCCTGCAATATAAAATTCTACAACTAGGCCTCAATCCCATACTTAAAAGGATCCTATGCGATTACGTAATGGAGAGGAAGGCGTTTCTGAACATCAAGGATTTCTATGTCCTCGAGTTCGAGCTCGAGGCGGGGGTGCCTTAAGGTGGGTGCATAAGTCCCCTGCTCTACAATATATACACCATCGACCTTCCCCGACCTCTGACGGAAGGTTCGTTGTACGTCACGCCCAATTTGCCGACGATATAACAATGATATGTACGACACCTTATCGGAATGCGAATTACATGGCACAGAGTATGGCGGTAGAAATTGAAAACATCAACTCTTTCGAGAGAAGATGGAAGATATCTACCAATGCCCAAAAGTTCCGTGTAATTCGACTATTCCGACGGACCCTCGCAGTCATCCGTGTTGGGGGTGCACATATTCCATACCGCGCGGAGGGCATGGTTCTGGGACTCCACATTACGACTCGTGGGTATGGGAGTCATGTAGCAAAAACTACATCGAATGCATGGAGGGACTTGGTGGAACTTTTCAAGTTCATAAACCTGAGTACCTCCAACAAACTTAAGATCTACAATGCATGCATTCGATCAAAACTCCTGTATCCGAGGGTCCCTATAAACGCGATTTCCAAGACCCAAGTCCTTAAACTACAAAAGGTCTAAAATAAGGCGGTCTACATCATAACAGCAACCCGAAGGAGAGAGCGGAGAAGGCAGAGTGAGCTCCATGGTGAACTGGAGATAACCCCCATAAACGTGGAGCTTCACCTGAGAGCAACTAAGATCTGGGACAAAGTGTACCGGCACCTTCCTCCCGAGTTTGTGCTTGAGCATATGGACTTTTATGACATAGGACGCACAATACCCTTTAAAAGCAGCAGACTACTCATTGACGAGGACATAGACCCAAGGTTCACTTAGATTTTTTTCACAACACCAAACACAAACAAAGTCATACAATATCATTCACTAAATTAGCAAACTGCTAATTATTTTCTAAACTTCCCCCAAATTTTAGCGCGATAAACTCGCCAAAAGTGTTAAAAAAAGCAATAAAAAGAACAAAAATACAAAATAACCAAAGTAATAAAAACCCCCCTTAAAGTCTGGGCATAAACTACCCGGATAAGGAGATGCAAGTCTTCACAAAAAAACCAGTAGAGAGCAAATAAACCTGCTGCTACATAGGCTTGAATGCCTTCTACATATATAATATATATATATATATATATATATATATATATATATATATATATATATATATATATATATATATATATCACAAATTATATAACGAAACGTAAAGAAAGCCAGGGATGCCCTTTCACCAGGGACCTGTCTTTCATTCTTCTTTTAATTTTCACTTTCCTATAATTTTCCCCATTTTCCTCACATTTTCTCCTACTAAATAAACCCTTTGCTACTATATTTCTTACTTTTATATGTATAATGTCCAATTAAACATAAATTTGTTATTAAAATCTGCCTAATCCTGATTGGCTAAATTTTGTATATTTTATGTTTACGTATAATAATTATATATAGAGCAGCATTTTGCGAAAAAGTGTGATTCGCAGTTATTCTCCTATAAATACGAAGTTGAATCCTGCTCTAAATTTCCTTTACCTTTAGAGGAAACTACCATCACTCTGGTTACCCAGCTTACCAAACTACAAGGGAGAGAAATCTTCCCGCAGCCATAAGGGTACCTTCAACGCCAGATATCAGGAATCCGGATATAAAACATGCATCGGAATTGGAAGGAGCCTTGATTCCTTCCTGGGCAGGAACATCGTCCAACGCATAGGCCCTGACTTTCCCATCTTCGTCAGAGCAAGAAGTGCCACTAAACCAGACATTCTTCTGTCCAGTCGTGAAGTACCGTTTAACATCTACATGAAACCAACCAAGGCACTATTTAGTGATCATATAGGGATCCTACTTACAATCAATAGAAACCCTATACAAGTCCCAGCTGTAGAAAGAAAGAACTACAAATTGGCAGACTGACCACGGTACCATGATCTCTTCTGAAATAACCATCCTTTGTTAATAGATGAGGCAGATCGAATATGTATCCCGAAATCCACCTATAAATCCATCTCAACTTATAAATTGGCCGATTACATGAAGGATTTGTACCATGAACTGGAAGTATTATATCATATAAACACCAGAAGAGCATCAATAGACTCATTACAAAGAATTAGAGATAAAAGAAAAAAATTAACCAATTAATTTTGAAATAGCAATGGAGAAGATTGGACGATGCGATAGAAAGTCTCGATCAGGATGCATCTTCCAAAGAATTTTGTCAAAAAATATGGAAACTCAAGGAAAAATTGTAGCGACTGGCGTGTACGTCCAAAATAGGACACACGCGAGAGTCGCTAGAGCACATAAAGTACAACGAGAGAGAAAAGTAAAGTTAGCGCCGTTTACGAGAATGTCACACGTTAGTAAACGGAGCACAGCTATTTCTGTTAGATTGGTTGAGGCAATCTTTGGCAAACATAATAATCAAAGCAGAATCCAGAATAAACCGGTTAGCTATCACTGTTAAACAAATAGAAGCCAGGTCAGAAAGCTGTCTCCATGGCAACATGCCACCGCCCACAGAGAATTTTACCCAATAGTCGGAGTGCCTTTCTTATCAATATGTTTGGCAGTAGTCAATCAAAAGTCGAGTTATGATAATACCGACAAATCAACAGGCCGGTACATAAGAGGTAGGTATGGCTCAGTTGGACGAGGAACTTGTAGGACGTGGCCTAAATTTGATATGTATATAACTGTGTGGAGCCAGAACAGAAGAGAATTAGATTACTGTTTTATATAGCAATATATCGCGTTATAGATAGTTCAGTCCGATCTCTCGGATTCGCGTAATTCATCTTTGTATATAGTCGTTTACATAATGCAGACATTAAGGTGTAACTCATAAAGGCTTTATTCGTCTGGCCTCCTTAGACTTTGCTCGCACTTGACCTCGAACTTAATTTATATCAGAACTTAGAATTTGAAACTTACTTAAAGAACTTTTGTAAAGTGCAATAAGATCTAGTTCAATAATAATCCTATTTTGCTTTGGTGACTTCAATATCCTAACGTTCCTCATTCTCTCTGCTTCAAGGCCTTATTAATCGGGAAAACAACAGTTGCGCATTCTCTTCGTTAATCGCAATTCCTCGCGATTACATAACTCCCGAAATACCGGTGTTCTACCCTGGTGTGGTCTATCCTCATCCTCTGGGCTATTTTACCCCGTCGCTAGTATAAGACCGCCCCTCGGCTTAGGGCACCCCATAGCAATCAACAAATAACTCTGGGGGGAAATAAGGAAGGGCAACGCACATCAACCGGTGCATCTGTATCAATCGGAGTCCTCGCCAAAGGATTACGCTATAACTCGGTAATCTATCACCATTACTGGCAGCCAGCGTCCCCCTTCCAAGGCTCTTGGGTTGTCCTCACGATTACCTTCAAGGGTCCCTCATAATTAGGGACGACCTTCAAAGAGACCCCCCATAACTGGCGACCTTCCAAAGCACACCAATAAAATCACACATGATGAAGGAAATTGAAATGGAATCATATCATGGAAGCATGAAATCAAAGGAAGAAGGCATGGAAGAAATATTCCGTTAATTTGGGGTAAATATATCCAATATAACTGACGATGAAAATGAGGACTATACCAAAGTTTGAACATGAGTTTATAGCCGAACAAAAAACTCAGATACCTAAGATGCACCCGCATCACCAGGTGGGCAGGCAGCGGAAAGCTGAGATAACCGAGGAAGAAGTATTAAGCGCGCTCCGCTCATTCCGTCCCAAATCCTCAGGGCAATTTGGGCTAAAATGCTATTTTTTTTTAAATGCCACCAGCAAATATCATAGAAGGAATGAGAAGAATATTTAACGCATCTCTGAATACAGAATACTTTTCCATGCTCTCAGGACGGCTAAAATGAGTTTAATAACCAATGCGGGAAAGCCACCAAAGAAGCAGAAGAGCTACCGTCCAATTGCACTACTAAAAATCGGCAGAAAGCTCTTCGAAAAAATATTAAGTCAAAGACTGATCACCTACCTGGAAGATAACTCGGTATACAACCCATTTCAATTCAGTTTTAGGAAAAAAAAGAATTACAGAGATGGCAATCAATGTCAGCACCGAGAAGATTGCCCACAATGTCCACTTACGTGGATATTGTATGTCGGGATGTATCAAAAGCATTTGATAAAGTTTGGCAAAGAAAGATGCAATTTAAGATCCCACAGCTTGGACTAAGTGAAAACTTAGAGAGAAGACTGTGTGACTATGTCATGGAGAGATCGGCGTAAATCAGTATAAAGAGGGTGGAATGACCAAGGTTTGTGCATAAGGCAGGCCTCTCTCGCGAGAGGGGAGGGGTGGCTTGAGACCACCTCTTTACTCGATGTTCATCGCAGACGTTCCAGCGCCAGGCAATCCTACTCGCCTCAACATTCAATTTGCAGATGGTTTCAGCCAGATAATACATTACCCGTACCGTAATGCGCCAACGGGCGCTCGCAAGCACGGGGGCAGAAATTTAAAGACAACAACTACAACACCAAATGGTAAATAAAATAAAACAAGAGAAATTTAATGTTGCCACGATGGAAGGACCCTACTATCAGATGTCAAATTGGGGGATAGAGGCTATCCCTACACTAAATAGTGCAATGTACCCGAGATGAAGATTACTTTGACCGGGTACAGAAAGCACGTCTCAGAACTCTATATATGTTCAGAAACCTCACAGAGATCGCAATACGAAGATTATTTCAGCTTTGGTAATAGCTACGCTTAAATATCTCGCTTCCACACTCTCCTGTATCTCAAAGAAAAGACTACACACAGTGTAGTATAACTGCGTACCCAGGGCCGGATTATGGTCATGCGGGGTCCTGGGCCTTCTACTTTAGCGGGGCCTCTGTTACCATATCTTCCCTGATAACAATTTGGTTGTGATTTTATTGATGTTAACTCCAGCCATGGCGATAAAATCAACATATAGTGGTAGAGGTAAGATGATGAAACAGTGCGCTTTACTTTGTATTTTTTATTTGTTTTCATGTAATTGTTTTTTCAAGGATATAAAATAAAACATATATGGAAATCTTTATCGACAATTATCAATATTTTTTCATAGAATCATATTTTTTATATAGAAAGTCATATTTCTATAAAATCATTTAGTTCTAAAATGGGATTAGACCGCGTTATTTCTTGATTTGGACTTTGCAAAAATGTCAATTATATCCTGAAAATCAATTTCTTTGGTTAAATCTAATTCAATTGTCATCAAGGCGAGATTAACAAGTTTATCCAGTAACAGTGTTGAGAGAAGCTGGCTCTTCACTCTTTTTGAAACTAAAAATGACCGTTCTCCTTCTGCATTTGCAATTGGGAGTGTTAAATACAAACGAAATTATGTGTCAACATTTGGGAAGGTTTCTACAATTCCAACTGTGCGTATTTGTCTGAGACCAGGAAGTGGTGTGCAGTTTTCAAGCGGGATTTACTTTATATATGCAGAAAACTGAGCCATCTCATCTTTAAATGTTACCTGAAGGTCTGCAAAGAAATGCTTCTGCAAATTTGTAGCAGCATCTCTAAGTTCAGGCTCTGACAAAGTAGTGATACTAAATAGGAACCTAAACTTCTCCTGGAGCTTTGAGAATACTTCTTTCATCTTTGTTAAGTCTAATGTTAAAAATAAAATGGCAAAGTATGTTGATATCTTAAAATTATTCCTGGGTGATAGTATAGTGTACGAGAAGTGCAGGCAAGCGGTTAAAACCTTCGTTTGAATGAGTCTTTTTGAGACTCAGGATGGCCAAGTGGATTCGCCGCTGGCTAATAGTGGTCCAGCGACGCGGGAAGCTGTTCGCAACTCGCCTACGCTATTATTTTTTCTTTGCCCCTTTTCCTTATCCCCTCTATCTACAATGGTGCCCAGACCCGGGAGGGGGAGCTTTAGCTCTTGGATAACATTTCCAAACGTGCTCTCTTCATTTCTTCAAAATACGCTCCGCTTCTAGGAGGTGGGTTGTATAGCGTACGAGAAGTGCAGGCGAGGGGCTTAAAATCTTCGTTTGAATGAGTCTTTTTTGAGACTCAGGATGGCCGAGTGGATTCGCCGCTGTCTAACAGTGGTCCAGCGACGCGGAAAGCTGTTCGCAACTCGCCTACGCTATTATTTTTTCTTTGTGCCTTCTCCTAATCCCCTCTATCTACAATAGCTCTGCTTCAGTGTTTGCCTCTTCAAAAAATTGTTTCCTTTTGCTCGATCTTTGGTGATCAGCACTGTAACTGTGGTTCTTCACTAGAAGTTTAGCCTTTTCTTCAAAGTCCTCAAATGTTACATCACTGCGCAAACAACTGACAAAGTGCAACAGGCATTCCCAAAGACGTGTACATGTTTCTAGGTCAGTTTCAACTTTCTGAAGACTCTCTTGCCTGTGGCATTCAATCGCCCCAAAGTACATTCCCAGATTACACAAAGAAGTGCAGTTTCAAAATTCTCCACTTTTGTCACCAGGTTTGATGCTTTCCCTCTGGTAGTTGCTGTTTGGGCCTTATATATTGCCAACTGAATCGAAGCAGAGCGTATCTTAACAAAGTTAGCTTTCAAAGCATTTGCTGCATCAGACCATGCCGACCCTCTTGTTGTTGATGGTAACTTTATGACATCGCCATTAATAGTTGATTTCAAAATACACCATCAGTGAGTTGAAGTAGAGAAGAGGTTGAATAATGTTTGTAAGAATCCAAAGGATGAAATTGCATTAAAACAGCACTCTGCAGCACATGATACAACAAGATTTAATGAATGTGCTGAGCAGGGCAAAAATTAACCAGAGGGTGGACCTGTTTGATTCAGGCTTGTAATCCATGATATTCGTTAGACATGTCACTCGCATTGTCATAGCATTGACCACGACAGTCCTTAATAAGGAGATCATGTTCCTGCAAAGTATCAGTAACCACATTAGCAGTGTCTCACCATCATGACTGGCCAGAGGAATGAACTTTAAGAACCGTTCTACAGGTTTTCAACTAAAGTCCACAAAACGAAAAATGAATGTTAACTGATTCACATGGGATATATCAGGGGTTGAATCTACACTAATGGCAAAATATTTTGTTGCTTTCACATCAGAACCTATTTTTGTGATAACTCTTTTGCCATCAACACAAGGAATTCATTACAAGTGATGGATGACAGGTAAGAAACATTGCCTCGTCCAGGACTTCCAAAACGCGAAAGCTGCTCAGCAAGAAAAGTATCAAATTGTGCTAACAGTTCCATTGTCCCTAGAAAGTTGCCATTGTTGTTTTATCCAAGGGCCTCATTTTCACGGCGGAACGCCTTTCCTCTCACAGCTAAGAATCTTACCACAGCAACCACTTTTTCAAGAAATTTCCTCCAATAATTGCGCTCTCTTTCGAATTGAATTCCTATATGTCTATCTATTCGGCCTTCCTTCAGTGCAAGATTTATACTAGAAATAACATTATTCTCGTAGCCCTCAATTCTTTGGGCATGTTTCCAGTCATTAAATCCCTGTGTGAATGCATTTTCTTCATCTGAAAATAATTTGCAAGCTGAGCAATATACTTTTCCTGAGGTTTCAGAGTAAACCATCCATAACCGCTTCACAGATTCAAAATTGGCAGTTTTTGTGAAAAACATAGATGAGTTTAAATGCCAAGTTCTCCCATCATCATAAACTCTTGCTGACTTTTAAAAATCTATATCTAGTTTCTGACTAAAGTTTTCTAAAATGAATGATTGTCGAAGTGAATCAGAAACTTTCATAGGCCACAAGTTAGGATCACATAGAACAAAGTCGTCATTTGAAATATCCATAGTGTTTGAAATACTGTGTGAGAGCACTTATTATGGTGCAGATGTTGTAGGTTGTTGTGTTTTTTGAGTATCTTCACTTTTTGACTCGCCTGAGTGTTCAGATTTAGCTACAGGGGTATTCACAGAACAGGTGTAAGTTTTGAAAACATATCAGTGATCTTTCTGCAAACATCTGCATCTTTCTTTTTCTGTTCATCCTCTTGAATTTTTATTTTTCTCTTTTGTGACCCCCTTGCATAGGTAGGACCAATATCACGTTCACACGAAGCCATACTCAAGTGATGAGATCTGTAAAAAAATAAAAATAAATGAGCAAAATAATATATTAGATACCATATATATGAGATCAGTAAGAGACATACAACCGGCCAAGAGCAAACAAAGAAAACCTAACGAATAAAAAACAACTTACTGTCCAAATACTGTCAAAAATACTGTTAAAATTAAAAAAAAATAAAAAAAATGATTTTATTCGGTCAAAATAGTTGAAAAATTAATTATTAATTGAAAAACTAAACATCCGGTCTCTAGTCATTTTAAAAGTTGGCAGTAAATTGCCAAGTAATTGAAAATGTGCAGCGGGGCCCCTGAAACGCGGGGCCCGGGGCAATGGCCCATTTGGCCCTAAAGGTAATCCAGCCCTGTACACTGTACCTAATTACCAGTACACGCAGAAAAGAGAGGAAAGTACAAGAAGAACAGCGAGGATGGCGGTCTTAAAACCTATAAATAAATTTATTTAAGAACAGACAAGGAAAATGGAAGAAAGAATCACATAAGAAATGAACGACCGAATTATAGATATGATTAACGGAAACGGAATAGTAATAAGCCATTGAGATTACCGAGCTTCGCAAACCTTATGGTGGATGGATATGAAGCACCATTTTATGCATGAAAAAGTGTGAAAAAACACCGAAAATAAGACAACACCCAAACTTGAAAAACTAACAAAATTACGACGAATACCAGAAATTGAGAAATGAACCTTATTATGACAAGATAAATCTCTCGATTATGAAACTATAACAAATGCAAACACAACCCAACGACATTAATTATAACATAAAGGGTTTGAACGCCGTACAAAAAACAACCGAACAAAGTAAATAAAAATGACAGCGATAGTCCTGACCACCAGACTCATTATATCCCTTTGCAAATCTCCTACTATTATTCTCTTTTCACTACTATTATTCATTCTATCTACCTCACAAACGCTTTCTCCCCCTACTTACATACACTCACTTAAGCCACGTAAGGGGCACGGTGATGTGCCGTTCTGACCAGACTCAGTGTAGTCTGCCTCTCCTTGTTCCACTAACCCCTACCTCGCCTTTATGTACCAAGTCTCTTTCACCTTGCCTCCGTCCTTCCACCCACCATTTTTACTCAATCATTTTCTTTACTCTGTCGTCGTCTCCTTCTTTTACCCCCTATTGACCCCTTTGATCACGACCCGACAACCTAAAGGAACTGCACACTATTCACTTCTACGACCCAATGTTAAGCGTGGTGACCCTAAGCGCTCTTAAGCCAGTCACCAAGCTGGATCCGTCATCACGGCCTGCCTACCACTCCAAGTGTAGGATTAGGTCCGGGTTTCCCAAGGGGTGTCAGAAAAGGCGTGCCTCCCCCCCCCCCAGTGATGGCGTCCGGGGCCAATCAAAAGGCGTCCAGTAGTGCCGTTACCTTGTTGAGGTTAATGTTTGCCGTCAAGGACAGGGGTGGTGAATGAATAATTTTGGCTATGGATGCCATAATTAAAAATACAAGTAACAATTCAAGCAAAGAACCAACAAAACAAAAGACTTTAACGACCTAAAACAAATATTCGGGCCAGCCTGCTGGTTGCGATAAATAACTTAAAACTACACCCAATAACCCATTATGTCCATTAAAACCTAGGAGCAATTGCAAGCCTTCACTGGAGAAGCAAAGCCAGAGTTCTCCATTAACCAGTCCCAAACTGAGGCTACAGTGAAAGCAAAATCAGAATCAATATCCAAAGAATTACTAGCCTTCCCCGTCCTAGATGAGCATGAAATAAACTCCACTAAAAAAAACGGATATAATACTAGAGTTGGCACCGCACTACTCTGTAAGTTTATGCCTGGGCCAAAGAGCACAGTCTTTTATATGCAAAAGCATATAAAAGCCCTTTTTAAGATGACGCCACCAAATAAAAGGGGTCTCGATCTTCGAAATGAAATCACTCAACCGCTCGAGTCCACTAAAATTCGTTAAGATCACATTTAAACAAAAAAAAAAACTACCCCAAACACAATTTGACTTGTTGTAACAATTATATGACTAAAAGAAGAGTTTCCCACCCTAATCTAGTGCGGATCATGCCTTAAGTTTGGTCATCTGACTAAATATGCACGCTGAACCCACAACTGTTATAAATGTTCCCAGTCGGTCTACAGCAGTGAGCAATGCAGCATAGCTGAACACTGTATGTGCTGTGTGGAAAACCATAATGCATTGAGAAAACTGTGCAAACACTTACTCTTTCATCAAGAAGTGCAAATTAGGATGGTCCATTAGGGCATTTGGAGGTATCAGACTTTAGCAGATATGTCGGAAGAAGGAAGATCTCTTAACAAAGCCAGCCTTGCTGATGTTGCAAAAAAAGCCCCCACCCCCAAAGCCTCTACGAGTGGTCTACCTTCCCAACCAAAAACCCCAGAAGAAACTCTTAAAACAACAGGGACCAGCAAGACTCCCAAACAAGCCGTCAAATAAAACACGCCTTGGAAAGCCCTAAATCCCAGTAATCCAATATCGTCGAATCCCCAACTCTCAGATATCTCCACTCAGAAGCTCTCAAGATGACATCACAGGAAAGAATGGGACAAGAATAACCCAAATCATCTTCATTCTCTTCATCAAAAAAAGTCTCAGAAGGTAGATGCAAGAAGAAGGAACAGCTCCTCTCGTGAGGATACAGTTTACTACAAAGATCAGTTGCTCGCATTTCCCGCTAGAACACCCAGTAATTCTCCTCAACGACCCAAGATATGCAGTGCTCAGCACCCTAAGAAATCAGCACGGTAATAGAGATGGAATTAAGCATGTCCAAAGAAGCTAGGATTACAAAGTTCAACCTTAATGCACAGCTTCTAGCAGACTCACCACAGATTAAGGCCTTATCTAGAACTCCTTGACCAACGGTGACTTCTGCATCTAGTAAAAAATTTATAGTAACTGAAACGCTTGACTAATGCGATGGTCACAAAACAATCCCAACAATCAAACCCCCTAAACAACAAATCCCACAGTGAGCATTCTCCCCCGTTTCACACAGAGAAATACACTTACCAGTAAAATCACACAGCATAAAACCTAAACTGCAACGTCTGCAGGTAAGAAGGGGAACCCCCATCGTAATTAAAACGACACCAACCAAAACTCACTCCACTATCCCAAACCTGACATCGCAAAAGCTATCACGTCTGCTAACACCGAAACGATAAGTCAAACGTGAGCAAATCACCCATTTCGTCAAATAGAACATTCACGGTCTTCGTGCCAACTTTGAATCTCTCCAGAAATTAAAGCCAGAGCAAGAACCGATATGCGTATGCATCAGCGAAACCATGTGTACTAATCCATAAAATTACCTAAATCGCACATACAATTGCCACTCACCGGTGACGGCCTCAACAATAGGCAACGCAATATACATTCAGCATGCTATCCCCCATACCCCACCTCAGTTAAACACTTCTAAAGGCAATAGCGGTTCGAGGACAAAGTACAAGTTTCACGCTCACTGTATATGTCACTCAATTTTCCCATAAACCAACAAGTCTTCGAACTACTAATAGAACAGCTACCTGGTAAGACTAAAAATCTAGCAGATGCAGAGTAGTTTCCATCGAAAGCCATAGCCTTAATATCATAAATCGTAATAGAGAAACTCACTACCACCAACAGAGCAACACCTTTTCTCCCATATACCTAAGCCTTGGCTCTCATAACTTTCCCACGGAATCATACTTGAGTACATCTCCCACTCTTTGTGGTAGTGTTCATTATCCCATTATAATCCAACTCCCAGCTCAAGGCATCCCCAAATCCAAAAGGAAATGACTGTAAGCGAGCCAACTGGACTACCTTCACGAAAAACACAGAAAATACAGCTAACATCCAGTCCCAAATTAAAGAAAAGACAGAAGATACAAGCTTCTCCTCGTTTACCAAACTCCAAAGCACTACAAACTGCCACTCTCGCTCACATCCCTATGACTTCCTTCAAACACAGCCACCACCCTACACCAAGGTCGAACGAGAAATGCAAAAAGACAAAACAAAAGCGCGATATAACACACAGGGTTTTTAGAGCCACACGATCGGCAGAAACCTATATCGAATACAAACATCGATGTGATGTCGCCCGCAGAAAATTCAAACAGGCAAGGAAATCATCTTGGAAAGAATGCACATCGACTATCAACACAAACACCCCAATATGCAAAACATGGACAAAAATTAAAACAACACGAGTGCAGAACAAAGACTGTTACACCTCCCGATTCTTAAAATCAACGGCAACACTATCATCAACCAGGAAAAAAGTATCAAACATCATCGCAAACGCCCTAAGCTTAACGTCAATGGACTCACTAGAAAAACACTTTCTCGCCCACTAAGCTAAGACAGAGCAGTCCATCCTAAGCATCTCAATCAATTGCACCCTCGCACACAACCTCCCCTTTTTATAACCGAACTAGAATTATCACTCGCCAACAGTCCTTGCGCTGAGATAGGAGGCAACTACATATCTTAATGCATTTTGATAAAATAGCCACCCAACTGCCCTTCGTTTCCTTCTCAAACAATATAAATACATGTGGATTAAAGGCACATTTTCTCAGCAATGGCCAAGCTATATTCGAGTCTTTCCTGAAAACTGGAAAGGACCACTCTGACCTCAATAATTACAGACTAATAGCTCTAACTTCATAAAACTTAACTGTATACATCATCGGGTCCTCCGCCTCCCTACTGGGGCATCCAAATTGACACCGGTGAGTTCTCTTTGTGCAGAGATGGGTTATGCGCCCTTCTAAATCCAAAGAAAAGACTCTGAATTATACTCTAGATACGATGATTCCAAAACGACCCTAAAACTTGCGCACATAATTAAATCTACACAAGCCATCCCCAAAATACAGCCCAGTACACATTACACTTAAATTCAAAGATTAAAAGCGAATATAGATTAGATGCATCTTACACAACTAGAACTATTGCCTGAAAAATGCCTCCGAATCCCCATGAATACTACAGACGCGCACAGTTTGCCAAAAGTTGTTTAATACGACGAGAGCAACCATCCTGCCGAACACGTTAGCGCAGATTTTCCGCCCCCCCCCCCCCACCCATAAAGCAGAATAAACCATATGTATATACTGACGGTTCCAAAACCATCGACTGCGTAGCATGCGCGGCCATCCTGCCCACTAAGACCAAGTCAGTAAAACTACCACATGCGAAACTGTCATGTCAGCCGAACTCATGGTTATTTCCACAAACTTCCAATCAATAAACTCCCCATCTTCTCCGACTCACAAAGTGCCATATCAACGTTTGCAGCCAAAAAAACTCGAACAACCACTGGCTCTTAAAATCCTAAACCAAAATCCCACATAAAATTACTCTCTGTTTGTGCCCTAGCCACGTAGGCAACGAAGATAACGAAAAGGCAGAAACAGCCACCAAGCAAGCAACCAAATCACCCCTAATACACATTAAACCCACCTTCCACGGAGATTATAAAAAGTCTTACAGAAATCTAATAGAGGAAGAATTCGAAATCGGGTGGCGCAATACCGGCCACCACCATTTACGCTAAATTATAGACTCGATTAACAACTAGAAAACCGGGAGCAGGAGATCAAGAGGAGAATAGGTGGTGCTCACTCGTCTGCGGGTGGGCCACACTAGATTAACACATGAATATCAGTTCTCACAAACACCCCACCCCAAGTGTACAAGCTGCAGAACAAAAAACATCGAGCACATACTAACAAAATGCAGAAAATATAGAATAAAAACTCTCGGGAGAAACCCCACACTATTCTTCATCCTAAACAACGCCCTAACAAAAAACAAAAATCTATTGCAATATCTAAAGGAAACAAAACTTTTCGCAAGAATTTAATGCAAGCATTAAAAATCATCTCATAAAAGAATCGTGCTTGGCTTGACCTAAATATGGGTGAAAGAGGCCATAAGACCATATATAACCCCCCCCCCCAAAAAAAAAATACTCACTTAAAATCATCGAATGAAATCGAATAATCTGTTAGTGACGGACTCTGTCTTGCGGATTACACTACCTCCACCCACTTCTGGTAAAGCAACTTCTTTTTTTTTACAATCTTCAAATTCACGCACGCTGCGCAAAAGATGAATTTATAGAAATATTTCGACCTTACTTAAACAAAAAAGAAGAAGAAATATATTCGTCTATTTGGCTGATTGGAGATATCTCTTGTTCCCTCTAAGCAGAGTAACACAGAGAGTTCTTCGTTTTCTTTTTCACTCCTGACTTTTTCTTACTTTTTACCTCCTCCTTCCTTACTGCTAGCACTACATAACTCTGTCACCAGCAAACTCCCAGAAGCACTGGTTGTTGTAGCAAACTCCTCCAGGAGACCCCGTTAGGGGATCAGAAAAGGAGGAGGGGGCACTCATTCTGGGCCTCGGATCTGAAGCGAGTAGCAGAACCCTTATAAGGTTAGAAATATTTAAATATGATGGCCAGGGAGAGTGCTACCCGGTTTAAACATGGGATATAGAAATAAGATTACATGAGGTTCGCTCCCACTAAACAATAAAGAGGTTCCTTTACAGATCAAAAAGGAGCCGTGCCCTTGCGGGTTGGAAACAAGGAAACATGCAACCTGCCGAATTTACGAAGAGACTGCCTCTTCGGTTAGTCCCTAATGGAAATAGGAAGGAAGCAAAAGAAGAAGAGCAACAAAATTCCACAATTTTAAGATCCCCTTGATAAGATGCCTCTAGATCCCAAACTGATCTACATTCATTTGTCTGAAAAATAATGACGTAGAACTGCTTTTGTCTTCGGTCGGAAGCATAATATTACAGATATGTAATATGTTTGAAATGCTACACGATGGAGGAACATATCACCGCAAAATGCCTCAAGCAAGACAAAATAATTTGTTCTGAATGTACTTTAAAAGGACATTCATGGATAAATTGCCAGAAAAGTGCATCCATTGCTCAGGTGCATACCGAACGATGCCCATGACATACCCAAGAAAAAGAGAAATTATAAAAATAAAAGAGAGAAATAGCAGAAAAACAGAAACACTTGAAACATCCTACGCCATTGCCACAAAACCTCCACTTCAGACCCATGCAACATAAATTAACGTGTATTTCAGGAAATTGAGAGGAGTTTTAAAAAAATTACAAGAATAAAATACCGTACCTAACTTAAACAGTTATAAAAAAGTTAGGAATTAGTTGAACAAGATAATCAAAAAGAGTAAAATGTAACTGAAACTAGGGTATCAGAGAATAGTAATAACGATCAGAAAAAGTTTAGTTACTATAAAATAAATAATAGGGGTAAATTAAAATTAGTTAGGGCCTCTTAAAGTGGAGGGGAACATTAAAGAAAAGGATAAGTAAATGGTTTAGGTACTCAATGAGCATTTTATATTAGGGTTTACGAGAGAAGATCAGGTCATTTTTAATGTTAATAATAATATGATACAGATTTTTTTTTAGAGAAGTCTTATTAATAAGAAAACTATTAGGGGAATTATAAATGGATTAGATGTTAACAAATCTATGGGTCATGATAATATGCATTCAAGGCTTCTTAAAGAGAAAAAAACCTGTTTCACTTATTTTTGAGTTGATATTTGTTAGGTCTCCTAGGTTTAAGGTGATATCAGATGACTGGAAAAGAGCTAATGTACTTCCATTTTTCAAAAGGGAAAGGAAGGATGATCCTAATAACTATAGGCCAGTAATTCTAACCTCAATAGTATGTAAATTATTCATGAGAAGGTAGTTAAAAAAAGAAATAGCAGACTTTTTAGAAAGTGGTAGTTTGTTGAGTAATAGCAGGGATTAATATCAGGTAAATCTTGACTGACAAATCTGCTAGAATATTTTGATTATGTCAGGGCAATTGAGTCAAGGAAATTACATATATGTAGTTTGCTTAGATTTTTGTAAGAGTTTTGATAAGAACTTTCATGGCGGCAGAATAATTCAAATCAACGGGTAGTCTTAAATGGAAAGAAATCGCAATGGGAGGACATCAGGGCTCTGTTTTGGGCCGAATATTTTTCCTAATTGGTATAAAATTGAAGGTTGTTGATTGGACTTTGCTGAAGATGAGAGGGATATAGAAATAGTAATAGATCGGCCATTGAGCTTCTCTAAGCGGGATTAGACGATAGAAATATAACAAATAGGTTTGTAGGGGTGCTAAAAAAATGTATCAGAGAAAAATTCCTTCCAACTCGATAATATAAATAGACCATTAAATTACCAACTCAAGACGGGCTAAGCCGTGGCGTAATGGCTGAGAGCATCGGCGTTTAAATCTATCGGTACCGAGTTCGAAACTCAATAGTCCAAAACCTTTTATGAAGAAATCTCCAGAAGAAAACGAAAATCAAGGAAAACGCTGAAGGATCAATTCAAGAAGACTCAAATCGCCTCAAGAAAGAAAAACGGAAGAAAAAAAACGACTTCAAGGACTAACTCATCAAGAAGCAAGAAGGAATCATCAACTTAAGATAATTGGATGAAAAAGGAAGATGCATCAAGAAAAAAATCGAAGATCAAGAACTAACCCAGCCAACAAGAATATAAAGTCAAAATAAATGGAAGACAATGTTTGAAGGGCCAACTTAAAGATAAAAGGAAATTCAGAAAGTAAATAGATTCGATAAAGATAAAATTCAAGATAAATACATAAACTGAAAATAAGGAATGCCCCCCCTCCCCCATAACTGGTGACCCTCAAAAGGCCGAACATTCTTCTGATCTTCGTTACAACTGCACCTACTCTCCTACTAGAGATTAAGAAAAGGTGCTGCTGGGAACTTCGGAGATCCGGGGAGGAGATGCCATTACTCATTGATTAGAGACAAGACTTCGTTCGCTCTCCTCAATCCCACTGAATTAGCCCCACTCATCCCGCAGACTCGGAGGTCGTAGGAGGAAGAGCTACTAGTAACTCCTCGATTAAGAAATCCTAGACTAGTCTCTCCCCAATCCTCAAATTCACTCCGCTCTCTAGAAGAGGACCTGTGTAGAGGTGCGAAAAAATGTATCCATTACTCATTAATTAGAGACAAGACTTCGTTTGCTCTCCTCAATCCCACTGAATTAGCTCCATTCATCCCGCAGACTCGGAGGTCGTAGGAGGGAGAGCTACTAGTAACTCCTCGATCAAGAAATCCAAGACTAGTCTCTTCCCATCCTCAAATTCACTCCGCTTTCTTGAAAGGGACATGTGTAGGGGTACGAAAAAAAATGTATCAGAGAAAAATTCCTTCCAACTCGATAATATAAATAGACCATTAAATTACCAACTCAAGACGGGCTAAGCCGTGGCGTAATGGCTAATAGTATCAGTGCTTAGATCTATCGGTACTGAGTTCGAAACTCAATAGTCCAAAACCTTTTACAAAGAAATCTCCAGAAGAAAACGAAAATCAAGGAAAACGCTGAAGGACCAACTCAAGAAGACTCAAGATAAAATGGATCGCCTCAAGAAAGAAAAACGGAAAAAAACGACTTCAAGGACTAACTCATCAAGAAGGAATCATCACCTCATCAAGAATCAAGAAGAAATCATCAATGCAAGATAAATGCAATAAAGTGAAGATACATCAAGAAAGGAAGGATACGAAGATCAAGAACCAACCCAGCCAACAAGAATACTAACTCAAGACAAATGTTTGAAGGGGCAACTTCAGTCGAGAAGAAGTAAATAGATCCAATAAAGATAAAATCAAGATGAAGAATAATATTGATAAATAAAATATATGATAATAAGGAATGCCCCACCTCCCATAGGTTATTAGGCTCTATCAATACAAATGCTAGTTATTGAAGTAAGGAAGTTATTCTCAAACTATACATATAACTCAAATGTTAGACGACCCTTGGCATATTGTGTTTAGGCATGGTCCCCACATCATAACAAGCAGGCTATCAACATTCTGGAGACAGTGCAGAGAAGAACAACAAAAATGATACCTTTCTGGAGGCATCTTGATTAAATGGGACTGTTGTGGGCACTTAACATGTTTTAATTTAAAAGGAGGTCCTTAAGGGGTGATATGATTCAACTTTTTAAAATGTATAAGGGGATTCATAAATTAGAAATAGGGAGTTTTGGGGAGCTGGTCTGATATAGGCAGGAGTTGAGGAAATAATATTTCAGCAAAAGAATCGTGGATTCCTTGGAATGCATTGCCTGGAGATGTTGTAAATAGTTATATTTTGACATTCAAAGGAAAAGCTAGACGAATATATGGGGAAGAGCACATAACAAAGAACCTGATTATGATATATATATATATATATATATATATATATATATATATATATATATATATATATATATATATATATATATAAGGTCTTCTGACCAACAAGCGCGTGCCCTCACTTATTCTGATTTATGTCCTTACGACTTTCAAAACTTTCAATAATTCCTGAGGGAACCTTGGTAGGACCTTGGCAATTCTATAATTCGAAAGAGAATGTAAAACAACATAAGGGTTTCAAATTTCGTTAGAATCTTTCGAATAGTTATGATGTTATTGCCAAAACAATATAATTCCCGGCTAACTTTGGGAGGACTTGGGCAATTGTATCATTCGAAGGAGAATGTAAAACAACATAAGGATTTCAAATTTCGTTAGAATCAGCCGAAGTGTTTCAATGTTATTAAAAAAAAAGAAGCAAAACGGGGACAGACCGACCGACCTAGTGAGATGTAGAGTCTCGCCCGCGCCTAAAACGTAACAACTTTCTAATAGCTTTTTAAGAAGCAGAACTAAATTATATTAAAACCAGGCAATGGCTTCGCCACTTCCCCCTACGGGGAGAGCTTGCGCTTCGCTACTAAGATTAAAATTTAAAATCTAAAAAAAAGCAGCCATGGTTAAATTTTTATAAATTTTCTGAACTTCGCCAATTATAATCATCATCACTAACACTATAATTTCAGAAGGGGATTTTTTTTAGTATTTGGATAATAATTTCATCTTAGTTTGGTTATGACTTATGTTTTTTATCAAAGTTATTTCTAATAATTATTTTATAATATCAAAAAACAAGATGGTGAAGTTCAAAAATAAATATAAGTATCGAAATTTTGTGAATTTTTTAAAACCCAAAGAATTACAAATGGTGAAGTTTAGAAAATTTATTTTTATATATCTTCTATAACTATATTTTAGCAACGTGATATTTTAAAAGGGGGGAAATTTAGTTTAGAGTTTCTTTTTTAAATTATTATAATTGGCGAAGTTCAGAAAATTGATAAAAATTTAAGCATGTTTTTTTTTTAGATTTTAAATTTTAATTTTAGTAGCGAAGCGCAAGCTTCCCCATCCCACCCGTAGGGGAAAGTGGCGAAGCCATTGCCTGGTAATTTTAAAAAGGAACTCTAAATTAAATTTCCTCCCTTTCAAAATATCACGTGGCTAAAATATAGTTATAGAAGAAGGTATATTAAAATAAATTTTCTGAACTTCACCATTTGTAATTCTTTGGGTTTTAAAAAATTCACAAAATTTCGATACTTATATTTATTTCTGAACTTCACCATTTCGGTTTTTGATATCATAAAAGAATTATTAGAAATAACTTTGATAAAAAACATAAGTCATAACCAAACTAAGATGAAATTATTATTCAAATACTCAAAAAATCCCCTTCTTAAATTATAGAGTTAGTGATGATATATATATATATATATATATATATATATATATATATATATATATATATATATATATATATATATATATATATATATATATATATATATGAGAAACTCACAAAGTAGCGCGTGAGTAGAGCAATAAATGCAAAAAACCCAAAGGGAAATGAAAGGCGGATTCCAAGTACTTTCGAACTTGTTTAGTTCATAATCAAGGAATAACGATAATTTTCACAAAGGTGGTATATACTCGTATATATGAAACGTGTACAACGAAAGGACCCAAAATAGAAAAATAATATCAAAGCCGGATGTGAATTATAAACCAAATAGATAAGGTCTAATTTCGGAAAATTCCAACCTGTGCGCAAATAATGTAGACATTTATGTGACTAAACTAAGTGCATACATACCCGATTGGACTTAATTTAGTCACATAAATGTCTACATTATTTGTGCACAGGTCGGAATTTTCCGAAAGTAGACCTTATCTATTTAGTTTTATACTTTATATCCGGCTTTGATATTATTTTTCTATTTTGGGTCCTTTCGTTGTACGTGGGCGGGGCATTTGCTCTTCTGTTTCACATATATATATATATATATATATATATATATATATATATATATATATATATATATATATATATATATATATATATATATACCACCTTTGTAAAACTTATCGTTATTCCTTGATAATGAACTAAACAAGTTCGAAAATACTTGGAATCCGCCTTTCATTTTCCTGTGGGATTTTTTGCATATATATATATATACTATATAAGTATTATAGGCAAATTTTTATTAATCCTCGAATGTTTGGGGTCCTGTATTTTAAGCTCAATATGACCAGCAGAATGGTTGATGCACAGGGAATCGTCGAAGCTTTGCGATCGCAGTTAACGTCGGCAGCTCTTGTATTGCATCTCCCTCACAATTTTATGTCACATTTTGTAAGTTTTTTACAATTATTTTATTCCATTTCTGCCACAATGTTTTGTCCTCCGACATTTCCTTCTATTCGTATAAATCAACTCGAAACTTTCCCGTTCTCTTCCTGGAAAAATGGGCCATTTATTTACCTGGTTTCCTCCTCCAAAGTTTGAATTTCCTCTGATTTCTTGTGCTGTTTTATAGATGAAATGAGAACCTATTATTAAAGCCAAATACCACGAACACAACCATATCATCTTTGTTTTTTTCAATACACATGTACATGATCCCATTTTTATGGGAATAGGAGAATGAAAAACGGCTTTGACCAATTCTGGTTGCACAGTTTCCCTGGATGAGGCTGATGTTATTGGATGAAGGCTTTGTGGCTCTTAATGTGTGGCTCGGGCGATCCAGGAAGATAAATTTAGTATTTCCTGAAAACGTTCCTTTTCGGGGACTTCCTCGCGACCGCCAAATGGAAGTAAATAGGATTCGTTTTCTATATTTAGCACAAATTCTCCGGACTCGCTTCTTTCCATTTATAATAAGCTAGCGCTTATGAACTTTCGCCCATAGGCCTTATGTATATGACTTGCAAGAAACAATTCCAACCGTATGCGTCTTTATTTACAAAATCCTCGTCATTCTCTGAATGAGAAAATTGTAAATGGAAGCGAACGAGATTCGAATTCCATTTTTCCTTTGACCTTCGAGTAAGCCCGCAAGAAGGTGTTGCAGCTGACATATGGAGGAATACGTGCCTTCCTGGCCCCAGAAAGCAGGTATATTTGTGGCTATATACGTACATATCTTTGTCATGTTTCCTATTGCTTAATTTTTATCAGTTTTTTTACTGATCTCTAATTGCAAAGTTTCTGCGACGGATGCACTCGTTGGTTTTCTCTTTAATGAAAAATAAACCACGCGTGTTACATCATCGTTACTCTGTCGTCATTTCGGGGATTTTCCTTGAAAGGAGAGGTCTTTAAATTGCCCCCCTCCCCTACCAGGTCCCTAGAATGAGGTCAAAGGTTTGAGTAGCCGTACGGCCGCCTTCCTGGAGGCTCGTATCTCCCCTAACTCCAGGCGATTGTTAGAAAACCAATCACTGCTATCGTAAGGTTATCCACTTTACCTCTAAACCACAACGACCAGGTTACAACCCTATTATTATTTATTATTATTATTATTATTATTATTATTATACTCCTAGCTATTCTTCTTATTATTAGAATAAGTATTCTTATAGTTATTCTTCTTATTGTTATTATTACTATTCTTATAGCTCTATTCTTCTTCTCCTTCTTACTATTTTCAAGGCTATTCTTCTTCTTATTATTACTACTATTCTTATAGCTATTCTTCTTCTTATTACTATTATTATAGTCATTCTTCTTCTTATTATTATTACTATCTTTATAGCTATTTCTTCTTCGTCTTATTATTATTACTATTAGTAGTAGTAGTATTCTGACAGCTCTTCTTCTTATTATTATTACTATCCTTATAGCTATTTCTTCTTCGTCTTATTATTATTACTATTCTTATTGCTATTATTCTTATTACTATTATTATTCTTATTATTACTATTTTTATTATTAGTATTCTTCTTATTGCTACTTTTCTTATTGCATTTTTTTCTGATTATTATTACTATTCTTATTGCATTACTTCTTCTAATTACTATTCTTATTGCAATTTTAGTTCTTCTTCTAATTATTATTACTATTCTTATTGCTATTATTATTCCGGAGATGTTCTTGCTACAATCTACGAAGACGAGCTTTCGATTTCTTTTGGTGCCCATCAGATGACGACTCTATAGCGTTGACTCCAACAGGCAGTAAGCTGCGTCTCTCGCTATGTCGGAGCGCACAGGTTTCGCTTTTCTTTGGCCAATACTAAAGTTGTGCACTTCTGCCGCCATTCACGGCTCCTCCCCACCCCGGACCTGTTCCTAAACTGAAATTGCCTGGTACTAGTGGATTTGGTTTTGTATTTGACCGGTGCCTCACCTATGAGGCTCCCATTCGCACTCTTATGGTCTCTTGTACCCATGCCATGGACATATTTCGTTATGTAATGTTCAGCACTTGGGCTGCTGATATGACTATTGCCTTACTATTCTACCGATCCTTTGTTCTTTCTAAGGTTGTTTACGGATGCAGGTTTTATGCACCCTCAGCGGAACGTGTATTGCGGAAGGTGGACTCGATCCACCACACCCGTATCTGTCTGGCGACCGACGCCTTCTGGATGTCCCCCAGTGAGATCTTATTTGTTGATTCTGGGCAGATGCAAATCGTTCTGCGCCGTAGACAGTGCAACACACACTTACGTGCAAGCCTGGCACTCCCTTATTTGCCAACTGCTCTCGCTGCATCCGTGGTCTATCTTGACAGTGCCTAACGTCTCCGAGAGATGCCAGTATACGCAAATCCCCTTTGGTTTAGGGCAGGGGCGGGCAACCTCCGGCCCGCGAAGGCCTAGCGTCTGGCCCGCCATCTTGCTTGGCATTAATATTGTAATCCAGCCCGCGACCCCCCCCCCTCCCCCCAAAAAATCTGCCAAACAGCATCTGTCTCAGTAGACTCGCAAAGGGAGACGGGGGTGAGTCTTACGTCTGGCAGTGAAAATTAGTAAAATAAGAGACAAAAATGCATTTCCCTCACAGTTATGAAAGATTTCATAGAGACTAAAGTTGTAGAAGAGGCAATTTTAAATAAAAAATGCTTATGACCTTTTCCGCTGCGATGAATCCTTACTGAGATATGGGTGCGAGCATACCATTCTGTGGGGCTACACCGGCAGATACGATTTATCAACTCTGCGCCTCACTCCACGATACTGCCAGACCAAGGCTGCCGAAATGGTTACAATTGTAACCTTTGGTTACATTTTGCTCATTTTCTTTCAAAAGGTTACAATGGTTACAACTCAGGTATTTTGGATTACATTTGTAACATTTCATCATAATATTATTAAAATTTAACTTAAATTTAAAACAGCCATTAATTATTATCAATTTTCTTTTGTTTTGGTTTCAAAAACAAATCATATATTACTTTTTAAACTAAAATTGCTTATCGTGAATTATAATTTGCTGATAAATAATCAGTCCTTTCAAACCAGTGAATTGATTGACCAATAGGCATGCATATAGAGATTAAAGAACGAATAGCTACGGTAAGCGATTTGTAAACTCGTATCTTATTGGTCAATGCACTTTTTGGTTCCATAATGCATTGCGTATTGCGTAACAATACATTCCCTTTCTGGCATCATTGTAATTTCTTATTCTTATGTGCCGAGTGATCTTGATTTTTTTTTTTAAGATTTAAAATTTTATCACCCCATCTGAATATGAGTGACAGTGATGACGATACTTATAATAGAGCTGAATGCAGCACCCCTAAGAAGAAGAAACAAAAAATGACTGGAATAAAATGTGAAAGGAAAATAGCATCGCATATATTAAATGCCAAAAGATTTTCTTCATGGCTGCAAGTGAGTAAATATGACGGTAACAAAGGATTCTGTCAATTGTGCAGTGTTGAAATTTCAGGTGCCCTTACACACATAAAAAGACACGAAACCTCGGCAAAGCTAACTGATTTAATAACTTCACAGCATTCTTCTCCGAACCAGAAGGTTGCAGCTGCTGAGCTTAAACTTTGTGCATTCAATGGTGAACACAATTGCCTATTGCTCTTTTAGACCATCTTCCAGGTCTTATTACCAATGTATGCCCAGATTCGAATATTGCTAAAGATATAAAGTGCACAAGAACCAAAGGCACAAGTATTTTTTCCAATGTGATTGGCCGTTATGCTTGGAATAATCTATTGTCTAGAATAAAAACAACAAAATTTTCACTTATAATTGATGAAACAACCGATTTATCTACACTGAAACAACTTGATTTGGCTGTCAGGTATTATGATGAAGAAATTTAAAAACTGGACAAATTTCTGACCTTAATAAAAATTAAAGACACAAGTGCTATTGGCATTTATAATGATATAATAAAGTTTTTTGATGAACATAAAATTCCTTTTGAAATCCTTTTCTTGCTAGTGATAATGCCAGTGTTGTGATGGGATTCAAAAACTACTTAAAGAGAAAAAAATCTTGATTTATTTGTTTAACCATGTATGTGTTTCCAAAGCCTATTTTGCATTGCCTCGCCAATTAGAGGAGTTAGTAAGAAATATTTCTTCATACATTAACAATAATCCAACGCGCTTATCGGAATATCAAGAATTTCAAAGTTTTTCAAAAATTAACCAGCCTACTAGATGACTATCTTTGGAAAATGTATTTAAACGAATATTGAATCAATGGCCAACACTTTTGTTATTTTTAACCACAGCTAGTTTTGAGGATGATATTCCAATGGCTACGAAAATACTTGAGGAATTGCAGAAACCAATAACAAAAATGTATTTTTTCTTTTTAGCCTATATATTGCGATGTGTTAATAAACTTAATTTGGAGTTTCAGGCTGAATCATTTAGACTGCACAAATTGAGATATTCCCTAACTAGCGCCACGAAAGCCATTTTGGGCTATTTTATAAAGCAAGAAATTGTAGAAGCCAATGAAATTGAGGACATTGATTTTAGCATTTCTGCAAATAACATTAAACTAGAAAATGTTTATTGTGGTGTTATTCCTGAAAACATTTACATACATGCAAAGCTCAGAAACCATTAGTCAGGAAGAACTTCAAGAATTCCGAATTAATACATTCAACTTTTATGGGCGTTTTTCGAAAGAAATTATGAATCGCTTCTATAGCGTACGAGAAGTGCAGGCAAGCAGCTTAAAAGCTTCGTTTGAATAAGTCTTTTTTGAGACTCATGATGGCCGAGTGGCTTCGCCGTGGCTAACAATGGTTCAGCGACGCGGGAAGCTGTTCGCAACTAGTCTACGCTATTATTTTTTCTCTGTCCCCTTTCCTACTCCCCTCTATCTACAATGGTGCCCAGACCCGGGAGGAGGAGCGTTAGCCATTGGATAACATTTCCAAACGGGCTCTCTTCATTTCTTAAAAATACGCTCCGCTTCTAGGAGGAGGGTTGTATACCTTACGAGAAGTGCAGGCGAGCGACTTAAAAGCTTCGTTTGAATAAGTCTTTTTTGAGACTCAGGATGGCCGAGTGGCTTCGCCGTGGCTAACAGTGGTTCAGCGACGCGGGAAGCTGTTCGCAACTCGCCTACGCTATTATTTTTTCTTTGCCCCCTCTCCTACCCCCTTCTATCTACACTTCCTATCTTCGAATTTGCTTTTTAATTTAAATAAGTTAGAAGCATTAGATCCAACCAATGTTTCCGAAGGTAAACCTACGTCAATCATCCCTTTGGCAATGAAGTTTCCAAATCATTTGAGTACATATCAATATGAAGCCATCAGTACTGAATGGAGAGAACTAACTCAGCAGGATAAATCTTGTTTCAAAGAAAATGAACCTGAAATATTTTGGCATCTAACTTCCTTGGAAAAATGCAGAGATCAAGTCTGCTATCCTTTATTAAGTAAATTTATGTTTCGCATGTTGGAGTTACCCTACTCTTCAGCAGCTGCAGAAAGAATATTTTCTTTTTTGAATAATATCAAAGTAAAAAATCGTTCAAGTTTAAAGAAATCAACTGCACAAAGTGGAGTCCAGCACAACTTCTTTGCAAGAAATTAAGCGAAAAGAATTGGGATGTACTAAAAAGGAGGAAGAAAGGACTTTATGAGCAAAAAATAACGTAAATACATTATTTTTTTATGTCATTAATTATATTTGTCTTTAATATGAATATTACAAAAGTGGTTACATTTGGAATTTTTTTTTGGTTACAATTGCCCTCCCAAAAATTCGGCAGCCCTGTGCTAGACGCCAGCGGCCAGTGTCCATTGGACTTTCTCATTGAGATTATGTAGGCAAGCAGCACCAGCCGTCTCATTGATTTGTATGTTTTTCAATAAAATTCTTGTATAATGTATTCTATATATATATATATATATATATATATATATATATATATATATATATATATATATATATATATATATATATATATATATATATATATGTGTGTGTGTGTGTTTAAATTGACCGCTAGTTTCGAATTAATAATTCTTTTTCCAATCTTCTTGATTTGTCTTATATTCGCCTTTTCTTCATTGTTTAACCTGTGGATAAGCGTACCGAAGTTCATCGGGGACTGATGCTTGTTATTTTGCCAAAGGTAAAAGTAAATTAATGTAACTTAGCACTTTCTTTAATTTAACTGACGCGTTTCGATACATCGAGTATCATCTTCAGGTACAATGGGGAATTATTACAAAGTATTCAGTTTATATATGTTACAAAATGTATTAACAAAATTACGAACGAAGCTATACATGTATAGGCTGGTTAGATCTAGGTGATTAAAGTTCGGAGAAGTAGGTAGCCAGAGAGCGGGGGGGGGGGGGATTAAGCTGCTTGCCAGAGGGGATTAGTGGCTAGGGGCAGCTCTGAGTACACCTGTCCCTCTGTTAGCTTTTCTTGCGCTGGGCAGGATTTCATTGGAGTTAGAGAAACAACCGAATTTAAACATGCAGTCTATCTCCAATGAAATCCTGCCCATTTTCGATAGAGAGAAAATGAATATATACTGTACCATATTGTCAAAATTCTAAGAGTTACTACCATATTTTCCTGAAGATGACCCACTACGGTCGAAAGTCGTCTAGGAATGAAATATGTCCTTTGTAGCTATTTTCTCTCTCTTCGAAGATACTGTTAAGATACTTGTAAGGCAAATCAAGAAATTGCAAGTCAAAATCTATAACGCTGCCGCAGCTGTTGACTTTAATAACGCATGCATACAACATGGCCTCATATATATATATATATATATATATATATATATATATATATACGAGGGGCGGTGAATAAGTTTTGCAATTCGGATATGAGGAAACGAGATATGAGGAAAAGTGTTTTATTATTTATCAATATAACTACCCTCGACTTCAATGCACTTGCGCCACTTGTCTCTGAGGCTTCGAATTCCCGACAACCAGAAATCTCCCGACTGCTGTTCAATCCACGCCTGGACGGCGAGCTGGACATCTTCATTGTCCCCAAACCGGCGTCCACGCAGTGCAGCATTGAGCTGGCGGAATTAAAAGAAGTCGCCAGGGGCTATATCTGGACTGTAGGGGGAATGGTTGAGCCCCTGGAATCCGCACTCGCGCAGGAAAGCTTGTGCAACTCTGGCCTTGTGGACTTTGACGACGTTGAAGTCGATCATGGAGCGTGATGTTTCTAGGGACCCAACGGGCAGATACCTTGGTCATGACCAAATTGTCGTGGATGATGCTGATAACACTTCCATGTGATATTCCAAGTTCTCGCTCGATTTCTTCGAACTTCACCCGTCGATTTTCGAGGATCATCCTCTCCACACGGGCCACATTGTCTTCGTTGGTCATGTCTGACGGGCGACAGCTTCAAGGGACTCACGACCATGGCGGAACTCCCTATTCCAGCGAACAATGGTTGCATAGGAATGGGCGGTGTCGGTGTACACTGCAACCATGTGTTCATTGATCTGTTTGCATTCTTGCCTTCCTTGGTCAAAAATTTGATCACTGCGTGGTGCTCAAACTTCTCCATTGTTGAAAAATTTGTGACTGACGATCTGCGATCAGTTACTGCTTCTTAAATAGACGGGGCAGGAGCGTGCGGCTGCAGGTCCTGACTTGTCCTAACTTGTCCTAACACCCCCACAAACAGCCATCCCCCTTCCTCTGTTTTGCCCTACCGATTCGCAAAACTTATTGACCGCCCCTCGTATATATATATATATATATATATATATATATATATATATATATATATATATATATATATATATATATATATATATATATATATATATATATATGATGAAAATAAATGCAATATCGCAAGAAAAGATGAGGAATTAAACCACATTCTCCGAAAACAATTTAATTCAGAACAGTTTCGGTGCATCTCACACCCTTTTTCAACTGACACTGGGTAGAAAATATAAGAGAAGGGCATATAAGCATAACACAAGATCCCCTCTTTTCCCCCCAATCCCCTACTTGTGGCTAATCGGGGGGGGGGAGGCCTAAACATATTGAAGGGCTGACACTTTACTATTTTGTTTATTTGCTTTCTTATTACAGGATTAAAAGAAAATTGACCCCCAGATAGATTTAAATTAGGAACTGACGATACCAAGCTCGATTCTACGATTCTTCTCTTAACATAGTTAGCCCATTTAAATACCATTTTACTTCCATTGAAATCGATCGTATGATTCTTGTCTCTAACATGGCAAAATATTCCACTGCTTTCGCTGCCCACTCTAATATCTCTTTTGTGTTCGTACAATCTCTTGTCTAGATTTCTCCCCGTTTCCCCTATATAAACTTTATGGCAATCGTTGAATGGTATTGCATATACTCCTATGTTATGATGTTCTTTGGGTTTCCTGGCCATCATCAATTGGTTTAAGGAATTATTATATTTAAAGGCTAGATTAATAGCCGCTTTTCCAAATACTTTCTTTAAACTATTTAATTTATTATTAAATGGCAATGTTATACATTTGTTGAAGTCGTTAGTGCGGGAAGGCTTATTACCATAGAATGTTTTCCTAGCTGCAAAATGGGCAGACGATATGAACCAATCGGGGTATTTCTCATTAGAAAAAATGGTCCTGATAATTACAATTTCTTCATCTAAATAGGAAGGATGACATATTTTTTTTGTATGCTCTAAGGAAAAGGTTAGAAATTACCGATTTTTTAACTGATTTTTTTTTCCATTGACATAGAGACCACATAATTATAAGATTGCATTCATTTACATTGGATAAAACTTTGTATGCCACTGCCTTCATCCATAGGGTCATAGGCACTTAATTATCCTTTATTATTTGATTGGAATAAATCAGAATATATCCATTGAATTAGCAATACCTTGACTTATAATTGTTTATAGGCTTCTACTAAATTTAATAAAAAGATACACTCACCTTTAACTAAATTGCCCTGAGCTAACCATAATTTTATCATTATTTCATAATCTTCATTGCAATTAAATTTTAAACCAAAAGTATAGGTTATAAGTTTTTTTTCTATTGCTAAAGCATTTCAGTTAGCCAAACTGTCATATAATTTGATATATAGATCCCCTGGTGGTCAACTGCTCTTGGCCTAAAAAAATTACAAGCTGTGTTTCTTAAAAAAATTTGCACAGATAATGACTATTACTACATTAAAGACCATGACCAAACATGCAATAAATAAATAGTACTGTTCATCACTGAATCAACCATCATGTACCTATTATTACTGAGTTGTCTAAAGATGTCCACTTTCAATTAATCCTGATCCACTGATAACCAAATTTCAAGTTATATTTACATGTAAGTAAGCAAATACAAATAACTCATGATCCTAAAAAAATTACATCCAAACAACCCAACCTCAGTAACATTTCAAACAACTCAATATAGCAAAAAAGACAATTAGAACTTCACTATATTGAAGCTTTTTTTTTCAGTTGATGACTGTATTCTGATTAGTATTAGACAGGTGCTTACCTGCTGTGGATCTATATATTAACTTATAATTCATTTTTCCCAGTGCATATTACTAACTTGTCTCCCTGGAATTTTTTTTTGATTAGCCAAAACTTTTATCTCTTAATTTCATTCCATTTGGCTGAAAATATTAGTCTAAAATCTTGCATGATAGTCAAAATTGACTTAAAATGCACCCTAAAAAAATATTTTAGTTTTGATGGGTTCTAGATAACCAGGTTGTGTGAATTGAAAAATATTAATAAAGGTGACTGAATGTGGGCGAAACTTTGTGTAAATCCTGGACATGTTTATTTTTTACTAAATGTGAGACTTAAAATAAGTTGCAGTTTATGCAGATTCTTGATTTTCACCTAACATTTACCTCAAAGCCAAAATTTGTAAACAATACTTGAAAACTCATTTTTTTCAGCAATTTAAAATAAGTCATAGTCTTTAATATTTAATCAAATAAAATGAAAGAGAAAGAAAATAAAATATCAATGGAAAGTAATGGGGAGAAAAACTTTAATCCTCTATCCAAAAAAATCAGCAAAATTCTTGATAATAGATTAGAGAATGATAAAGTAAGTACCTTAAGCATATAAGAAACATTTAGTTCATTAATGCTAACTAGGTATTTCTAGTTTAAATATTAAAATGAAAACAAAATCAATGCAGGCATCGCAACCAGATATTATTTCAGGTGGTTTGTAATAAAAGTGATGAGGTTAGATAAAAGAAAATGAAAGTGATAGGAGATATTTGCCGGAGTAGTGAAGAGAGGAAATGTTTTGAAAAAGTATGTCTATTGTAACTAAAGATATTAAGGTATAATTCTCCTGAACCTGATCAATCTGCATTAAAGGCAAATGACTTATAGGGAATCTGATATGCCTCTAGCAGTTTTCCACTGACTATTAGAAGCATAAGTCAAACCAAATACTTTATTATTCATTCAATATAGAATGGTTATTTGGTAGAGGTTTTAGCACTGATCAACATTCATTTTGAGTCCTTTTATTTCTTACTAAGGTTGAATGAGTAATCCATATTATGCAATGCCTCATCATCATCATTGTCATTTAACATCCATGTTTTCCCATTATTGGGTTGGATGGGCAATGACTACCCTCCACATCTGTTGATCCCTTCCCAATGTATCCATATCCTCCTTCATGCACCTGCTCCACTGGCCGTTATCCCTCAACCCCTCCACTTCACCCAACACAGCCATATTATGCAATGCTTAGTGTATGAATTGTTGTGAGCCACACTGCTTGCTTCAAGCAATGTAGCTTATATCTTTTTGAAGAGGATATCCTAGCCATTCAGCCTGCAGACTGACTCTATTTCAGATAGGCCAAGGAATTGATCCTGTTACACCCTGTGTAACCTGGAAATTTCCTATTCATCGGAAGTTTAGAAGGTACCCTCTGCTCCTGGCCTCTTAAGGCTTACAAGCGAGGTCACTTCCATACCCATTTAGGATCCTTCTGGTAGAGCTGGTGGCTCCACAGGCTCACAATCCACCTGGCTAAAACCAAGGTCCCCTCTCCTAGAGTGCTCATTTCTCATAAGGCGAAATAGCTGCTCACCTCTACTGAGTTCTTAGACTTACAGGAGGCAAAACTCCCAAAGGTGGTCATGAAGTGCTGAATGTGTATGGTAGGAATTCTCCCTATCTTTGTCCTATTGATTTTCACCACATTGCCTTAGTATGTCTTTTTACCCTACATTTCTTGCTTTATGATAGAGGAGTGTGAGTCGTTAGCTAGGAAGACTAGATTATATGGTAGAAATTCTAAAGATTTTGATATATAATTTTATTTCAAACATATATTGAAGGATTTTTCTTTCTGTTGCAGATTTTCTCTTTTGAGCATTATATTTGAAAGGAGTCATTTTGACTTTATTTTCCATTATTAATGCATAATTTTCAAATTTAAAACCAAGGTTGAGTAATTTGGTGGGGAAACACTGGAACACCACTGGACTTGGCTGTTTGTCCAAATCCTAGATTTGTGGAACTCCAAAATTTCTAATTTTGGCCCCTATGTTGGGTCACTTGGCTCAGACTTTTCTCCATTAAATTGGATAAGCCCTTACCACTTTTACTGGCAATTGTGTAAGGGGAACACCTCGAGACACTCAAGTGAAGCCAATGCAAGACTGAAGGATGTCTTGCCCTTCCCATTCCTCCCCTTTTTCTTCAATGGACTGAGGTTTATGAAAGCTGGCATTAGATTAAGTAACGGTCTGTATATAAATTAAAATGCCAATCAAAATTTTAATTTGTTTGTAAGGTGAGGCGTTGCCAAACTATCTACATATATATGTATTTGTAAATTTTCATTTTATTTTTTGTTTAGGTTGAGGAAAATAAACCTAAATAAGAATTGAGGTATGTATCTGTCTCTGGTGCCAGACCAAATTCAGACTTTTATTCCCCTCATCATACTTTGTGTCCTGAACCCTGTCTTATATATCAACCATTGTAATTACTTATAAATTTTTTTCTGAATAAATTTGATGAAGCTTTGAAGTTTACTTTTGGAGTATTCTTAAAATATTCATAAAGTGAAGAACCCCCCTCCCAAAGTAATAATATACTGAGACATCATTAGAGAAGTGTGTGTTGTACCAACTCAATGGCATATGCTGGTTGACATTATAAAAATGACCAGGCACTGGCTTGGCCACCCCCACCCCCCATGGGGGGAGCTTGCACTTAACTACTAAGATTAAAATGTAAAGTCTAAAAAAAAGCAGCCATGGTTAAATTTTTATAAATTTTCTGAACTTCGCTAATTATAATAATTTAAAAAGGGAACTCTAAACTAAATTTCCCCATTTTCAAAATATCACGTTGCTAAAATATAGACTTATAGAAGATATATAAAAATAAATTTTCTGAACTTCATGATTTATAATTCTTTGAGTTTTAAAAATTTCCCCAAATTTCAATACTTATATTTATTTCTGAACTTCACCATTTTGTTTTTTGATACTATAAAAGAATTATTAGAAATAACTTTGATACAAAAACATAAGTCATAACCAAACTAAGATGAAATTATTATTCAAATACTAAAAAAAAATCCCCTTCTTAAATTATAGAGTTAGTGATGATGAGGATGAAGAAGAGTAAAAATACAACATTGCTAAAGTTGCAATATGCTCAGATTCAGATTTATGTACCTAACAAATTCATGAAATTACATATTAAAAATTGATAAAATAATAATTCATCACAAAAAATGAATTTTAGGTAAGAGTTCATCAAATTAATCCCCTCTTAAAGTATGTAGTACATGATCTGAGCTTGGTGATGCCTCCTAATTTTTATCTGAATTCCTGTATGATCATCGATCAGTTGTATGTGCCTGGTTTGAACCCTGGGTTCCTGGACATGTCAGGATCACAGAAAATGAGGGTGCCAGTATCCAAGGATTGTGGGACCACCAATGTTTCACTCTTCCCCACTCTGACTACATGGCAGGAATCATGTCACCCTTTGGGCTGCATAGCAAAGAAGATGGCAGATAGCTGACAGGAACCTAAAGTTGCATGCCATTTTGTGGCAATTTTACTATGGACATACAGGGTTGGAAAAAACCTGAGTTAAAAAAAGAAGAAACAACCCTTGTGATTTGGGGAGGTGGGTTGGAATAAGGGGGCAACAAGATCAGAGCTTCCCTGCAAACATTGGCCAAATTATTGACAATGTTGGCATATATTGGGAAGCTCAGCATCTCCTGACCCAACGGAAACACTTTGGAACTGCTCTAGACAAGGTATGATATTAATATTAGTAATAATGAAAATAATAACAGCACTGTCAGTCTGTCAATAATCATAATATAATTAAATATCAATAAAATGAATACAATACCAGTACGTACAGTACATAATTTGTGTTACTTTTGTTTTTAACCCAGCTCCAAGCTGATGGAACAGGGCTCGTAGATGCTGTCCACATCTGGGATATCTTTAATGAATAATCCTGATTTGCAGCAGGATCATCAATTAAAAAAGTTGGCATTCAAATTAATAAAGTTGACATTCAAATTTAAAAAGGTTAACTTTCAAATTAAAGTAATTGGATTTCATATTAAATATGTTTACCTTCAACTTTAAAAAAAGCTGACTTTCAACCTAAAAAAAAAGTTTTTCCAATTAAAAACAAATGAAATTCAATTAAAGATATGTAATATCATATGAATTCGTGTAACGCCAACAGCATAATTTTACCACCAATCTACGCAAAAATATCTGAGTGTTTTTTGCTTCTCAGGCACTTATTTCTTCATAAAATACCATCTTTTATACGTACAAATGTAAGTCTCATATATACAGTATTACTTACCATATGCATTTGTAATGATATACTGCTTAAAATTTTAAAAAATAAAATTCTTCATCAGTCATCTTCCAAATGATTACAACATTTTGGCCAACTCTCTACCATGATGTGAGAGAGCCTATTTTCATAGCTTGTGAGATTTCTTCTCATTGGTAACTATTTCACGCCCCTAGAAACTGTTCCTATATATAACTCATCCCTCTCAGTAACCAAGTGAGTATTTTTTCAAATACTGTACTGGAAAAATAATTAATAATGCAAATTTGCAATACTGGTATTTTCTACCTGTATAAAATTAAGAGATCTCTGAAAAACCGAAATAATTTCCTTTAAAAAGATAAAAGTAACTGAAATAAAAGATGGACTCAACACCACCTCCAGGTTGGAAGGAACGACCTTACAGCACATGGCCAACTAAAGTGGGACCATTGGGTGCTGAAATGGCCTAATGGTGCACAAAAATCTCAGCTAGACTCCTTCCCCAAGTGTGGGTGTATTGGGCATAAATACAGGTTACCCTCCAGACAGGGGAAATTCACTTATTTTAATTTGAAAATCAACTTTTAAAATTAGAAAGTCATTTTATTATTTGAAATCCAGCTTTTTTTTAATATTAAAGTCAATTTTTTAAGTTTGAAGTTCATTTTTTTCAATATGAAAGTCAACTTTTAAAACTTGAAGTTCAATTTTTTAAATTTGAGGGTGAAAAGGTATATTCTTTGCCATATTTAGCATATGAGATTTTGTTAGGGATGCCCTCTTTATGTTTTGCTGTTATGTTTGCTAGTCCACTCAAAGCTTGGCTATGGATTAGATTTATTCTTCTGCCTTCAATCATCTACTGTTAATGGTAGTTTCCATCTGCCCCTGGTCTCCACTTGGTGACTGTGCTTGCAACACATACCCTAAAGTGAGCCTTCTTGTTACATAAGAACATAAGAAAAGAAGGAGACTGCAAAAGACCATTCATGGCCTACACTTGGCAGCTCCTGTTCCATTCAACACACAAAAGATTTCTTACCAGAGAAAAGTCATCAACATTGTCACCCTTAACAGGAGTTCGTCAGATCTAATCTACAATACGCATAAAATGCATCCAGAGGATTATGTCCATTCATGCTCCTGCAAAATATAATCTTCCCACTCCTTAGAAAAATATATACATATGTACATAAAAAAAAGTCAGTCCCATCTAGCAGCTTCATCCATATATTTATCTAATCTATTCTTAAAACTACCCAGAGAGGAGGCTTCTATCACATGCCTAGTGAGCCTATTCCATTCATCTACCACACGATTTGTTGATGTAGGGTAGATGCCAATAGCTTTCATTTCATCTATGGCTGATCTCAATAGTGCCTATGTTGCCAAGGATGCCAATCAAGCCTAAAATCTTTAGATTTCAGGGCAAGGAAACTAATTTGAGTTTGATGTAACTCTTAAATTGGTATCCCTAATGGTTATGCCCAAATGCCACCCTGGAAGGGTACCACCTTTAAACATTTGTTAGAATGCCTCTGCTCCAAAAGCTTCCACAGCACTAGGAGTATTGCAATTAAATTTCGTGCAGCATTCAGCCTGTCGGAGCTGTGCTGGTGTACATAGATGGCTCCAGGTCCAAAGGGACGTGTTGGTTTTAATGCTGCCTCGTCCTTGTCTGAAGCCGGTGGGTTAGGAGGGACAATTTAGGAAATTCACAAAGCATAAAATGGCAAATATGTTGTTTGAAGGAACATTTTATTATAATGGGATACCACATATATGAGCTAATCTTATCAGGATATTGGAAGATAAACGGAAGAGAACTTTCATTGCAACCCAATCGATAATTAATTACTTGTTAACCATGTGTTGTTTATAGCTCCCAGGGAGCGGATGGAATCTGCTCCCTCCAGCTACCCTGATGATAAGGGAGAAAGCTTTGATCGTACAGCCTGAGCTGTGGGGCCATGCCTTCTGTGAGACTGGCCTGAGGGACCAAGTTAAAGTAGAGGGAGGCTGTTGCATGCTGGGGGAGGTACTCAAGAGGAAAATGAGCCAGCGTCGGACGAAAGTTGGACAGGAGATGCTTCTTGTCACAGAGTTGAAACAGCCATGGCGCCATCCTGGTGGAGGCGCTCTTATATACCGATATAAGAGGAAGCCTCCCATCATTTAGGAAGTGCTATTGCAACTTAACCTCATGGGTGGTCCCACTACAGGGTTACATCCAAGTGGGGTGTTTCTGTCATATCCACTTATGGGTGACTGACCACTCTTCAACTTTTTTTTCTTTTGCCCTACAGGGTCGCTAGAGTCGACCGCAAGTTGGGCCATATATGGTACACTGGTACTTTTAAATAATTTATCCTTACCAGTTTGTTTTTTTTATATCGTTCTATAAGCATGAACACATAAGGGCGGTATTCATAACACGTAATACCTGTATAACTTACTCTTAGCTCTTTGGAAGCCTTGTGGCAGTCAATGTGTTAAAAAACTTACCTAGTCTTTCACCATTACTTCTTCAATCACTATTACTTCTTCATTCAATATTACTTCTTCAATCAATATTACTCTTTCATTCAATATTACTTCTTCAATCACTATTACTTCTTCAATCACTATTACTTCTTCAATCACTATTACTTCTTCAATCACTATTACTTCTTCAACCACTATTACTTCTTTAATCACTATTACTTCTTCAATCACTATTACTTCGTCAATCACTATTACTTCTTCAATCATCATTACTTCTTCAATCACTATTACTTCTTCAATCACTATTACTTCTTCAATCAATATTACTTCTTCAATCAATATTACTTCTTCAAGAGTTTTAACATTGAATTATTTATAACATACAATTTACTTTATAACATACAATTGTTGATATTCTTTTCTATTATAATTTTAGGAAACTTTGGAAGCTTTGAAGGAACTTTCAACTTTCTTCCAAGATAATACGCTTCAATCCAGAAGAAATTTACGTGGGCAGATTGAAAAAAGAAGTGTTGGAATTAATGAGGTAAAATAATAGAATACTCTTTTTTTTCTTTTAGAGAATTAATTCATTAAATTATGATATTATCTCATAAATGTATATTCACTGCATATTAACTTCAATATTCTTTTTGTTTATCCATCTTTCACCTCCACTCATTATTTCTTTACTGAGCGAAAATGCATTCATTGGTTACACAAATTTCTTTTCTCAAAAAGTATCCCAATCAATATCATTCCTTCTCAACTGTAACATCAGCTACATATTGTAGGTCTACATGTAAATACATGTCCATAAAATGACCAAAGGCTTAAGAAACTCAAGGTATAGTCCCTAAATGTGTTTAAACGTAGCCTTGGAAAAGATTGGGAATTCGCTAGTGCTGACTACTTTTAAGCCCTCCTAATGGTATTTCATTGAATGGTTGATATGAATACAGATCTTGGCTGTCATGTTGTCTTTAGCAGTCTTAGAAGGGAGGGTAAAGGTAGTTTGCAATTTTATCTCCTATGCTTTTTTCTTCTTTGATGTGTGGTAATGCATATGCATACTCATCATGTGGAGGTGATAATGATATAGTCATCCTCTTTTATTTCACTAGGAGTTTGTTAGTGCTCTGTCCCAAGTCAAAATGGCTCTTGATAACATCTATAAAGAAGTTAATGAAATGAATCGAGATTGCTCAGATATGAAAAAGAGGCTTCAGACAACCAAGTCAGAAACGAGGCATTTAATACAGCAAACAAATTCTCTTCAGTCGCAAAGGTAGAGATTATTATCATGTTTTGGCATTTCTAAGTTTTATGCTTTTACTTTTTTATTTTTTTTTATTTTGCAAAGAATGCCACTTTACCACAAGAGTAGCGAAAGGAAGGCATACAAGTAGGTAAGAAGGAAGAGGATGGGCTGGCTTGACAGATCCATTGATGTTGACTGCAGGTCATCAACCTTGTGACTTGCTCAGGATTCCTGACATGTAGGTTGGGTTGGGGTGGCCACTTGGAGACCCTTCCTGAGGTGGAAAGGGTCCCTGAGGCACCCCCACCCTATATGGAGCTATTTGTTACCACATGACACTGCAACTGTCTTCACAGCCGAGATGGTTGCAATACACCACTCAGTATGGGAGATAACGTGTTTTGCCCAGTTCAGAGACCTGATCGTGATCTCTAATGACTCATAATGTACCCTGAGTGCTCTTATGGCATTGGAATCTCCATCCCCCTGGTTCAAAGTATCTGTGATGTTATGGTTGCTGCGAGAAGGGTGGAATCCACACTTGGTTATGAATGCATAATCTAGCATAGAACAGGTCAGTCCTCCCAGCTGGCTGGCAAAGAAGATGGCAGACAGCTGAGGGGAACCTAAAGTTATGTACTATTACGCCACAATTTTTCCTATTGACCTTTCCTGAGAGGCTTCCATGGGTTGAGGTAATTTTTTGTCACCTTTGAAAAGCTAGAAATAGGTGATCTTAATGTGGATTAGTTTACACATTACTGTCAAAGAACTATTTCATTTTCTTGTTGTGATCTGTCCCTCTAATCTGGATGCACAGTCTGATTTAGGTTGGGAGGTGGTTAATGATTTTGATTTAATGACCACTTTCCCATTCAAATATCATTTTATGGGCAACTGTTATCTTAGAAACTACCTTGGTTGTGTTTGGAGAAGGTGAGGTGGTCTGCATTTCAGGAAATGACATTTCTCTGTCCCGCTAGGTTTGGGTCAGTGGATGAGTCTGTTGAGTTCTTCTCCAGCAACCTCATCGCTCTTGGCCTAACTACCATTCTTAGGATATCAGGCCATTTAGCATGCTTTCTGCTTTGTTGGTGGTCACCCAAGTGTGGGGTGGCCCTCAAAATGAAGGGATATACCTACATGGGCTATTATAGCATTTCCTGAAGGATTACACCATTGGGGAGTTTTATTGAGCTAAGGCTAGCTTCCTGTTTGTTCTGACGCATGCCCACTGCTCTTCTTACTGGGCATAGCCACCTTCACTTAACAGGAAGACCTCTCTAGCAGAGGTGTGGAAGTGAGGTAAAAGGAAAAGGAGTCAGGGCAAGTTCCTGCAGGATCCTCCTTTCCTCCAGGAGAATGGGACTGCAATCTTGGACCCTGCATCTGCATCCTTCAGGACTTCTTTCTCTGCATTCTCTAGCTGGGATACTGCTCTGCCAGCATTCATTGCACATTGTGAGGTTGGACTTTACCTCCGGAAAAAACACTTCAATGATATTTTTGCTGAGTTGCGTTTTGCTCTTGGTTCAAGCACATATTCCACCCCTAGTTCAAATGTTAGCCCATATGCCATGCTTTGACACCTTGGTGGGCAATGCGTTGCTTTTCTAGGGTTCCCACAGATCAGGCAGTCATTTTTTTTTATTTTGGTCAGGTAGAGGCAATTTTTTAAGAAGAAAGTCAGGTAATTTGTGCAAATGTATTAAAAAGTCGGGGAAAAAAAATTATTTGATTTTTTTTTTCCACTCTAATTTTTTAAAAATTCTGTTACAGGATTGGTAAAGAGAGGGCCTTTATGTGGTGTTTTTTTTTCAGTTATTCTTTAAAGTTTATATGCATATTATTATTTCATAATAGGTAGTAGAAAATTATCGATTTAATGGTCAAGTAATTTTAAAAGTAAGTCAGGTTTTTTTCATATTCATATTTCTGTGGGAACCCTGTTTTCTGTTAGATTTAAAACAGGATCTGGGTAGAGGGTATCCTCCCAGATTCATGGTGAATGGCTACTTTGCTCCCCTTTTGCAAACTGGGGAGAGAGCACTCTACTGGCTGTTTTCTGCCCAATCTCTCTCTAACATTCCTAACCTTCTCCATTTGCATGTTGATGAAGAAATCAGTAAATGTTAGACTAACCTTTAATTTTTGTATTTTTTTATCTATTAGAGCTAATCTGGCGACTGCCTACATGGGCATTAGTCGCCGTATTAAAACTGGCTTAGTTCTAGGCTACTTTAAAATAAAATTAAACAAAGAAAAAAAAACACCCTAAATGGGGGAAAGGAAAAAAACAAAAACAAATGCAAACAACAAAACAAAACAAAAAACAAACCCTGCTTAAATAATAGGGAGAAGGCCAACCTCCCCCAAAAAGTCAATAAGTCCACCAGTCGATGTGCACGCACTCATCCCGAGTACAAGGGACAGGCGGTAGCGACCCCGCCCATCCCGGTACCGGGACAGGTGTCGTGCGCGAAGATCACCCAGACTGGGACATTCAACAAGAATGTGCTGAACAGTCTGGGGGCCGACGCAGTCGTTGCAATAGGGCGCAGGCGAGCGCTCCATCAAATAGCGATGCATCACACGAGTGTGTCCGATTCGGAGACGACAGAAAGCAACCTGAAGCCGCCGCGGCATTGGGGGATAGGTCCATGGGAACAGTCGCGGCGCAATGGCACGCAACTTTAAGTTCCCTTCGACCGTCTCCCATCTTCTTTGCCAAGCAGTCCGAAGAGCTGCCCGTATTCCTGCCATGTAGTCAGTGTGAGGAAGAGCGAAACGCTGGTCCAATCGCAGAGTCTTTGCGGACTCTTTGGCGCCCTCATCGGCGTGCTCATTCCCCGCAATTCCTACATGTCCAGGAACCCAGCAGAAGATAATCTCAACATCTGCCCGGCTCGCCAAAAACGTGGCATCACGGATTTCGCGAACCAGGGGATGCGGAGATTCCAATGCCTGAGAGCACTCAGGGTGTTTTGTGAGTCGCTATAGATCACAATCCGGTCCGAACCGGGCACGTCGCGTAATCTCCTGTACCGAGTGGTGTATTGCCACCAGCTCGGCCGTGAAGACAGACGCAGCGCCTGGTAGAGCCCCGCTGACTTCAAACAGAGGAGATACGGCGTGGAAGCCGACCCCCTCTTGGGACTTGGAGCCATCCCTATACACTGGCACGGTTCCAGCGTGACACGATGTGTGCTCCAAAAAGGTCGAACGCAATACTCCCGGCGCAGTACAAGCTTTGGGAGCAGAGGCGTGGCGACAAATAGCCACCGGCCTGAGAGCTATATCTACCTCTCGAAGGAGTTTCCTGGCCCTAAACCCAAAGGGCTTAGGGTATGACTGGCATCTCTCGGCGGCATAGGCACCATCGAGATCAGCTGCGGATGCAGTGAGAGCTGTTGGCGACTGAGGGAGGCGCCGGGCTCGCGCGTACAGGCGAGTGATGCACTGCATGCAGCGCAGAGCGAGTGGCATCTCCCCAGCATCGACCAACAGGCTCTCAATGGGGGAAGTGCGGAAGGCACCGGTCGCAAGGCGAAGGCCGGTGTGGTGGATTGAATCCACCTTCCACAATAAACGCTCATCTGCGGATGCATAAAACTCGCATCCGTAGTCGAGCTTCGAGCGAACAAAGGATCGATAAAAAGTAAGGCGGTAGCCCTATCAGCGCCCCAAGCACTGAACGTCACGGAACGGAGAATGTCCATGGTGCGGGTACAAGAGACCCTAAGGCTGCGAATATGAGCCTCCCAGGTGAGGCGTCGGTCAAATACAAGACCAAGGAAATGGTACCACTCAAATTACATCCAGGCGCACCCCATTAAGAAACAAATCTGGGTCCGGGTGAAGCAGTGGATGGCGGCAGAAGTGCACCACCTTAGTCTTGGCCAAAGAAAACCGAAACCTGTGCGCTTCGGCATAGCGAGAGACGCGGTTCAATGCCTGTTGGAGTCGACGCTCCAGAGTTAGCATCTGGGCCGCGACAAAAGAGATCGAAAGTTCGTCCACGTAGAGCGTAGTGAGAACATCTACCGGCAGCACCGAGGTGATGCCGTTGATGCTCAGGGCAAAGAGTGTGACACTGAGGACACTTCCCTGCGGGACACCCTCTTCCTGCTCCTTTGGGCCAGAGAGGGCTCCCCCCACTCGTACGCGGAATCGACGATCTCGCAAAAATTCAGATATAAACATTGGGTGGCGTCCCATCGCCCCCATCGTGTGGAGAGTCTCCATGATACCCTATCGCTATGCGGTATCATAGGCCTTCTCCAGATCAAAAAACACCGTGGCGTAGTGCTGTCTACGAAGGAAAGTCTCGCAGACGGCATTTTCCAGTTGGAGCAGAGCATCCAACGTGGAGTGGAACTTACGGAAGCCGCACTGTGCACAAGACAGATGGCCTCCGCTGTCCAGGAAATAGGCTAATCTAACATTTACCAATTTCTCCATCAACTTGCACACGCAAGAGGTTAGAGAGATAGGGCGGAAACCGGTCGGAGTAGAGTGATCTCTCCCCGACTTGCAAAAGGCGAGCACAGTAGCGATTCGCCAGGAGTCTGGGAGAAGACCTTTCACCCAGATCCTGTTGAACAAATCTAACAGAAAGGCCATGCCTCGCTCACCCAGGTGTCGAAGCATGGCGTACAGGACATCGTCCGGACCATGGGCAGTGTCCGCGCACGAAGCGAGAGCGGAACGCAACTCACTCACAGTAAACTTGTTGTTGAAGGGTTCTCCGCCTCTGGAGGTAAAGTCTAGCCGGCGGCCTTCCGCGACATTACGACGTGCATTGAATGCTGGTGGAGCAGCATCACGGCTAGAGAATGCGGAGAAAGCGGTCGCTAAGGATTCCGCCACGGACGCGGGGCCTGAGATTGCAGTCCCATTCTCCTGGAGAACGGGAGGGGGGTCCTGCGAGAACTTGCCCCGAATCCCTTTGACTCGCTTCCACACCTCAGCTAAAGGGGTCTTCCCGTTAAGTGAAGACACGTATGCCCGCCAAGAAGAGCGGCGGGCGTGCTTCGAAATATACCGGAACCTAGCCCTAGCCCGACGAAATTCAGCAACAGTGAAATCGTTCGGGTGGCGCTTATACCGCATGTAGGCATAACGCTTCTGTTTGAGGGCCGTCTCACACCCGGCCGACCACCATGGGAGTGGTCGGCGTGCAAAACGGCCAGACGTCGTAGGAATAGTAGTCAGGCCCACGGCGATGAGGTTGCCGGAGAAGAACTCAACGGCCTCATCTACCAACCTAAACTCCTCGACTGAGATAGAGAATTCAGTCATTTCCTGAAATGCAGGCCACCGCGCCCGCGCCAAGCGCCACCGAGGTGGTCTCTCAGGCCGCAGTTGCCCTGAAAATGATATTTGAATGGGAAAGTGATCACTACCATGGAGGTCATCGACCACCCCCCAATCAAAATCAGGCTGTGCATCCGAAGAACACAAAGATAGGTCAAGGCAAGAAAATGAAGCGGTTCTCGGACAGTGATGCGTAAACTCATCCACGTTTAGGACACCCATCTCAAGCTCTTCGATCAGATCAGCAACGACTTGTCCCCTGGGATTTATTGAGTAATCTCCCCAGAGAGGATGCCTGCCGTTCAGATCTCCAAGCAAGAGATAGGGCCTCAGCAACCGTGCCACGACGCGGCGGAAGTCCCCCGCGTCGAAGTCAGCTGACGGTGGAATGTACGCAGAAATGATAGTATACCTCCTATCCAGGTTTAGCTTCACAGCCACTGCCTGAAAGGAGGTATCTGAAGAGAAAGGAAGAACGGAGACATCATGCCGGGTGTCAACCGCGCATCCCCCAGCCCGGCCATCCCGCGGTGGTGGGGTCGCAAGACCCTTATACCCCGGGAGGGCAAGCAGGGGGCACGTGCCTAGCATGGTCTCCTGCAAAAAAAAATAGCTAACGGGGAACGGGACGAGACGAGCCTCCGCAGCTCCTCCCAGTTGGCCCGGAGTCCACGGCAATTCCATTGAAGGAATATGCCCTCCAGGCCTAGCTCGAATTGAAGACCCTCACGGGAATGGCCGAACTCTTCCCGGGAGCAGAACCCCGGGCGCTGTTGGCAGGACAAAGCGCTGGAGGCGCTGTCGCCTTCGAGGACTTATTGGGGGAGGTTGGGCTCGCCATGCGAGTCTTTTCCTCCCTCCGCCTCGAAACCTTAGGCGGGCGTTGCGGCTTCGGAGGCGGGGGGCGCTCTTTTCGAGGAACCACCATCTCCGAGCCACTCGCTCCACCTCGGAGCGTGGGCGAAGGAGCCGAAGCTCCTTTGTTGCTGTCCTCCTTTCGGGGAACAGCTTTAGGAACCCCTAAGATAGCCTAGCGACCATCTTAAGGAGTGTTGCCTCCTGTGAGTCTAACGACTCGGTGGAGGCGCGTGGCCGTTTCGCCTTGCGAGAAACGGTCACGCTTGTGGAAGAGGGGGGAGCCCTGGTTTTAGCCGGGGCTGGGTATGAACCCTTTTTGCCGCCAGCTTTACCAGGGGAGCGCCCGGGTTGGGTAGAGCCCGCAGAAGGGCTCCGAATGGGCGCAGAAACAACCGTGCTCGTTGGCCTGGATGGGCCAGGAGCAGAGGGTGCCTTTCTAACTACTGAGGCATATGACGTCCCAGGCAGAGCCCGGCGCGCCAGGACCAAGTTCCTCGCGGAATGAGAGTCTATCCTGGACCTGAACGGCCAGGATTTCTTTCTCAAGGAGATATGCACCACATTGCTTCGAAGAAGCAGGGTGCGGCTCTCCGCAATTGACACACTTGGCCACACACGATTTGGACTTATCGTGTGCGACCTTGGAGCAATTTACACAGACTTCGGGTGACCCCGACTATGCACATCTACATGAGCGATTCGTATGGCCGAAGCGGTGACAGTAATAGAACCGCCGCGGCAGTGGCACGAATGCCTTCACGCGGTAGCGGTACCAACCAGCACGCACCGACTCAGGGAGCCTGTCACAGTCAAACGTGACGAAGAGTGTAGGGGTGGGTCTCGAGGCCCCTCCCTGTTTTCTCATCACACGTTCGACCTTGACCGCCCGATGGTTGGCCAGCTCTAGAGTGATGTCCTCAATGGAGTAGTCAACGAGTTCCATCGCATAAACTACTCCTTTCACAAAGTTCATGGTAGAATGCGGCGTCACACTCACTGGGGTGCCATGAAGTGTCTGAAGAGCACTTATCTTGGCCGCCTCGGCGGGATTCGCCGCATTCGTCAGAAGGCTCCTGTCCGAGAAACGGGTCACCTTCGGCTCTCTACCAATTGCACTAGCTAATCCTCTCCTCTGATGGATCATTTTGCCCTTGGACAACATGGTGCCATCAGTGGAGCGAATAACAATGAAGCGTTTGAAGCCAGCAGGCTCGAAAATGCCAGGTAACCTCTGAATGAGGGGCCCCGATGTCATCGAGGCTCCGCCCTGTGCACTCTTGGTATTAGTCTTAGTCAGGGGCTCTGCAACCAGGGGGACAGAGGGGGCGGATGTGCCGATCTTGGCTTGGTCGCTTGCCAGAGTGGCAGCAGACCCATCCATCCCCACTGCCCCCGCGGATGGAGAAGAGCCCCGAGTCTTCTTAGTCTTTCTTGTCTTTTTCTTCTTTTTAGGAGAGGAGGGCGGGGAATGAACCTGCTTCTCTCCTCCGCCGACAGAAGCCCCTAGGCCAAATGGACCGGCCTCAGCCAGGTCCTCTGAAATGGAAAAGGTCCTGGTAGTCGCAGGGGCACCGGTCAGAGGAGATCCCTCCCCTCCTTGTGCTGCCTCGGAGGCCCCAGCCGTTTGAGGAGGACCTTGCATAGGGGCGGACTCAGGTTCAGTGCTTGGCGCCGAGCCCGGATTCCCCCCCATGGAAGGACCATGTCTATCACAGGAGGGGCCTCCAGTTGGCCATCCCCTCCCAGGACATCGCAGGTCCCGTTGGCAGCGTCAAGAGTCATTTGTGGGGAGGCACAAGCCTTAACCCCGGCAAGGTGTAATATCCTTGCCAGCAGGTCTTTTGAGGGAAGTGACCGAAGGGGCCTGGCTTCCCTCTCCCCCCTAAGGGGGGTTTGCCCTACCGAGCCCCTTCGATTTGGAGCTGCTGGCTTTGGTGGCAGTCCCCTTGGAAAGAAAAGAGGGGACTGCCGCTGGAAAAAGGGAGGTGCCCGAAAGCACTTCCAGAGAAGGGGGTGAGGGGGAGTCCCCTGCACCCGTAGGCGAAGGAGAGGAGTAAGCCTCTTCTCCAGTTAGAGAAATATGGAGGGTCCCCTGTGCAAGCACAGGGGGGGGACCTCCATTTTTTTGCTGGAGCTGCCTGAGGGCGGCTCCGTCGATGTTTCAGGGGAAGTTGGGGATTGAGGGTTTTTTTTTTATCTTCATCATTGGGCATGGTGACCCTCTTTTTTACACGGGATGCAATCGCGCACACCTCTCGCAGTAGCCCGCACTGCGAGAGGTGCTTACAAGCTGGGCAGGCGCCGCCATTTGGGACCACCCCTCCCGCCTGGTGGCCTGGCAGTCCATCGGCATGGCGGCTCCACCTTGAACACGGCGTAAAATTGATTGAATGTGAAGAGGAGAGGAAAAGGGATGTGAGGAAGGTATGGGTGGGGATGAAGCAGGTTGTTAAAAACCAGCCACCCCAGACTGGAGCTCAGGGGTTAGGGAACATTGTCCCCCACCCCCTCAGCCCCGATGCGGGACGGTTGGCTGAAAGGAAGGTCAGCATCTACCCTGTGAAATTAGAGGCTGACCAGAGAAAGTTGTGGGAGAGGTTGTGTGAAAAGAGAGGAAACAAGTGTTTTGAAGGAAGGAAGGGAGGCTAAGCTGGGGCCGGACGGAGTGCTGAGTCCCGTCAGCACAGCTGCCAGGATGGCAAATCGCCGCGCCCCTTATGGGGAGACTAGCCTTTAAACTGGACAGCTGGGGCCATCTGTCCTATACACAGTGTGGCTTCCTTAACTTCTCCATGTTTTATGCTCTGCTCCAGCTGTAAATACTATCTTCATTCTTCATAGACAGCATTTCATTAGGTTTTTATTGATCTGAAGAAGCCCTATGATGTAGCAAGGTAATATGCTATTAAGAAGTCCCTCCATATCATGCGGGAATGGCTCAGAAATTTTATATCTAACTTCTTGCAAGATTGCCGATTTCATGTACAGGTGGTGAAACCCCTATCTGGTCAAATAGGGCAGTAAGAGGGTGCCCTGCAGGGAAGTGTTGCCAGTGTCATATTCATTGCCTTGAGCATCAATGGTATCATCTTAGTGCTGCTGGAAGATGTTCTCATTATGCCCTGTCTGGATGACCTTTCAATCTCTGTGCAGCTCAGACACCAACTCTGGAGTGTCAGCTTCAACAGGCATTGAATCACGTCTCTTGCTATGCCAAAGTGCACAGGTTTCGGTTTTCTATGGCCAAGATTAAGGTAGTATACTTTGCCACCACAACCAGGACCTGTTTCTAAATGGAGCTTGCTTTGATGTGGTAATTCACACCATTTCCTTTGTCTTGTTTTTGACTGCCACCTCACCTTGTAAGCCCATATCACAGTCTCAGGGTCTCTTGTACCTGTGTTATAGACATTCTTCATTCTGTGATGTTGAGCTCCTGGGGTGCTGATAGGGCTACCACTTTGTTTTATCATTTACTTGTTGCTCAAAACACACAGTAATCATCAGTACAAACATAGAATAAACCTTACCTCCATACTATCATGCACTAGATACAACCAAAGCCCAGACAACATTGAACACCTACTCAGAGACCCTAAACCTCACACAAGCACACGCTACACACATCTCCTTTTTTTAGGGAGATGAAGACCCACTCTAGGATCATGGTGGTCTTCTTAGGGGCTGCACACTTTGCAGAAGAGAGGTCAGTGGGGGGGGGGGAAGGGGGCAATTAAGCAGGTTGACTAGAGATGCGAGTTTTACACATCTGCAGCTGAGTGTGAATTTTGGAAGTTGGACTCCATCCACCACACAGCTCTCCATTTGCTGACAGGGTCCTTCTGAAGGTTCCCTATTGAAAGCTTAATTTTTGATCCTGGGGAGATGCTGCAGGCTCTGCACCATGCACAGTGCATTATGGGCTTGTATATGCAGGCTTGGCATTTCCCTCAGTCACTAATGGCTCTCATTCCATTCACAGCTAATCTTTGCAGTGCTTATACTGCTGAGAAATGTCTTTAATACCCTAATCCTTTTTGATTTATGGCCAGAAAACAACTTCAGGAGCTTACTGTAGCTCTCGGGTCAGTGGCACCTCTTGTTCTGCCCAAGATGCCTCCCTGGAAAGTATCACCATTGTTTTCATGTCATCTTTGCTCTCAACGCTTCTACAACACAGGTAGTATTGTGTTAATTTTATTTGGATTACACTTGATGTAATGCTGGAGGCTGTGCCATTGTATATGAATAGTTTCATATTCGAGGAGGGGGTTGGCTTCCACACTGTATCTTTATTGGTTGAAGTCACTTGAGCTCCACCAGGCACCTCTCTGTTCACAGCTGAGCTAATTGCAATACACCATTCAGTACAGGAGATAATACACCATGCTCTGAGGGCTCTCGATGCATTGGAATCTTTGTACCTTCTGGTTTAAGATATCAGTGACACCACGGTTATTGCGAGTCAGGTGGATGTTGAAATTATCTTCTGCTGGGTTCCAGGACATGTAGGGATTGTGGGTAATGAGGGCACCAAAGAGTTCATGAGGATTGGGTACTAAACCAGCATTTTACTCTTCCTCACACTGATTAGATAGCAAGAATCAGGTCAGCCTTCTGGGTTGCCTGGAAAAGATGGAAGATGATGACCAATGGGAACCTAAAGTTGCATGCCTTTGTGCCTCGACTGTTCTCCTGAACCTACCCCCTAATGCCTTGGCATTAGGATGGGTGCGCTTCTATTTGATGGAGGGCTCTTTTGAACCTTCTCTGACGACTGCTTGGTCCCCCAAACTTTACAACAGATTCTTGTAAAATGTCCTAGTTTGGGGCTCTTTGTACATCCTACCTGTCCTACTACCTGGATGAGTGGGATTGCTACCACTTGTCCCTTGTACTTAGAATGGGTTTGTTTGTGTACACAGTTATGGAATGGTGGAGTTTTTGGAGGGGCAGGCTGGGCCTCCTCTACTGTGCTAGTCTTATCAGTACTCAGATGGTGGAGGTCTCTACTGTCCATTTCTGGTGCATGGGGCAGGCTCTTGCACATAAACACTAGGTTGTGCTGTCCCAGTGTTCTTAAGCCAACTCATGAGCGTCGAGTCCAACAGGCATTGAACTGCATCTCTCGCTATGCCAAAGTGCACAGGCTTCAGTTTTCCTTGGCCAAGGCTAAGGTGGTGCATTTCTGCTGTCATCCACAGCTCCACCCTGACCCAGACTTGTTTCTAAATGGGACTTGCCTGGAAGTGGTGGATTCGGACTCTCACCGTTTCCTTGGTCTTGTATTTGACTAAGCCTCACCTGGAAAGCTCATATTCGCAGCTTTAGGGTCTCTTGTACCCACGCCATGGATATTCTTTGCTCAGTGACATTCAGCGTGTGGGGCACAAATATGGTTACTGCCTTACTTTTTTATTGATCCTTTGTTCATTCAAAGCTCGACTGCTGATGTGAGTTTTATGCATCCGCAGCCGAGCGTGTATGCCGGGAGTTGGACTCGGTCCACCACACCAGCCTCCACCTGGCGACCGGTGCCTTCTTCACGTCCCCCATTGAGAGCCTACTTGTTGATGCTGGGGAGATGCCACTCGCTCTGCACCGTCCACAGTGCATTATTCGCCTGTATGCAAGAGTCTGGCTCCTCAGTCAGTCGCCAACAGCTCTCAGTGCATCCGCAGCTGATCTCGACGGTGCCTATGCCGACGAGAGATGCCAGTCATACCCTAAGCTAGGAAACTCCTTCGATAGCTTGGTATAACTCTCGTGCCAGTGGCGCCCCTGGTTCTGCCCAGGATGCCACCCTGGAAGGTACCACCTTTGACTATTTGTCGCCATGCCTCTGCTCCCAAAACTTCTACAGCGTTGGGAGTATTGAGTTTGGCCTTTTAGGGGCATACTTTGTGTCACACTGGAACTGTGCCAGTGTATACGGATGGCTCCAAGTCTCCAAAGGGGGTCGGTATCCCCTCTGAAATCAGTGTGGCTCTGTGTGTGTCTTCACAGGCTAGCTGGTTGCAATACCATTCTCAGTACGGGAGATAATGCGATGTGCCCAGTTTTTAGACTCTTTTGGGATTTATAGCAAATCAGAGAGTGCGCTGAGTGCTCTTGGGGCATTGGAATCTCCACATTCCTTGGTTTGTGATATCTATGATACCACAGTTTTGGCGAGCCGGGCGGATGTCGAGATTATCTTCTGCTGGGTTCCTGGACATGTAGGAATTGCGAGGAATGAGGTGCCAAAGAGTCTGGTAGGAATATGGGCTGCCCTCCAGGTGGCTTAGTAAAGAAATGGGAGACAGTCAAGGGAAACTTAGTTACGTGCCATTGTGCTACGACTGTTCCCATGGACCTACCCCCAAATGCCGCAATGGATTCAGGCTGCTTTCTTTCATCTCCGAATTAAATTGGACACAGTCGTGGGACACACCACCATTTGTTGAAGCAGTTGCCTACACCTTATTGTGATGACTGCATGCTCCCCCAGACTTTTGAGCACATTCTTGTTGAATGTCCCTGTCTGGGTGATCTTCATGCACATTACCTGTCACAGTATCGGGGCGAGTGGGGTCGCTACCGCTTTCCCCCTGTACTCTGGACTGGTTTGGGCACACAGACTTGTGGACTATAGGACTTTTTGATGGAGGTTGACCTCCTCCACTTTATTTGACTGTTTTTTTTGTAGGTTGCTTTTTTCCTATGCTGGGGGGAGGCGGGCCTACTCCCGACGCCGGAGCGTCGGTTGTTTTTTAGCCTGTGCTTAGCCTTTCTTTTTATCTTTGTTATTTATTATTTACATTGTTATTTGCTTTTTAGTCTAGCCTACTAGTAGGCTTTAGCGTATGGCAAATTTTGCCCTAGTAGGCAGTCGCCAGATGGGCTCTCATAATAATAATAATAATAATAAAACACTGTTCTTGAAGTAAGTGTCTTTGGGCCATTGAGTGAGGCAGATCTCAAAATACGATGTGCACTGAAAAAAAAAGAGAATTATTTCAGGGACTCATTCAATGTATTGGCCACTTCTAATTTCCATTTTATTACTGAAAAGTTAAAAATACTCTTATTTCAGCCAGAAGCTATTAATGCAAGAAGATGTTGTGACAAGGTTTGTGAAGGAGTTTCAGCTTTCACCTGAGGAGATTTTAGCATTAAAAGGCTCTTCCAAAGATGCTCCTCTTACACCTCCCTTTTTTGAAGCTCTTGCCCGAACACAGACCATTCGAAACAATACCAAATATCTTTTGCAGGTTTGTTTATGGTTGATCTAATTTCTGGCATTCATTTTCATCTCACCCTTATATATTTTTTACTACAAAAGGGAGATAAAGTTCTTTCCTTTTAAATGAAATCTTTGTTTAAAACTTAACTTCTGAAAAGTGAATTCCAGCACTTAGAGCTGACATAGTTTGCTATCAGGTCATCTGTAAAGTTCTGAGTGTTTCTGGAGAATAGAAATAAAAGGAATTTATTTGTATTGCAATAATTTCTCTTGGAAGGTTGTGAGTAACCCATACATCATAGGAGGAAATGTACCCAACTTTCGCTGATTGGTCATGAACAGTACTTTTTTGAGCTTCCAATATCTCTGCAATCCCATCAGTTGTTATTTTGGGGTCGGCTTAAATGTTTACCTTCAGAAGATTGTCATGCAACTCTGAAGGTCTTCTAGAGTGACTTGCATCTTCTAAGCTAAAATCTTTGCATTTGAATTTTTCAAACCATCTCTGAACCATTGATTCACCTACAACATCTTCACCCTAAACATTACAAATGACTTTACACATATCTGAAGCATTTTCACTCTTTTTAAAGGAAAGCATTACATGCCCAAAATACAAATTTGGGTTATCTATGTTTCACCTTGATAAGAGCTGACAAAATAAGAGATATATTGATTTTTTGATTTGAGACAATAGGTTACCTCACTGCAAGTAATACTAACATTACATCTAATATGAAGGATATAAAAACAATAGTTGAAATCACTTTGAACTTTCTGGATGATGATAGATTCAACCTTGTGATTTTTATAATCTTAACGTTAATAATTCCAGTTCTTTTGATTTATTTTTTTTTCTTATTCATTCCATGCTGAATCAATTTTCTGTGGTATATATGTATGATCAAATTTGATTGAATTGCTTCATAAAAAGTAAACCTTTTATTTCCATTACTATGCCTGTATCTTGAACTATGAGATTTATCTCAATATTTAATGACCATCTTTTTTATTAATATATATACAGGGGGTTTCAGGTAAACTAAAACAATTGTACACATGAAAAGAAAACTAGTTGTGTACCAAATGAATTGATATATTCTCATGAGAATTTAGACACAAATAGAAGGATATATTTGCAAAATCATTTTAAATAGCCACCATCTGCCTCATGAGCTCCTACCCTCTTCAGGTAGGAGCTGAACTGATTGCATGCCTTGGTTAGGGAGCAGTCTTGTTGACATCCTTCTCAACAATGTCACACAAAATAATCAAGGGGGTTGCAGTCAGGGAAGCTGGGTAACCAAAAGTCTAGGGGACCAGATGTGTGGGATGTTGTCTAACAACCATGCCTGGGTCTCTCTGCCTTGTGTGTAGGAGCAGAGTTCTGCAGGAAAATGTAAGGCCTTCCTGCAGCTATTGTCGATCAAAGGCTTGACTACAGTATTCAGCACCTCAATGTAAATGTCCGCATTGACCTTGAGGTCTGGGGGAAGTTTGGTAGGCAAAATGTAGCCTTTTCTACTGACCATGCTGAAAACCATTAAATAGGTGGGAAATTTGATGTGCATGACCATAGGTACTGCTGATAGGTCTTTGCACTGCCAGTTTAGCTTCCTGTCCTGGATGAAAATTTTCTCAAAGGAGAAGAAACTAAGAAGGCTGGTTGGTGCCAGCATGGTTGGCTTCATTGATGCGTGCTTGTGTTTTCACTTCATTGCTTTCCTTGGTAGCCTGCATGAGAAGCTGATGCCTCTGCAGCATGTATGAGTGGTAGCCTGGGTCCTGGTCCACTGCTCTGTGAATAGTTGCCTTGCTCACACCCACCTTTTGCCTGACACTGGTGATGAATTTTTCATTACTAGTGGTATCAAAGTGACGCTTGTAATGCTTTCATTTGGCAGCAACTTCGTCCTTAATCTCTCAGCAGTGTGATATTTCCATTTTTCTTTGTAAATGAGGTTCCTCAGGTAGTAGTGTCTAGGGCTGTGAGTATAGCGTACAATTTTTTCATTTCAGCTTCCATTCTCAGAAGAAAGAAACTGCATATGCTGTTTCCATCATGAAAGCGAAACATTTACAGAGCATGTCCAAGGTCAAGTAACCTCATTGGTGCAGCCATTAGCCCTTCAGGACTATATATATATTTTTTTTTATTGTGTTAGAATTTATGTGGAAATATTTAAATACTAAAATTGGCTATATATATAAATTGGTGGAAACACTATGCACTTCAAATTAACTGACTGATAGGGAGCTGAAGGTCACCTGTTTCTCAGACAGTAGCCTTGGAAAATGTGGGAGACCCTTCTAAAGTGGCCATTATTAGTTCTCTTCAGACAGTCAACCGCTCGCAGGGTGAAGGTGACCGCTGCACTCTACCGTGAATTTCATGAAATAGGTTGGGTTGTTTATGTGAGGAAACTTGTGCACTACTCCTTAAAAGACATCACTGAAGAAGAGGTTAATGTTGAACGTGTGATGATAAAATGGGAGTTGGGGCTCAAGCCCCACCCCTACACTTCATGTTTTATTATGACAGGCTCCTTGAGTTGGTGCGCTCAAGTTGGTATCGCTACTATGTCATGCCATTCCTCCTACTGTTGTGAATGTGCTACTACTGCTACCACTTTGGCCATATGAATAAATCACTTGTGTAAACAGGCAAAGTCAAGTCAGGTTTACCTGAAATGTGACTGGCTCCAAGACTACATAAGTTGCCATCCGGCACAGCCAATTGTGCTTCCTCAAAGTAATGTGGCACAGCGCCTATATCCTGGAGGATGAAGTCCTCACCATTCAGGCTGCAGACTGACACTCTTTTGGTTTGGTTGTGACCTTGCACCCTATGCTCCTGGCCTCTCCAGTCTGATGAGCATGTTCACTCACCTAGTAGAGTTGATGGCTTAAGGGCTCACACCCCACCTCAAGTAAAACTAGGGCTAACCCTTTTCCATAAGACAAAACAGTCGTGTGCCTCCACAGAGTCAGCCTCGCATAAGCCCCCCCATCCTCCAATGGTGCTTGTGAGACTGTCTTTACAGACTCATAAGGCTCTCCCCCGAAAGGAGACAGCAACAATGTACATTTGGCTCCCATTACCCTACCCTAGTCTGGGGTGGGTGAGTTGGAGATGCGGAGCCCTCTATAAAAGGGATCCCGACCTCTAAAGCTGCCCCACTCGCCAAAGGTTTTAAGGGAGAGGGAGGAAAAGACTTACATGGTGAGCCCAACCTCCCCCAATAGATAATTATTGAAGGCAACAGCGCCTTGTATGGCCAACACCTACTGGAGTTCTGTCTACGGGAAGCTTACAGCCATTTTACTGGTAGTCTTCTCAAAGAGGGCCCCCGCATCTACTCCGAGCTAGGCCTGGAGTATAAGGGTTTTGTAACCTCACAACCATAGGATGGATGTTGAGCAGGAGGATGTGCAATTTACACCAGGCATGATGTCTCTATTCTTAAAGAGTGGCATTGCATCTACATCTGGATAGGAGGGTCTGGTATGTCTCGGGAAACATGGATGCTGCTCTTTTTGGCGGGCATGCGCATCGTAACTTAATGGGAAGACCCCTCCTGCGGAATGTGGCAGCGAGTCAGTCAAAAGGATTCCGGGCAAGTTCTCGGAGGACCCACCTCCAGTTCTCAAGGAGAATGGGACCACAATCTTGCACGCTGTGTGCATGCCAGAATCTTTCACAACCAGTTTATCCACATTTTCTAGCTAAGATGCTGCTCCTCCAGCATTCAATGCACATTGTGTTGTTGCTGAAGACTGCCAACCGGACTTTACCTCAATGATAGGTTTATGTTGAGTGAGTTGCATTCCTCTCTCGCTTCATGCACTGACACCACTCCTTTTCTGGCTAATGTCTCTTATGCCATGCTTCTATACCTAGGTGAGCGAGGCAATGCATTTCTGTTAGGTCTGTTCAACAAGATCTGAACAGAGGGTATCCATTCTGACTCCTGGTGAATGGCCACTGCATTGGCTTTTAACAAACTGGAGAGAGATTACTGTTACCCTGCTGCTATCTGGCCAAATTTCTCTAACCTCCTGCATGTACAAGTTGATGGAGAAATTTGTAAATGTTAGATTCCCCTTTTCCTGGAGAGAGTTGGACACCTGTCTTCTTCACAGTATCACATTTGAAAGTTTCCCTACAGGTCAGATGCTCTGCTCCAGCTGGAAAATGCCTCTGTAATGCCTTCCTTCATAGATAGCATTATGCCATCGTGTTTTTCTAACTGCACAAGTCCTATGATACTGCATGGCTATATGGTATGGAGACCCTCCACTCCATGGAGGGGAAGAGATGCCTCTGCATTTTCATATCTGATTTTTTACAAGATCATTGATACTGCATACAGGTGGCAGGGGCACTTTCTGGCCCAATAGGGCCGGGATAGGGCATTCCAGAGTGAAGTGTCCTCAATGTCTCACTCTTTACTCTGCACGTCAACAGTATCACCTGTGCTGCTGGAAGATGTTTTTGATTATGCTCTATATGGATGATGTTTGGATCTCTTTTAGTGTGGCCCAGATGCCAACTCCGAAGCATAAACTACAACAGGCTTTGAGCTGCATCTCTCATTAGGCCCAAGTGCACAGGGTTTGGTTTTCCTTGGCCCAGACTAAGAGAGCCACCCACGGCTTAGCCCTAACCTAGAGTTGTTCCTCATCAGGGTTTGCCTGGAAGTGGGTGACTTGCACAGTTTCCTTGCACTTGTTTTTACAAGTACCTTACCTAGGAGGACCTTATTTGCAACCTTAGTGTCTCCTGTACCTTTACAATGGACATTCTTCTTTCTGTGCAGTTCAGCACTTGGGCTGCTGATAGAGCTACTGCTCATTCCTTTGTTCACTCAATACCACTCTACCAGCCTTTAGTCTGGTACCTTTAGCACCTTCCCTAGATTGAAAGCCTGCTTGTTGATGCCATTTGTCCTGATTCATGCCGCATCTCATGCAGATGTTGAGATTAGCTTTTGCTAGGTTCCTGGACATGTAGGGATTGCGAGGAATGAGAGTGTCAAGAGTCTGTGAGGACTGGGTGACCAGACCATCATTCGCTCTTCCTTACACTGACTACATTGCAGGAATAAGGTTAGCTCCGCTGGACTGCCTGGCAAAGAAGATGGGAGATGGCTGATGGGAACTTAAAATTGAGTGCCATCACTCTGTGACTGTTCCCATGGACCTACACCTCAATGCCTTGGTGGCTTTAGATCTTTCTTCCATCTGCAAATTGGGTACACTCATGGGATGCACTGCCATTTGATGGAGTGCTTCCCTGCACCTTACTGTGACCACTGCACTGACCCATGACTGTTCGGCTCATTCCTCTTGAATAGCCCACTCTGGGAATCTTTGCGCATGCTACCTGTCCCAGTACCGGTATGAGCAGGGTTGCTACCACTTGTCCCTTGTGCTCTGGATGGCTTTGTGCACATTGCCTTTTCTGGAGGATGCTAGCCTCTTCCATTTTATTTGTTTCTCTTTGTCATTTTGCACATGGTCTGGTGCCAGCGAAAGGTGGGCCAGCCCCCTGAGAGTAATAGTGGTAGAAGAGGTAACAACGGTCTTTCCAACACTTCCTTGGAATAAGGTCTTTTGGTGACTCTAATTTTCTCAGTTCAGGAATTTGGTGATGGGAAAAGAATACAAATCAAAGGTAAGGAACTCCAGTGATTACTTGTGGCAGTCTGAGGGGCACAGGGCAATCAACCAAAGAAAAAAGCCCAATAACTATGCCCACTCCCCATTGTTATACAAAAAAACATACCCTGGTTCCCAACCATCCAAAAATTTATAAGCCACTCACCCGCTATGCTGGTTCACAATGTCTTTAGCCTATACAAGAGGCTTATTCTTTTTTTTTTACAAAAATACTTTTATTGTATCTCAGATAATCATTTAAGAAAACAATCTGTAAAGAATTAATTAAATAAATTATTACAACAATCCAACTGTTAAAATAAATATATTAAGAATATGTTATTAAATCTATCCCGACCTCCCTTCCCAGCTCTATTATTTTTTAGAAAGGGTACTGTAAATGACAGACCAAGGCAAATTGGTTAAAACCTATCATGGACAAAATTGGGAGAATGGTTCTCATGCACACAAGAACCACACAGTCACCATTCACTACAATATTAAAATGCATAAGGCTGGTCATGGATATGAAAAATTTCCTCTATTGTGAACTTTTAAATTCTGTAAGGAACATTGTTAAATATAAATCTAATGGCATCATATTAAATTATCTGCTTGAATGTCGCCCAAAGAAACCCCCTTGAGAGATGTTTGGTCTATGATAAAGACAGAAATAGTCTTACGACTTCATCAAATGTCTTCCAAAAATCTTGCAGCATGTGGTGTAGATATATACCCTTCAATTGTACAATGTTATTGACACAGGGAAGGATTTCTTGTTTATGTCCCTAGAAGGAACCCAGGGGGTAAAAAAAATAGAGGATATAGGAAATATATACAGTTTTGAGGGGAAACAGTTAAAATTTAATAGTTGAACTTACCAGCAAAAATGTAATTTTGTCAACCTTTTCTTTCTTTTGAGACTGGACATCAACAAACTGCTCTTGGTGTCATGGATCAGATGAATGTGATTCGAGAAGCGGCCTTAGAACGCTTATTTCGATGGTTTCAATCTCAGACCCGAAGCCCCGATCCTTCTGCTCTTCTCCCTAAAGCACTGGCGGCTTTGCAAGAAAGACCAGTTCTATTCAAGTGAGTTTTTTTCTTTACCACAAGACATTACATGAACTATTTCCTAGTATGAAAAAGGGCTCAGAGTTTAGATGCCTCTTGTACTTGGATGAATTGCCAAGAGCATTTGCTCATGGATGTCAGTCTTTGGCCAAAGCGCCAGTGGACTGTTGAGAATGGAGATCTTTATAATTACAGTGCTTTTTAATTTATCACCTTATTAAAACCTCCATAATAAGTGCTTGTCCATTTAGGAACAATTCTGAATGGATTAATGGAATCACTGCTATCACTAAGAACCTATTTCGAAACTGCTTGGATGTGCAAGCTATGAGGTGCTTGAGGTAGACATATCTGTTCACATGACTGTCTTGCATAAATTCTGATTTGGTAGCTGTTGGGTGACTCTAATGTCATGTTGGCCTTGGGTCTTCTCTCTATGCCACTTTCTCAATGAAGTATGCCCAACAGCCCAGTGGGGGGAGGGTTACCCTGTATAGCCTGTTACACTTGGTACCTGGAGAAGCTGCAAATTTGGGAAGCCCTGGGACTGGACGACCAGACCAGCATTTGGCTCTTCCTCACACCAACTACATAGCAGGAATCAGGGCAGCTCTGGGCTACTCGGTAAAGAAAATGGGAAACAGTCAAGGGGAACTTAAAGTTGGTGCCATTGTACTCTGACTGTTGCCATGGACCTACGATGCCTCAGGTCATTTTCTGTCATCTTCAAATTCAGCCTGAATGTAGGGCAGGAATAATACTCATTGATGTGTGCCAACCAAAATTTGCTGAAAAGCTGTTGATGATAATAATTAAATGTTTGATTCCTTCTTTCATCTTGGTCCACTATGTGTAATCATTTTCTATGAATTCTTTTCAGTTTCCTCCTTTGTTTTTTCTTTCCCCACTATTTATGATTCTAGAGTTTATGTGGTCTGTTATTCTTAACCTGTTATCCATTCTGGTTCCTATCTGCCTTCTTACCTGTCCCCGCATTCCATCCTCTGGAATGAAATTGCTCTCCTCTGAGGAAGTGGGTACAAAATATATATACCAATTTTACTGTAAGTTTCCTGTTGAGAACTGATGAAGCATATTGATTTTTAATTTTGTCCTTTGTGTTGACAATGCAGACTGATTATTTTATTTTCCTTGTACTTTTCATCCATATAGAATGGTACTTGAAGAATGGGTTGTGGTTCGAAGGGGGTGGCTCACACGAAGTTTTCTGGATGCACTTACCTTGGGTGGTCCTGGTGGATCACCACGTCCTATAGAGCTTAAGGCCCATGATCCCTTGCGCTATGTGGGTGACATGCTGGCCTGGGTCCATCAGGCTCTTCCAAGTGAGAGAGAGGCAGTACAAAGCCTCTTTTCAAAATGTGTCGATTTTGGTAAGAATTTAATTTTGGCTTTCAATAATTGGACAAAAATCATGAAGAGTGTAGATGGGTGAGCTGCTTTGAGTAGTAGTATAAATTACACTGGTCTGCGTTGTTTTCAAGGTCAAATATATAATACCTGATTTTGGTTCAGTTTTTTGCACTGAATCTGAAAATCATGCTCATTTTACCCAATCAGGTCAGGTTTTTGAAATATGAGCACATACCAAAAACTCATATATTTCCAAATATTTGTGGTGAATGAAACACATAATAGCAAATATTGGACAGATTTACTCACAAAAGGTTTACAGAATATTTTTAATAGATAGCATGAATAGTACAATGCACAAAATAAGCTACTCATGAATGAATGGTCTCTTCAGTGACCTCCGATTGTGCCCAGCAGACACCACATCCCTCTTAAGGCACCAACTGTACCAGCTGCTGGGTGAGCTTGTTCAAGGCAGAGTGTGCATCGTTATGGGCGACTTCAACAGACAAGTTGACTGGGAAACCAGAGCAGCCTGTGGCGAGAGCGCGCTACTCCTGGAGTTCGCCAACAACGAGTTCCTCACTCAATGGGTCAGAGAACCGACGAGAGGAGACAATATCCTTGACTTGGTCTTCACCTCTGAGGATGATATCGTCGAGGATCTCTCTGTAGGCGAAGAGCTCGGTGGCAGTGATCACCAGCTAATTAGATTTACCGTCAAGATCCCGAAGGTAAGGTCTGTTGCCAGTCAATCAAGGAAACTTGACTTGAAAAGAGCAGACTTTGCGAGCCTTCGTGCTGGGCTGACTGATGTAAGGCTAGCGGTATGCGAAGATGTTGAGGATTCGTGGAACAATTTCAAAAATAAGTTCATGAGTATTCAATCAAGTTGCATCCCTCTGAAATGCCTCCGTCAGTCTTCTGTTCAACCAAAGTGGTTTAATCGAGAAATCGGCCAACTGCTTAGGGAGAAGAGAAATGCGTACCGGCGATCGAAGATCTCGGGTGCTTTTGACGAGTACCGGAGGCTAGCCAGAAGAGTGAAGTCCAGCATAAGGGCGGCTAAGCGGTCTGAGGAACTCCGAGTGGTGAGACTCTGCAAGGAGAATCCCAAGGAGTTCTTCGGCTATGTAAATAGCCGTAAACCAATCCATCGTAGGATTGGGCCCTTAGTGGACGAGGAGGGTGCATTAACTCAGTCAGATGCAGAAAATGCTAACCTGCTCAATGACTACTTCTCTTCAGTGTTTACTAAAGAGTGTGGTCCCATCCCACAGACCACGGATTCCTACTCGGGGGGAAAAGCTGGAGGTAATGGACTTCACCTAAGGTGAAATAAAGAAAAAGATCGCTGACCTAAAGACGAATAAGTCCCCCGGACCGGACGGGTCTCTATCCAAAGTGTTTAAGGAAGTGTGCGATGAAGTATCATGACATCTGTGCGCTATCTTCAACATGTCAATCCGGACCGGATGCGTTCCTAGAGACTGGCGTGAGGCGGAGGTGACTCCGATCTTCAAGAAAGGAGACCCCAGCCATCCGTCAAACTACCGACCCATCAGTCGGTAAACTCATGGAAAGCATGATAGTGGACAAGATAACGTCTTATTTAGAGTCAAACCTGCTACTGAAGAGTTCCCAGCACGGCTTCTGAAGGCAACGGTCATGCCTGACGAACCTTGTGGAATTCTTCCACTTCGTGTTCAGTGAGCATGATCGAGACAAGGCGGTGGATGTTGTGTACCTTGACTTCCAAAAGGCCTTTGACAAGGTACCACACCGCCGCCTTCTCCGGAAAGTGCGTGCGCAGGGCATAGGCGACAAGGTAGCAGGTTGGATAGAGAGCTGGCTAAGTGACAGACGGCAACGCGTAGTCGTGAATGGTCGGGCCTCTGAATGGGCGCCCGTATCTAGCGGTGTCCCTCAAGGTTCCGTCCTGGGACCACTACTGTTTATTATCTATGTCAACGACATGGACGGAGACATGGTTGCCAGAATCTCCAAATTTGCCGACGACACCAAGCTTGGTATCAATGTGGCAAAGGAGGGTAACACTGCCAGCCTCCAAGAGGACCTTCAAAGGATTGGGGAGTGGTCGGACACGTGGCAAATGCCTTTCAACGTGAACAAATGCAAAGTAATGCATATCGGCCACCGAAACCCCAAATCTCAGTACTTCCTTAAAGGAACTGCCCTTGAATCGAGTGACACTGAGAAGGACTTGGGTGTTACTATCACTAGCGACCTCAAGTTCTCGAAACAGTGCATCGAGGCAGAGAAGAAAGCCCAAAGAATGTTAGGCTACATAAAGCGCCAGTTTGGATACTGTAACAAGGAGATAGTACTTTGTCTGTACAACTCCCTGGTTCGGTCGCACCTGGAGTATGCCGTACAATTTTGGAGTCCTTCATTTCGAAAGGACATCGCAAGGTTGGAATGCGTACAAGCTAGGGCAACTAAACTGATTCCCTCTATCCGACATAAAAGTTATGAGGATAGACTAAGGGAATTAGGTGTGTTCTCGCTAGAAACCCATAGACTGCGTGGTCAGCTCATCGAAGTTTTCAAAATACTTTGAGGGTTTGACAATGTTGACTACCGGGATATTTTCACATTGAGTGAGAACAGAACGCGCAATCACGGCTTCAAACTTGAACTGAAGTGTTACAACCACAATCTGTGTGGAAAGTTTTTCACCTACAGTATTTTCGGTAAGTGGAACGCACTTCCAGTGGAAGTTGTCAACAGTGAATCTGTTGACCAGTTCAAGTCAAGACTAGACAAAGTCTTGAAAAGTGGCCGTTTAGGGACTCAAAACAATTGAGCAGCCCTGTGCCTACTCAATTGCTAGTCCAAAGGTACCCTCTTTGAATGGACCGTAAGGTCTCCTAGGGTACTTTGTTTCCTTGTAACTCCTTGTAACAGTAGTCAGCCAGAAAGTTCACATCCCATTGGCCTTGATAGCGTTCCTCCATGACACGGATGTCTTGGTGAAAGCACTCACCCTGTTCTTCACTGAAGTCTCCGCAATTTTCTGGAAAATAGTCCAGATGGGACCAAAGAAAGTGCATTTTCACTGACATACGTGCACCAAGTTTGCGGAAATTCTCCATTAAGTCATCAACCATCTTCTGGTTCTGAAGACTTGCAAACAACTTTAGTTTGCAATGACTAATTTAAGGGACAGCCAGGCAGAGAGTTCAGTAGGATTTAATGAATCATCAAAACTAGAGTCTTTTATGAGTTCTCTTATCTGAGGACCATCAAATATACCTGCCTTAAGCTTCTCCATGCTGATTCGTTTGAACTAGTGGTGGAGGAAGGCAAATCCTCCACCTCTCCTGTCCAGTGCTTTTACAAAGTTCTTCATTAGACCGAGTTTGATGTGTAGGGGTGGAAGTAACACCTTGCTTGGTTCAACCAGAGGGTGGGACAGAACATTGTGTGACCCGGGTTCTAATCCTTGTCTTGATGGCCACTCTTGTCTGACATAATGCTGGTCGTCAGCCCAACTATCCCACAAGCACAAAAAGCATAGATACTTTGTGTACCCACCTTGAAGTCCTAGGATGAGTCCAACAACTTTAAAATCTCCACAAATCAACCATTTATGTTCCTGGTAATTGAGAACAGACAACAGACGTTTCATGCTGTTGTGGGATTCTTTCATTTCAGCCGAGTGTCCAACAGGAATTGATGAAGCCTTATTTCCGTTATTCAGAAGAACTGCCTTGAGACTTCTGTTAGACGAGTCAATAAAAAGTCTCCATTCCATGGCAACATACTTCATACCCATTAATTTCATCAGTTCAGCAATATTCTTACAGTAGATTAGTGAAGACGCTTCATTGAACATAAAGAATTTTCTGAATTCGCTCTCGCGTTCCCGATACCAGTAGAACGTTGTTCATGGGGCAAGTAGATGTTTCTTTCGAAGACGAGAACCCAGCAGCTGGGCAGACTCCTTAGATAGGTTCAGGTCTCGTGTCAAGTCGTTGAGTTCGGCTTGTGTCAATGGCACTGATCGGTCATCCTCTTCTGGCTCATATGCACCACACTCACCTGTATCAGTCATGTCAGTAGATTCGGAATCAGAACTAGATTCCATGATGACATCCGGCTCAGGAACAGGAACATCTGGTCCATGGAGGATTGGCTTTATAGCAGAAGGAACATCAGGGTATTGAACATGGTGCTTGTTCTTGCGATTGATGCCTTTTAAATTTGTCATGCAGAAGTAGCAGTCGGTAATGTGATCTTTCCCTTCCCTCCACACCATTGGGATACCAAATGGCATACTCTTTCTTTTCCTATTCCTCCAATCCCGTAAGTTCTCCACACATGTTTTGCAGCAGATATGGGGAGCAAATGCCTTATCTTGGTCCCCTAGTTTGACTTCAAAATAAGTGTAATAAGCCTTCTTCACAAAATCTGTGATTTTCGCTTGACGGTCTGGAAGAACCACAGGTCTGCAGATGAAACAAAATTTGTTAGGATGGTTCTTACACTTCCGATCCATTTTACTGCACAACTAGACCTGAAAAGAGAAAGACTAACTAGTTATTTAAGGTAACCCATGACCAGCTGTGGCAAAAACAAAGCCCATATACGCTTGGGTGATAGTGCCATTTGGGAAAAATATGCTGTAATAAAAATCAAGTGTATCTTAGAAACCAGACTTGACCAAAGAAAATGAATGATATTTTTGAATTCAGGATGCAAAAAAGGATCCTAAATCAGTTGGAAAACCCTTGACCTTTGAAAAAAGGTTTTGAAACGCAGGCCAGTGTTATTTGGTGTTTTAAGCATAAAGAAAAAAATTTGAAAGATAAGTGTCAATGATAAGGTGGATGGCTTCATGGATACAAATATTGAACAAGAACTTTTTCTCATTTTCTGAGACCTGTCACAGCAAACACAGGAGACAGTGAGTGGTGTGTCAGAGAGCATGTGTCGACCACTGAAGACGCGCATTGAGCAAGTGATTGTGAGTGAACAGGGACGTACTGACCCTGTTGGTGGACGGAAGGCAGTGCAGCTATACAAAATCAGCAGCCTTCTCCATTTTTATATGGCAACCATCATGCAGGTAATTCAAAATTCCCTTGTGTAACATACATAATTTAAGCAATCATGGGTGGCTATATATGGGTCAGGAAGAATACTTATACAATCTTCTGGCATGTGCCATACAGGCCTGGGCGACACTGATGATGGCACAGGTGGAGGCTGTGAGTCTTTCCTTTATTTCCCTATTTATTACTTTGTTTCATTACTGTCATGACTGTTGGGAGGTAAAGGAAATGACATACACCATTTTCCTTTAATTTACTAGAAAGAGAAAGAAACAAAACATAAATTACAACATGGCAAGATGCAGAATGCACCCTCCAAAGAAGAGGTCAGATATGAGGCCTTCCGAGCCAGAGGGGTGATGGCACCAAATGCTAGTTTTGATTAATTAAGCATTAAATATAGATCCACTAAACTAAGTCTAATAAAATATAAACATAAAATCTAATAATATTGATTTGTAAAAATATACAAACACCACTTCATGGGTAGACACACACTATGAGTGTAAGAGGGGTCATGGGGGGGGGGATAGTAATCAAGGTGATTTTCATCCAGGTCTTCCACTCTGGGCATAACCACACTTGTCAAAGATTCTTGGCTTCTAAAAATGTTAGTGAACTTTTTTTTATATTCTGCTTTCACAAATGTAATTAAATCTTTTAAGTGATGCTTTTTCTTTGGGCAGTCATATGGTGCCATTATATTCTGGTACCAGAGGTATTGAAAGCAAATAGAACTCTCAAAGATTATAAGCTTGCTTTCGTCCATTTTGAAGCTTTATAAAATTTGGATTCACTTGGTCTGAACTGTACACAGGATGAATTTTAAATCCCATTATTTAGTCTTTATCTGCGCTAAAAATTCTTGCATCTTTAAACCTTGATCCTGTGACACTGGATTTTGTTATTCTATTTTGCAAAACATCAAAGTCAAGAAACTACTCAGGCTTCATCTGAATCACTTTGAAAGGATTTTTCTTTCATCCTTTTTTTTATCAGGTCATCATATAATGATCGGTTATAAACAACTGTAATTTTCATATTTAGAGTTCAATATTACCAAAATCTCTGTGACAGGGTAAATAAGAGTGCCTTGGCATCATATAATAGGGCTTTATTGAGAGTAATCCTCCACTTTGCACATGCCGTAGGTAACAAAGAATCGTGTTGGTTTTTGTTCTGTCCACTATAGTTATCACTGAAAATTGCTAAATGCTTAACACTTGCAATCAAAATATTATCAATATAATGCTGTACACAGCTGGCCACTTCGCATGAACCTTGTTTGGCCTGACTCTCTTTCTAAACATAGTGTTGATTGGGGTGAATATGAGCCAGTTTTTTAATCTTTCATTTAATCTTTCTATACTAATTTGTAAAATCTAACCAAATTGGTGGGTAGATTCTTTACATGGTGCTGCATATCCTGTAAATAAAAAAATGAATTCTGATTAAAACTACATATAGTAGTTATTAATACTGAAAGATGGCTCACCATTTTCTTACGGTCCAGGGAGAATTTAGCCACCATTCTGGGGTGAATTGATCCACTTCGCTTTTCTTCTTTTGAGCTTCTTGAATTTATTTTTATGGTGGTGTATTTTAATGTTTTTTTACTTATCTTAGCACATAACTAACTTAAATTTAGCTTTTACACTAGCAAAATATTTACACTGATATATAAAAGCTTCCATAGAAGCATGTTCAGCTAGTTATCCCTAGCTTTTTTATTTAATTTTTTGAATTGTTTGTAGGCCTCATCAACACCTTTAATATGGAAAGGTGTTGAGCCTATCATGCTTATTGGGCCAGCAAAGATATACTTCATGTTCACTTTATTAATGTCTGCTTTCTTTGGCCAGTCATACCTGTCATCTGGTTTTCTTTCTAAGAAAGTCATTTTGATGCTAGTTTTTCCAATGTCCAACACACACCCAATAAACACTTTGCCATGGTCAGATATTTTTGTGCACTGAATGTAACAACTCCCTTTTCTTCCTCATTTAGTTCTAATTCATCTGATTCGCTGAAGGTAGGCAAATCATTATCAATGCCCTCCTCATCAGATGAAGTAGGAAATGGAGTGCTTGTCAGCACCTCTTTCTTCTCTCTTGCAGCTTTCCTTGATTCAGATTTTATTTTATTTTCAAGGGTTGCCTTTTCTTGTGTCTCTCCAGAAAATCTTCATGTGTTATGACACGGCTGTGAATATCAAGCTTCCGCCTGCACAATTTCTGCTGTAGTGTCAAAGTGGAAGGCTTCCTGAAGATATCAGCCATAATTTGTTCAAAGGAGGTGGATGGTGATGTTCCTTTTGAGGAGTCGCAGGTTTCTGTACAAGTTCTCTACATTTATTAACACTTATGTACAACATGAACAAATCTGGGTTGAACTTTTCCACTGGGTATGTGTCCTTGTTGGGAGTATACATACCCATTTTTAATTCGGACACTGATACATTGGTCCCACACTTTCCCCACCAGATCTACAAATTAAGCTTTAGTAATTCTTCCTGCATAGTTTGCTGCTTGCTATTTTGCAAGTTCTGGTCCCAAACTCCCACTTTGATTTGATTTTAAGGCACTGTGCAAGTTCAATCTCGGCCTTCTTTGGGAGGGATAGTTGGCCACCAATGTTCATTACGGGCTTTTCTTTTTGGAGTAATCTTCTCATTAGAGTCATTCTATCTACCCTATACATTTTTGCTGCTCTTCTTACATTTATTTGGTCCTTTTTTAATCACATCAATTGCTCTCCTTATTTTGTCATCAAGCTCCTCGTCCTTTGATTTCTTGCGCTAGTATGTATGAGGCATTTTGATTTCTTGACACAGGTAGTAGCTATATCAGACCTGAAAACATGCCAAAAAGTACCCATCACCCAATATGTGTGTACAACAAAAAATAACAAAAAAATAGGGTGACTTGATTCACCCTGGAGTAGCAAAATACTCTGGGGTGAATAGAGCCATTATTTAATTGCAGCTCACCTGAGAATGAGCAAACATTTTTATTTCTAGTTGGTTTCACTTAAAAGATCAAGAATTTTTCTATATACCCTGCCATTTTAATGCAGTTGTGTTATTATTTAAGTTGTTTTAAGAGAATTATTAAAAATGAGCTGTTTTCAGAAACAAAAAAACTTTCATATTCTAAAGTGCAGCTTTTTAGACTTTAGAAAAAAAGTTTTTGCAGTAGAACAAAAGATTTACTGTGGTTGTGTAGCTATTGAATTGCACTTCCAAACCATGTACTTGTATTAACTTCTCCTATTCATTTTATTGGTTTTCTTTGGTGTGGATCAATTGACTTCAGTCGACCCTACATAAAACCACAATCATTTTGGTGCTCATGAATTCCAAGATTATAGCTCCATAATTTTCTTTTGTAATATTGGATGCCAGTACTCAGTTTAGGGATTGGTAAAGCTTGTTGTGGGTCCATGCATTTAACTGCCGCATCAGTCTTTGTTACAACCATAAATTTTCAAAATATTTTATGCAGCCCTTGCCTTGGTAATATGCACAGCTTTATCTACTTTCATTTGCCCTATTCTTTCTGCATCTTTCTTGGGATTGAGGGCACTAACTTCCATGTCAACCTTGTCACAATAACTACACATATCACTTTTAGGAGGTTCAAAACTCTTGTTAAACTCATTGTTAAAAACATCCCTGTAATACCTTTGTTACTTTCAGCTCTAACTGATTATTTTCAGCCAAAAAATTCTCATAATACTCATAAAATTTGTCAATATTCTGACCAGGTGGTAGGTAAAGTCTGTGGAGGCTTTTTGCATGTGAATAATATGAATTTACAGTCTTCAGGCCTCTAATGTGGTTATGCACTACTTCTTTCTTTATTTTCTTATACTTTATTTTCTGGTATGTTTCCCTCGCATGTCACCAATTACTGTGCCGGTTTCTGTGGTTCCTTTTTTTAAAGCATTGCATACATGCTTCTCACTTGCACTATGTATGTTAAGAAATGCTGTGAGACAAACCTTAATAGTTTTGTTATTAAGCAACACTGTAAAGGGTGATTCAAAGAGAATGAACTGATTTCATGACCCATTACTTCATTTTTCAAGCATTGTCATGGAATGAATCAGTGACTATTTGAAAGAGGAGTTTTCTAACTTTTGAATGGCTGCCACAGGGGCGCTGTACTCACATTGTTCCTCTGGCAATGCTCAGTTGTTTGTTTCCCCTCAGAATGGCAAGTCCTCAGCAAAAGGAGTTCTGCGTTCTCAAGTTTGTGAAAACAAATTCGTTTTTCACGGTGCAGCGTACTTTTCGAAGGTGATTTCGACATTAATCCACCCTCTCCTAAGAACATTCGACAGTTTCGAGAGAGTGGGTGTTTGTGTAAAGTAAAAAGTCCAGGATGATCACGAGTTTCGGCAGAACAAGTGGCAAATATCTGTGCTGCATTTGAGGGGAGCCCATGGAAGTCGACAAATTGAGCTAGCCGTGAGTTTGCAATCCCTCAATCCAGTATCTGGCATGTGCTAAGAAGATGTCTACATTTGAAACCATACAGACTATGCCTCGTGCAGGCACTTACCAAAGATGACAAGACGAAACGGATGGAATTTTGCGATTGGATGCTGGAGATAATGGAAGATGAAACCTTCATTTCACGTTTAATTTTTAGTGATGAAGTTGAGCATGAAAGAAATTCCCCTAAGGTGAACATCTTCTGTGCTGTGTCTCGGGACAAGGTTTATGGTCCCTTTTTCTTTGAAGGAGACACCGTTACAGGACAAACCTATCTCAATATGCTCAAAAACTGGCTCTTCACTTCACTGCAAGCAGATTCACATGACTTTATTTTTCAACAAGATGGAGCACCGCCCCATTGGTACATGATGGCTCAAACTTTTTTAAATGAAAAAGTGCCCCAGTGATGGATTAGTTGGAAGGGGGCCCAAGACCTTGCTCTTTGTGTTTGGCCTGTGAGATCCCCAAACCTCACTGTGTGTGATTTTTTTTCTTTTAGGGATATGTAAAAGATCGCGTTTATGTTCCACTGCTCCCACTAACAGCTGCAGGTGGTGGCCACATTGAACACTTGTAAGAAAGGAAATATGAGTTGATTGTGAGTAGAATACTTGTGACTTTGCTGGAGTTTTCTATTGCTTTTCCTAAAAAAATATTGCGTAATGAAATTGGTTCATTTTTTTTTTTAATAACCCTGTATATTTCAGCATTTTCTTAACTTGGCTCTCTCTATCCTTCACCCGATTCCTCTTAATGTCACATTGTGATATGCGATGGTACAAATATGTTGACTACTTATTATAATCTGCTAAGGCCCAGTAGTAATTATCAAACATTTTCTCCACATTTTCACTGCCTATAACACATTTGTTACCAATTCTACAACCAGCAATGTGTTACTTTGTGGAATGACTTACATAGGCCTCACCACAGTCTCTTTTCTTTTTACACAGTCTTTATTTACTTTTCACTATGTATCTGCTTTTCCTCGTCACCACTGAATGTTCATTATCACTTTCATTGGATATTTGCATTAGAACAAAGGAAGTGAAAAAAGTGATGCCATTGGTTGACAATGCTCACCCTTTTGTAAGATGCTATGCTATTGGCGGATGGATTTCATTCAGTCAGAGTAGACATCAAAAACCTTATTATTACACTCACATAAGGTCGAATTTTTAGTGAATCTTTCTAATGAATGATAGAAAATGAATTTTCACTGGTTTCAGCAGAAACTAAAAAATTCAAGAAATGGCGCAGTCGCCACTCTGGCTCAGAAGGCTTCATATGGCAACAATGACATGGCATAAAAGACAGGCAATTTACCTTCAAGGCGAGCAGGTGCTTTATTTTACACATCTAAAAAGATGTAAGTGGTTTACGGCTTAAATAAGGCAAAGCAACATTTAGATTTAAGTCTATACAATTTCTGGAATAACAAAGAGAGATTAACACATCATTACAATTACCTTTATGAATTACACTGGGAAACAATGTATTTGGTGAATTGACAAAAGTACATTTTCCTACCTAATTCAAGCATACTGAATTCAAATCTGAAATCAGATTCTTTCTAAATGCTACAGATTTTTTGTAATATCAATAACTAATATTATACAATAATTTTCATTTTATCACGCCTATCATCATGCCCTGAAGTAATTTTGAATCATCCTTTTGCGTTATTTATAGTAAAGCAGGTTTTTTTGCACAAACATTTTATTGCATATGAGAAGAAACTTGAATTACACATTAGGATTACAAATACTGTAATCAAATAGATGCTAATTTATTAATGACCATACATCAGGCTGGAGGACCTCTTCTTGATTTCAATCGGGCAAAAAATTTGCGTTTGTAACTCTTTCTCTTGTAAGTCTTCTCTGGCTGATCTCTTCTAATCATCCAGCAGTAGTCCACCATCATGTGTCTATCCCAGGGACCTTGGTAGCGCTCTTCCATCGTCATCAAATCCTGATGGAAGCATTACCCTTGTTTGTCACTCACGACTCCCAGATTCTCTGGGAATCGGCCAAGGTGACTATTTAGGAAATGCAGCTTCACACTCATGTTGCATCCCAGATCACCATATGCTAAAAGCATATTAGTAACCAGATCCTCGTAGTTATGTGCTTTTTTGTTTCCCAAGAAGTTACAAACAATGGCAGAAAATGAGAGCCAGGCTGCCTTCTCTTTTTCATTCATGGTGTTCACGAATCTAGAATCACTCATAAGTCTTCGGATTTGGGGACCATCAAATACTCCTGCTTTTATTTTTTTGTATGACAAAGCAGGAAACGCCGATACTATGTACTCAAAACAATCATTGTCAGTGCTCAATGCCTTGACACTGCTTCATCAACCCCAGTTTGAGATGAAGTGGAGGGAAAACGATCTTCTCTCGACTTACGATTGACTCATTAACAATGTTTGGCATTTCTGCTTCCAAAGTTTCCCGAACTGGTCAATCTTTTTGGGACCAGTGTTTGTCACGAGCTCGACTGTCCCACTTACAGATATAGCATGGAAACTTTGTATATCCCTTCTGCTGGCCAAGGAGGAAGTTGACCATCTTAAGGTCTACAAATATGATCCAATTGTGTTCATGGTACTTAAGTAAATCCATGACCATTCTTATGTCATCGTGAGTTTCTCGCAGATAGACAGAGTGACCGAGAGGAACTGCACCCAAGTCATTGCCATTATGCAAAAGGACACACTTGAGGCTATGCTTGGAGCTATCCAAAAACAGTCTCCTCTCAGCAGGGCTATAGGTGCCAAGTCCCAACTCGGTAAACAGACCAGGAACATCGTGGCAGTATACAAATTGTTTGTCCTCAGAGAAATACTTAACAAATGTACTCTCCCTTGTTCAGTATTATGATACCCGTACCGACCTGTCAAGCATATGTCTTTCACTCAACCTGGAGGCTAAAAGTTCTGCAGCTTTCTTGGAGAGTGCCAAATCACATATCAAGTCATTCAAATCCTCTTGATTGAAACAGTGAGGAGCTAATGACTGTTCAGCATCTGATGATGAATCTGCAGACTCTGAATCCATTCCGTGGACGTCCATATCAGGTACATCATTTTCATCCTCGGAGAAGCATATCCATCCAAAATCGGAACTGGTAAAGGCTCAGAATGAGGTACTGGCCGGATCGCCCAGGGAATTTTGGAGTAGTCGATCTTGTGCCGATTTTTCTTTCCAATCCCTTTAGTATTCACCAGACAGAAATAACAGTCTGATACATGATCCTTTGGCTCTTGCCACCCATGAGGATTCCAAAAGGAAGACCATTTCTCTTTCCTTTCGTACACTCACGAAAATGTTCCACACAACTATGGCAAACAGCATGTGGGGCCCACTTCTTATCTTAATTGCCAAGAGGAACGTTAAAATATGCCCTATAAGTGCAGATCACAAAGTTTTGATATATTGCGCCTTTGACGAACTAGCCTGTAACAGCCACATTTGTAGCAGAAGGTGTCTGGATCATTAATGCAATTTCCTCTTGATGAAGCCATCACTTTAACATGAGACCTGAAAAAAGAAACAATAATGTCAATATTTTGCACATAACACTTATTACTATCTTACTACTATGTACTGTAAAGTATTTGCTTTCTACAAGCACCCTCTCTGTCTATCCGGAGGGCATTTTTGGGGGAAACAAGAAAATAGAAATTACAGAATAACTATAGTATATAGGTAAAAATGGATTATATATTTGAAATAGGCATGAAAAAATGAATTAAAATTGGCAGATAAATCTAAGTCACCAGAAAATGTGATTAAAATTGTTGTCCTGTGTTATCTATCACCTTAACACCCTGCAGTGGGTAAGCCGTGTAACCTATTACAATTGGTACATGAAGGAGCTGCACATCCTCCCGGCATGAGTACAAGTTAGGGAAGCCCTGTCACTGTGTTTTCATGAACACTGATTTATATTACATATTTAGTATGATTATTATTTATTTATTATTATTTATTACAGCCCTCTCTTAAATCTTTTCTACCCTCATTTTGTACAAAGAGGACTGTTCCCACCTGGACAGAGTTCGGACCGCTAGCCATGGTGCCTTGGTAGACTACATGCCATCCTAAGGTACTTAGCACCAGGGTATGATAATAATAGGTGATCACCTACCCTACTCATTAGTGGACATTCCTATCTCTACTTCTCTTTATTACATACCCAACTAGCCCCTTCTAGATTTGCTCTTCTATCCACAGAGGTCCTGGCTGCCCAGTACACTTTTGTACTCTTATGGTCCTTAGTCGAGTGTCAGTGTTTCCTGTGAGGTCTCTACCTGCTGAGAGGGTCGAAAGCTCGCCGGCTAAGGCGAGTATTAGGCACGGGGTATGTATTGGGTAAAACACAATGGGCGACCGCTCAGTCTGTGCTCCCAAGCTTTGGAATGCTCTTCCAGCCCTAATTAGATCTGCTGCATCACTTACCACTTTCAAGCGACTCTTGAAAATGCATCTGTTCAGGATTGCCTACTCACCCATCTGATCTTAGCCCACAGCCGAACGTGCGCTCTGTGAAGGCCTCCGGCCTTGAAGAGCGCATTATAAGAAATTTATTATTATAATGGAGGGGCTCCCCTCCTCACCATCTCCATACAGCAAAAGGGATCCCTCTTTGCCACCTTTGGAGCTGTCCTTAGGCAGCTCTGTCTAAAAAGGAGACACCCCTTCTCATTGTGCTTCCTCAGTGGCCACACAAACCCTCTTCCATCAGAGAGGAGGTTTACTCCTCATAATAATACAGGTGTGGTGGCTTCTCCCCTCAACCCCTTCCTTGGAATTACCCAAGGGCGACTCCATTTTCCCACCAGCAGCAGTCTGCCCTTTCTTAACACAGGGGACTTCCAAAAGAGCAGGCAGGCGGTCCAAAATTGACGGGCTCAATATGGTCAAGGAAAAGAGGGGCTCATTGTGCCATGCCCCCTGCAGTCTTGCATTTTGACTGTTCAGGGTGTCGGTGTGCCAGCACCACCGTCCTTTCTTTCCCAATGGAAGTCAGCTCAGCAGTGAAGACAAGACTGAAGAATCCTCGATAGGGATCTGTGATAGCTGGGCAGGGAGATTGCTACATGGAGGACCCCTTTAGATGGACATGGTCACAGAGGTGACCCAACCCCAAATAGCAGGATCTTCCTTGAGGTCGAACTCAGGCTTAGTGCCAAAGACTAAACCTGAGCCCACATCTGTGCAAGCTTCTCGTTAGGCAGCTTAGGCCCCCGAGGACTCACAAGGAGTGGAGGGACCTCGTACCCTGACTGGTGCCCTCTTGACTGCCAACCCGTTCTCCATCTCAGAGAAGAATCTTGCTGAGGCTGGTCTATCCGCACTACTGGTGCCTTCCGGGAGCGGAGAGAAGCAGGTTTACCCCCCGCCCTCCATTCCGCGAAGTGAAAGAGGACTAAAGATTCCTCTCCCTCTGCAGGGTCTTTGGGGAAAGATGGGTCCTCTGCTGCTTCAGCCAGCGAGCAGGGCAAGATCGGCACTGACAAAGGCCAAAGTCGCAAGGGCGTTTAGCGGAGCCTCGAATACGTCGGGGCTCCTCATTTAGACTCTACCTGGTGTTTTTGAGCCTGTTAGCTTCAAATGCTTTTTGGTTATTCGCTCCACTGATGGCAGCATGTTGACCAAAGGCAACATTTCCATCAGAGGAGAGCATTAGCTAGCTTGATTGGTAGAGAGCCAAGGTGACCCGTTTCCAGGGTGGGAGCCTTCTAGCAAATGAGTCTACCCTTCCAAGGCGGCCATGAATAGTGCCCTCCGCACACTTAATAACTCGCCAATGAGTGTGACGCCGCATTCTACCATAAACTTTGTTCAAGGAGTGGTTTATGCGAGGGAACTCGTGGACTACTCCATAGAAGACATCACCTTAGAGCTGACAGACCATGGGTCGGTCAAAATCGAATGTATATAGGAAAACAGGCAGGGGCCTCGAGACCCATCGCTACACTCTTCGTCACATTCGAGTGTGGCAGGATATGAGAGTCGGTGCGGGCCGGTTATTATCGCTGCCGCATGAAACTATTCGAGCCACTGCCGCGCAGGTGCTACTAATACCACCTCTTCGGCCATACGAATCACTCCTCTAGACATGTAAATTCAGGTTTAACCGAAGTGTGTAAGTTGCTTTAAGGCTGTATGCGATAAGTACCTATCATGTATGGCCAAGTGTGTCAATTGCGGAGAGCTGCACCCAGCTTCTTTGAAGCATGTGGTATTTCCTGTAGAAGGAAATGCTGGCTGTCCATGCTGCGGATCATCTCTCATTCGCGAGGCTAAGGACATGCTCCAGGTGCGCCCGGCGCTGCCTGGGACGTTTTATGCCTCAATGTTAAAAAAATGCACCCTCTGCCTGTCCCCTCTACCCCCTACGGGCACGGTCATTTCCGCGCCCATTCGGAACCCTTTTAGGGGTTCTACAGCCCTCTTTCCCCGTGCGCTCCCCTGGTAGAGTTGGCGGCACAAAGGGTTCGCACCCAGTCTCTGCTAGGCTAAAACCAGAGCTCCTCCCCCTTCCTACAGCCAGACAGTTTTCCGTAAGCCGAAAAAACAGCGCATTTCCACCGATTCGTTAGAGTCACGGGAGGCAAAAACCCCTGAAGGTGGTCGTGAGGCCGTTTTCCGGGGTTTCTAAAGCTGCCTCTCCGAACGCTGGACAGCACTAAAGGAGCTACGGCTCTTACACCCCTCCCAAGGCTGCACTGGGTGGCTCAGAACGGTGGATCCTACAAATGAGAGATCACCGCCTCTGAAGCCGCCGCGCCCGCCAAAGGTTTCGTAGTATAATGAAGAAAAGACTCGCATAGCAAGCCCAACCTTCCTCGCTAAGTCATCGAAGGCGATCTCGTCTTGTTCAGCCAACTTCCGCCGGGCAGCGTACGGCCATTCACGTGAGGGTCTTCTTCTCGAAGAGGGCTCCAGCCTCTCTTCTGAGTTAGGCCGCAGACTATGGACTAACTGAGAGCAGCTGCGGAGGCTCGTCTCCTTCCGTTTAATGTTAGCTAATTTTTGCAGGAGTTTATGCTGGGTGCGTGCCCCAGCACCACGTGATGGGGGCCGAGCAGGAGGATGCGCCATTTACACCCGGCAGAATGTCTCCGTTCTTCTCTTTGCTATAAATACCTCCTTTCAGTCAGTAGCAGTACATCTGCACCTAGATAGGAGGTATACTGTTATTTCTGCATACATTGCACCGTCAGCCGACTTCGATGCGAAGGACTTCCTCCGTACCGTGGCATGGTTACCGAGGCCCTTTCTACTGCTCATGGATTTCAGCCATAATCTATCTCTAGAATCCAGAAAAGTCCGAGTTGAAAATCCAAAGAAGCGATTTTTAATTTTGTACAAGTCATAGAAAATCTTTTGGGGATGACTGTTTTTATTCTTGATTAACACCCCTTACTGTGTATGAAATGAATGCATGAGTTATTCAGCACGTTTCTGTTTAATTTAATTTAATATGAAAGAAGGAATTTATGCTAACCATTTCGATTTACATAAGATTCTGTCGTCATCGATGGTGGGTTGCCTAAGCGAGATTTTCCTTTATTATTGTTGTTATTGTTTTTCATTTTTATTTTAAAGTAGCCTAGTGCTAGGCTGTCATGAGTGCGGCGACTTGTGCCCAAGTTGGTAATCGCCAGATGGGGTCTTAAAATTAAAAAAGAAAAAAAAAATTCCTAAAAATGAGGTCAGTAAGGAGAATTCTGTAAAAAAGTCGTCATCTCCCTAGGCTAGGAGAGCATGCACTCCTTCAGATGTCAGCTGCAGCTGAAACCTCCTTGCTGCCGGAGGCTAAATTTAATGTATTGAATTGCTCAGGGCTTGCGAGGGGCAGTCAATAAGTTTTGCAATTCGGATATAAGGAAACGCGATATGAGGAAAAGTGTTTTATTATTTTTCAATATGACTACCCTCGACTTCAATGCACTTGCGCCACTTGTTCCTGAGGCTTCGAATTCCCGACAACCAGAAATCTCCCGACTGCTGTTCAATCCACTCCTGGACGGCGAGCTGGATATCTTCATCGTCCCCAAACCGGCGTCCACGCACTGCAGCCTTGAGCTGGCGGAATAAAAAGTAGTCGCTAGGGGATCCCAGTGATGGACCCACGTTTCATCACCTGTCGCTATGCGTGACTCGAATCCCGCCACGTCTAGGTTGTACAGGAGCAGTAGCTCCACCGAACTTTGACGACGTTGAAGTCGATCATGGGGCGTGAGGTTTCTAGGGACCCAACGGGCAGATACCTTGGTCATGGCCAAATTGTCGTGGATAGTGTTGATAACACTTTCATGTGATATTCCAAGTTCTCGCTCGATTTCTTCGACCTTCGCACGTCGATTTTCGAGGGTCATCCTCTCCACACGGGCCACATTGTCCTCGTTGGTCACGTCTGACGGGCGTCCTGGACGGGGGTTCATCTTCAAGGGACTCACGACCATGGCGGAACTCCCTATTCCATCGAGCAATGGTTGCATAGGAAGGGACGGTGTCGGTGTACACTGCAACCATGCGTTCATGGATCTCTTTTGCATTCTTGCCTTTCTTGGTCAAAGATTTGATCACTGCGCGGTGCTCAACCTTCTCCATTGTTGAAAGATTTGTGACTGACGATCTGCGATCAGCTACTGCTTCTTAAATAGACGAGGCAGGAGCGTGCAGCTGCAGGTCCTTACTTGTCATAACTTGTCCTAACACACCCACAAACAGCCATCCCCCTTCCTCTGTTTTGCCCTACCGATTCGCAAAACTTATTGACCGCCCCTCGTATCTACATTATTATTTTACTTGGGTGTTCAAGAAGACAGAGATGAAAGTATAAGAGCTGATGGTTTTGTTGGCAGGTAACTGGCGTGGGACTCTTGGTGAGCACTTTGAAAGAACTCCATCAGCTGAGCCACAAAATGTTCCTCTCTGCTCTTCACGGCCAGGTGAGCAAAGGTTTATCTTTATCTTGTTCTCAGCAATCAAGGTTAGTAATTGAAGGGTAATCATATATATTTCAATCATTTGAGTAGGACATGTTCAAAGTGGATTGTTCCCTATATGTTCCACTTGTGCTCATGACATTGTACTTCTACTTCCTGGCCTGCAAGGAGACCTGGCATTAATGGCAGGTTCTGGCAAGTTGCCTGCTATCCATTTTGCTATTTCTATACAATTTTGTCTCTCCTCTCTGTCATTCTGTCCGCAATTAGTATGTTCCTGTTACATTATATTTGGTTCTTAATAATTAAGCTCCTTGTCTCACTATGTCCTTCCCTACCATCATAGTACCAACCCAACTTTACATCATCAAACATCCTACACACAGCTAGCCACAACACTGCTACCATTTCCTTCCAGTCTTCACATATCCACTCTCTCCTCTATTCTGGAGTCCTGCCAACTTATGTACATAGCCATACTAATATCCATATAACCCTAATGCTGAATGGGGCTCCACCATTGCAGGTTGATCTAAAAAAGACTAACACAAGATGACCCAGACCCCCCTCCTCCATCAATGAAGACTGTTCCCTGTACCTTTGTGGTTGCCAGTGATTGTCTTTCTGATATTTATGTGGTTGGGAGATCTTGTCCATGATGCAAGGGATGTAAGGCACAACTTACCTGATCTTTACTATGGGCACACAAGAGAGAATATCAGAAATGCGCTTACAGGTGAAAGAACCACCACCTCTTGCTCTCTTGGTGCCCGGGAGGGTGAGGTAACTCGAGGGATTTCTCCAAGTGGTGAAGGAACTTCCTTCCCACCATCTTCAACTGCAGGATATAGCCCGCCACCCATTTTTTCACGTTTTTCATTGTCACAAATGAGTATTCTCGATTGTTAGCAAATTTTCATAATTTGACAAAATTTCAGATTACATTCCTATTAGCAAATCCTCGGCTGACCTTGTTGTTGGGACAGACAAGGTATTTTGCCACAGCACCACTGACTGGTGGAGGGGTTCCCCTCCAGCCATCTTTGTGCGCCAAAGGATTTTCCCCTTTGCCACCTTCGAGGCCATGCTCGGCAGCTCCTCTGTGATGGAAGTGGCCCACTGCTCTCTCATGGGCCCCTCCAAGACCCTTCTAGCGGAGAGGGTGTCTCCCCTGTTCCTCTACCTATTAGTTTGGAGGTTTCTCCCCTTTCTCCCTTTTGGAGAGTTGGTTCCAGGTCAAGACCATGGCGAGGCAGAGGACTAGGGGTTCTTCTCTCTCGGTGCATGTACGAGTCCGCTGCTGTTTCGGCAAGCGATCATACCTTGACCCTCACATCCGCCCTTGGGACGCCATAGGGTGTGGAGACCCAGAATAAGATCAAAACCAAAGTCACTAGTGTGGTGACGTCGGGGCCTCTCAATGAGAGTGGCGTTTGCAAACCCGCTGGCTTAAAATGATTATTAGTTATTCACTCCATTATTGCTGTAATTTGGCCAAAGACAACATGTTCCATCATAAGATAGCATTAACTAGGTTGATTGATATAGGGCCGAATGTGGTGGACACGTCCCAACCAGCCATTATTAGTGCTCTTCGGACACTCAATGGTTCGTCAGTCCAGCTGAATCCAAACTCTAGCATCAATTTCGTGAAAGGAGTGGTTTATGTGAGGAAACTCATGGATTAGTCCTTGGAAGACATCAGCCTAAGAGCTGCTGACCAAGTAGCGTCAAGGTTAATCGTGTGATGAGAAAACAGTGGATGCCTCGAACCCACCCCTACGCTCTTCATCCGGTTTGGTCGTTAATCGGCACCGCATCAATGCATTCGTGCCACTAGCCCGGAAGTCTTACCATTGCCACCCCTTCGGCCATACGAATCGCTCCTGTAGACATGCAAAGTCGGGTTTACCAAAGTTTCCTTGAATTGCTCAAAAACCGTACACGATAAGTCATCGTGTATGGCCGTATCTGTCAATTGCGAAGAGCAGTAGACTCCATCCTCGAAACAATGTGGCGCATATCTCCTGGACAAGCAAATCCTGGCCTTTCAGGCTGCTGACTGACTCTTTTTTCGCAAGTCTAAGAACTTGGTCCTGTCACGCCCAGCAGTACCTATGCCGCAATTGTTAAAGAGGCACCCTCTGTTCCTGGACCTTCTAGGCCTACGGTCGCTTCCGTGCGCATTCGGATTCCTGCGTGTTCTACCCCCCAACCCACCCCACACACACCACCAAGCCCTTTCCTGGTAGAGCTGGCGTCACAAAGGGTTCACACCCAGCCCCGGCTACCCCCCCCCCCATCCCCTGTGACCATTTCTCTTAAGTCGAAATGGCTGCGCCATTCCACATTCTTTAAACTCTCAGGATACATAGCCCCTGAAGGTGGTCGTGAGACCGTCTTCGCGGTATCCTAAAGCTGTCCCCGGAAACGAGGGCAGGATCAAACGAGCTTTGGCTCACCCGAACCCACCCAAGGCTGGTCCTGGCGACTCTGAGACGCGGGACTCACCAAAATAGGTACCCCCACCTCCGAAGCCGCACCGCTCACCAAAGGTTTCGAGGCAGAGGGAGGAAAAGACTCACGGGGCGAGTAGCCAAATCCTCGAAGGCGACAGCGCGTTGTACGGCCAACAGTGCCCTGATTTCTGCCTCTGGGAATCGTACGGCCATTTCTTTCAGGGTCTTATCATCGAAGAGGTCCCCCTCATCTCCTCTGAGCTAGGCCTGTGATGCATATTTCTTCAATGGAAATACCCTGAACTCAGGGTTAACTGGGAATAGCTGTGGAGGCTCGTTTCCTTTCGTTCCCTGTTAAATATCTTTTTGCCGGATACCACGCTGGGTGTCTGCCCCTGCTCACTCTTCCCGGGTATAAAAGTTTTGCAACCCTACTTCAACCATGGGACAGGGGTAGGGTAGGAGGATGCGCGATTTATACCCGGCATGTCTCCATTCTTCCATTTGCTATAAATACCTCCTTTCAGGCAGTACAGCTACACCTGGATCGGACATATAGTGTTATTTATGTGTTCATAGATTCCACCGTCATCCGTCTCCGACGCGGAGACTTCCGTTCCGTCTTAGCACGGTTGCCGAGGCCCTTTCTCATCCTGGGTGATCTGAACGGTAGGCATCCTCTCTATGGGAACTACATGATCACTCCCAGGGTCAGGTCCTTGCCGCCCTGATTGACGAGCTGGAGAATAGTTGTGCTAAATGTGGATGAGTTTACAAATCACCCCGAGAACTGTTTCTTTTTCATGTCTTGATCTGTACCTGTGCTCTCTGGACGCACAACCTGATTTTGGGTGAGAGTTGGTTGGTGGTTTTCATGGTACTTACTTTTCCAATCAACTATCAATTTCTGGACCGCTGCCTCTTGAGAAACCGCCTCCGGTGTGCTTGGAGCAGGCACGCTTGTCTGCATTTCAGGAAATGACTGATTTCTCCGTCCCAGGCGAGGAGTTTAGTTCGGTTGATAAGACCGTTTAGTTCTTTTCCGGCAAATTCATTGTCGTGGGCCTAACTATTATTCCTAGTGTCTGGCCATTTGTACGCCGTGCGCTTCCTTGGTAGTCGGCTGAGCGCGAAATGGCCCTCTGACAGAAGGAATACACCTACATGCGCTATAAGCACTGCCCGAGCGATTTCACCGTCTTGAATTTCGTTGAGCTATGGCTTTTTTCCAGTATGACTCGACGCACAGCCGCATACGTTGCGGGGGCATACGTGTCTTCACTTAACCCGAAACCCCTTCCTGCAGAGGTATGGAAAAGAGTCAAAGAATGTATCGACAAGTACTTACACGAACCCATCGCGTTCTCCTTGACTGCAAATTCTGACCTCTCGTTTGTGGCGAATCTTTCGCGACCACATTCTCCACATCTAGCTGTCTCAATGTCGGCGACTGGAATTTATCTCCAGACGCGGAGAACCTTTCAAAAGACAGGTTTACGCTGAGTAAGTTGCGTTCCGCTCTCGCTTCGTACGCGCACACCGCTCCTAGCCTTGTATATGTCCCATATGCCCTGCTTCGAGGCATAGGTGAGCGAAGCATGGCTTTTCCTTTAGATTTGTTCAACAGGATCTGGGTAGAGGGTATCCTCCCAGACTCCTGGCGAATGGCTACTGTGTGCGCTCTTCGCAAACCAGGGAAAGATCATTTAATTAAATAGCCCGGTTTCCGCCCAGTTTCTCTAAGCTCCTGCGTGTGCAATTTTCATAACCTAATTACCATGAGTTCTTCGATCCCGCCTACTGGATGAGTCCTCTCCGGTCTAATAGGGCAGGAAGAGAGTCTCCCGCAGGACAGTGTCTTCAGTCACACTCTTTGCCCTGAGCATCAACGGTATCACCTCGGTGCTGCCGGAAGATATTCTCGCCACGCTCTACGTGAACGACCTTTCGATCTCATTTGATGCGGCCCAGATGACAACTCTGGATTGACAGCCTACTTGTCGATGCTAGGGAGTTGCCCCTTATTCTGCGCCGTGTACAGTGCAATATGCGCCTATATGCACGAGCCCGATGTCTCCCTCAGTTGCTAACAGCTCTCACTGCATCCGCAGCCCATCTTGACGGTGCCTATGCCGCCGAGAGCCTCCTATACCCTAAGCCCTTTGTGTTTAAGGCTAGGAAGCTCCGAGAGTGTGGTGTAGCTCTCGAGCTGGTGACGCCTCTGGTTCTGCCAAAGACTCCACCCTGGAGAGTATCACCTTTGACCTTTTGTCGCCACGCCTCTGTTCCCAAAGCTTCTTCAGCGCCAGAAGTATTGTGTTCCTCCTTTTTGGAGCACACTTCATGTCACGCTGGATCCGTGCCAGTTCCAGGACGGCGCAATCACCCCGCAGTGTGCGCCGAGGGTCTCGTATGCAATCCAACCATCCATCCAAGTTCCCGGAGGGGGTCGGTTTCCACGCCGTATCCCCTCTGTTTAAAGTCAGTGGACCTTTACCAGCCTCTGTGTCTGTCTTCACGGCCGAGTTGGTTGCAATACACCGCTCGGTACGGGAGATAGCACGTCATGCCCGGTTCGGAGACCGGATTGTGATCTATAGCAAATCACAAAGAGCCTTGAGTGCTCTCAGGGCAATATAATCTCCGCATCTCTTGGTTCGCGATATCCGTGACGCCAAGGTTTGCCGCGAGCCGGGTTGATGTCCAGATTATCTTCGGCTGGGTTCCTGGACATATAGGAATTGCGGGGAATGAGCGCACCAACGAGTCCGCCAAGACTGGGTGACCACACCAGTGTTAGGCTCTTCGTCACACCGATTACATGGCAAGAATCTGCGCAGCCTTACGGGCTGCTTCGCAAAGAAGATGGGAGACGACCAAGGGGAACTTAAAGTTGCGTATCATTGGGCTGCGACTATTCCCATGGACCTACCCCCCGAATGCCGCCACGGCTTCAGGTTTTAGGTCGTCTTCGAATTAGGCACACTTGCGGGACGCACCGCCATTTGATGAGGCGCACGCTTGCACTCTATTGCGACGACTGTGTTGTCCCCCAGACTGTTCGGCACATTTTTGTTGAATGTCCCAGTCTGGGTAGTCTTCGTGCACGTTACCTGTCCCGGTACCGGTGAGCGGGGTCGCTCCCACTTGTAATCCGGGCGGGTTCGTGTGCACAGACTTGTGGATTCTCTGACTTTTTGGAGGAGGCTGGCATCCTCCATTTTACTTGACCTCTCCCCGATGCCTGAACGTTCTTCTTTATAATTTGTTCTTGTTTTTTTGTTTTGTTAATTGTTTGTTTTCTTGTGAATTTTAAAATAGCCTAGTACTAGGCTATAATTTTAATTGCGGCGACTAATACCCTTAAAGGCAGTCGCCAGATGGGTGAATAAAAAAAATATTCTGTTCCTGAGCCTTTCTGGACTACCCTTGAATTGGTTTACTCATATCCACATACCCCAAAAGGAGAATGGCTACCCCTCCCGCGCCTCCTTGGGGCCAAAGGACTCGCACGGCTCTACAGTCGCTGGCTGGTGAATGGTGTCCCATATCGGGTCGCATTCACAGTAACTACTCTGTGGTTTAGGTCTCTCCTCTCCCTATTGAACAATAAAAGACATCTTAAATGAGTGCAATGTACAGTGGCGGCAACAAAAAAAGTGACATGTGACAATTCGGGGAAAATGAAACAGAAAAATGTAACTTACATATTTTATTATGAATATTTCATGAAAGTTAATACTTGGTCATGTTGCCCTTGCACTTGATGACCATTCTGAGTCGATTGGGCATTGATTCAGCGAGGTTTGCGAAGTAGGTGGGGTCGATCGTAACCCAGATCTTCTTCAGTGATTCTATCAGGTCCTTGATGCTGCCGGATGCTGTCTCTTGAACTTTGGATTTCATCAGATTCCAAGCATTCTCAATAGGATTTAGGTCCGGGGAATTACCAGGCCACTCCAAAACACTAATATTATTATCATTGAAGAACCTTTTTACTAACTGGGACCTGTGAGCAGGGGCACCATCATGCATGAAAAATTCACACCGATGAATTTCCCAAAATGGCAGCATGTGCTGCTTCAAAACTTCGAGATAGTTAGTCCCCCTCATGGTTACATTCTTGGGAAGGAAGTACAGACCTCTTCTGCCCTTGTTTCCACTAAAGGCACCCCACACCATCACACTATCAGGGTGCTTCACAGTTTTCACGGTATATTTTGGGTCATACCGAGACACATTGCTGGGACGACGCACGATCTTTGACTCTCCTCTGACCAGCCTAAAGGTGCTCTCATCACTGAACATCACCTTCTTCCAATGGGCAGCTGTCCAATGTTTATAGGTCTTGCAAAAATTGAGCCTTTTCATCTTCATAGCCTTGGTAAGAAGTGGCTTCTTGGCAGCGCGGCGAGCCGGTAGGCCTAAGTCCTTCTGTAAGCGATGACGGATGGTTCTGAGGGCGACGTTCTGGAGAAGGTCTGGGTGTTTTTTCTTGATTGAAGCGGAGGTTACAGAAGGGTCTGACATCACTTCACGCCTTAGGATATTATCAGTCCTTGGAGATGTCTTCCTAGCTGCACCAGTGCCCTCCTTCCTCTTTGGTATGGTACCTGGTGGCAATAACTCAGCTGCCCGTTTTAGGCGATAAATCGTATTTCTTGAGGTTCCTAAATCTGCTGCTACATCAATAAAAGACTTTCCCTGCTCTAATAGGGTCAAGGCACGGCTTTTCTCTGTCATAGAAAGCTTTTTCCGCCCCATTGTATCCACTTGCACAGAAGTTATAGCACGTCAAATGTAGGCACGAATGCAGGAAATCAGCACGCTGGAGCGTTGTACACCAAAACCTCACTGTACGAGCTCAAACGAGACAGTGAGTTCCAATAAAGCGCAGTTCTGTTGTCTTAGCTCAGGAGAGTCATCCACTCGTGGCATAAGCCCCGCCCCTTTTCATTGGCTTGTTGGCAAGTAAAATCGTGAAAGCGATTTTATGTATCGATTTCTATTGCCAATATTCAATGTCACTTTTTTTGTTGCCGCCACTGTAGTAGTAAAACTACCACAATTTATTTTTTTGGTCACTGGTAGGCGTCAAAAGATACATTACCCAAAACCAACCTCTTCCCCCTATGTCCCAATTCCTACAGAAGGATATGTCGCTATATACCATCCATCCACACTCACTTCCTCTGGCTTCACTACTTTCTTTACAGATCTCCTTACAAACTACATGATACTCCCTCATTGGTGTTTTAAATTCTAGTGATCTCCCCAACGCACTGGTCACCTTGGTAGGGCTCGAATGTCACTACAAAACTTGCACCGACAAACAAAAACGTGTAGTCTCACCAGAAACCGTCCCGACACATTCACAACATACCCTACATTCGTACACTTAAAAAGACAAAATCTAGAGCTACACCGACTGCTGGATCTCTATGGAGAAGCGGGTCCGGTCGTCGGACTTGATCGAGGCGGTCGGTCTTGGAGCGGGAGCCTAGGTGAGAGGTACTATCATCATCATCATCCTGACGGCAGGGAATGAGGCTTGACGATTAAAGTATTTGTTTAAGTTGTACCTAAACGGAATTTACATTGGTGTGGTCATCTTTTGCTCCCTATCTACAGGTGACCCACGCTTGCGAACGGGTTGACCCGCCAGGGGAAACACTAGCTCCTTCAGCAGGGGTGGCAAAAACCCTGTCTCTACTAACGGATATTGTAACTGCAGCAACTGTGTCTGACGATGCTCATCAGGACTTCAAACAGGTGAGAATCACGGCAGACGCGCTGAGTCCAAGTTATTTATTTATGTCGCCCCGGGTTGGGTGCCTCACCTAGGTCATCAGCCACGAAGAACTCCGCCACCCTAACATGGTTTTCTCATAGCCCCTCCCCCCCCCCATCCATCTCACCACCACGTACACACACACAGTGTGTGTATCTGGAGGTTTTGCATGTGTTGAGCATGTTGTAAATAGGTGTTAAAGTGTGTTTGGTTCCTGCTGACAGTTTCGGACGGTGAGGTATCTGTATGTGTTTAGTTGTGTGTGTTAACAGCTCTAGAGACTTGGCAGTGTGAATAATATGGATGATTACGAGCGCGAGATAGTTAGAAATTAAGGGTTAGATTGAATGGGTCATTTTAAGGTATGTCTGCGCCAACGAGGTGACCGATCAGGTCTAAAATCATGTAACGCATTCAAGAAATTAGAATACAAGGGGTTCATGACCCATCATATTTTCTCACTGTTGAATTTGAAGCCATACAATCGAATTTAAGTTCCTGCCATTAACTTCATTTGTCTTCTCTCCTGAAGGCTTTGAAAGATGGATTCTGGGTCACCTGAACGTTTGCGGTTCATGGGCTTTCCATTCGATGGTCAAAGGTGATAAGATAGAGTAGATGGTATAAGTATGAATTTCTTCTGTACCATGTGCTGTGACTCTAGATTACGATGTTTGTGAAATGAGATTTTTCTGGCAAGATCATAGCACCCGATCGCTATGAAAAGGCGATTTTGTATGGCCAAAATGATGGGTGGCTTTGTGTTAAAAGGACATAGTGAATGGGAGGAACAGGTTAGTTTTTAAGGGCATTGAATCACGTCAACCCCTTTTCGTGGGAAACTAGTAAATGTTGTAGTGTAGGCACGAAGCAAAAGAGTTTGAATATGAGAAGGTTGGAAGATCTCTAAAATGGGTTGGAAAGTTCCGATTGGCCGAGGAGTCTGAGGTAATTTGTAATCTGGTCGTTAGGTTGACGAAACCAGGGTGGAGGAACTCGGTAGAAGAACTTTAATTGAGTTAGTGGTTTAAGCGCAAGGGTGTATTGCTTTCATACTTTAGGGATGGCCAGATACTGTTTGTGTAATAGTGCGAGCTCTTCAGAAGGTAACTGGGATGGTCATGAAAAAAAGAGCGCTTTTGTTTTTCCAACCTGGGAAGCAAGCGAACGTGAGATCTAGGCCAAGTTTGTATCTTCGTATTGGTTGTTTCTCCTTCACTTGAGCGAGTGGTGGGTTTCTAAACATGTGGGAATGAGAGCGCCAAAGAGTCCGTGAGAACTGGGCGACCAGACCAGCGTTTGGCTCATCTTCACACCGGCTGCGTGGCAGGAATCAGGGTAGTCCTCCGGGCTACTTGGCAAAGAAGATGGGAGACGGCCGAGGGGAACATAAAGTTGCGTGCCATTGCGCCGCGACTGTTCCCAGGGACCTACCCCCGAATGCCGCGACGGTTTCACGTTGCTTTCTGTCGTCTCCGAATTGGGCACGCTCGCGGGACGCACCGCCATTCGATGGAGCGCTCGTCAGCTTCCTACTATGAAAAATGCGTTGTCCTCCAGACTGTTCGGCACATTCTTGTTGAATGTCCTAATCTGGGTGATCTTCGCGCACGTTACCTGTCCCGGTACCGGGATGGGCAGGGTCGCTACCGCCTGTCCCTTGTACTCGGGACAAGTTCGTGCACATTGACTGGTGGACTTATAGACTTTTGGGGGGAGGCCGGCCATCTTCCCTTTATTTAACTAGGTTGGTTTTTTGTTATTGTTGTTTTCTCTGTAGGTCGCACGCTCCTGCGCGCGCCGGGGGGAGGTGGACCTCCCCCTAACGCCGGAGCATGCTTCCTTATTGTTGCCATCTTCCCTTTTTATCGTTGTTGTGTTTTCATATTCTTATTTTAAAGTAGCCTAGTGCTAGGCTGTTGTGATTGCGGCGACTTATGCCCAATGGGCAGTCGCCAGATAGGCTCCTTAAATTAAAAAAAAAAAAAATGCGGGACGCACCGCCATTTTATGGAGCGCTTGCTTGCGCCTTATTGCGACGACTGCGTTGTCCCCCAGACTATTCAACACATTCTTGTTGAATGTCCTAGTCTGGGTGATCTTCGCGCACGTTACTTATCCTGGTATTGGGATGAGCGGGGTCGCTAACGCTTGTCCCTTTTACTCAGGACGGGTTCGACACCTTTGTACTGTATGACTTTATAGGAAGCTGCCTTCCTCCATTTCTTTTGTTTCCGTTAGTTGTAGGTCGCATATTCCTGCGCTATGTGGAGGCGTGACTCCTTACGATGCCGGTGCGTGCTTCCTTTTTTTTTAGTTTTGGTAATTTTAAAGTAGCCCAGCACTAGTTTTAAATTGCAGCGGCTTATACCCTTGAAGGCAGTCGCAAAGGGATGGTTCAAGTTTTTATTCTAAAACTTGTTTCATGAAGTTCAATAATACGTCCTGCCCTCCCAGTATTTAACTTATTGGTTATTTTTAACACTATCTCTTTATTCCTGTTATTTTTACTCACTTTTCTATTCAATTGTCTCTCTTCCCCCATAATTTCTCCCAAGTGAAAATACCCCTTTAGTTACTAAAATTCTTTTAACTCTGCATTCGCTCCTCACCCAGTGGCAATCTTCCTCTTGCCACTTTTAATTGGTGTTTCTTCTCCTGACCGAAGGTAGTTGTTGCTTTTGCGAGTTAGTGGATTTATTTTGCTTTTTATTGCCCAGGTGATTGACTGTGTGGTAGATCCTCTACTCGACGCTGTCAGTGAGAGTGCGGCATCCCTGGAGACTGTGGACAGCGCCGTCTATTTACTCAATTGTTTGCATCAACTTCATTCCACGCTTTCTCTCCTTCGCACTCCTTCGGATAAATTGGAAATGATTCAGGTAGATAACGGAGCTGCCGTCGCCTCGCTCGATTCCTCTGGTGGAGCAGCAACTATATTACCACGGTGCTCTTCTCTCTCGGAAACTGAAGGGGGTTCACACCTCAGGGTGAAAAGGGCGAAGAGACCGGGTCTTGTACTATAATCACATGTGTGTTCAAGGACTTAAGATCAGCATGCACTATGACATTAGTGCATGCTGGAAGGGGGGGGGGGTCTTGGTGCTATATAAGCACAGGGATGAGCCCCGAATGTACAAAAGGCTACAGCACATAGCACTCCATTGCTATGAAGAAGGATTTTTGCATGGAACAAAGATGGGTGAGATTAGTTTGATATAGCAGGCGATGGTGATGGGAGGAGTGGGTTTGTGGTTCCTAAGTGGCATTGATGCACGAATACCATACCTTGTTGTAGAGTGGATTTTGATGAAGGGAAAATACAGCATTAGGCTTCTAGTGTCCAAGCAAGGGTTCGATCCCAGAAACCGTGCACACAAAACTTTGAGTGGGGTCATGAGCCGTCGTCCATTGGCCAAGACCCTGAAACTTGTTTACGCCGATTTCCTCAACCCTTTGCCTATGTTTAAGGACCTGACCAGCTACCTCATGGCCTGTGAAGAGATGCTTCGGAACCCCTTTAAACAACCAACGCCCGTAGGTCGTAAGAGAACTGGGCGTTGGGACACGATTAATGGGAATATCGGTTTCGCCCCAATAACTACTTCCCTGTGTGTAATGAATGGACTGGCCACCATCCCGTGGCCGTTCTCGCCTACTTAAGGCTGTACATCTTATGGAGGTGGGGGGGGGGGGTTGCTTTACTGCTTTGTTGGCTACAAAGCCCCGCAAAAAGTTTCGAGGTCGCGTCTCTGGGTGTCAACAGATCTAGATCGTGTCCATCCTGTCTTTTAGTACTTCTTAGTAAGGAAGTCCACCCTGTTGCCCCGTATCTTTATGCTCAGTTGAGAGCTGTGACCTTTGGTGATTGATCGGTCTACGGGAAAATCTGTGCGCTCCCAGGTTGGCGGAAGCGTCGCCCCGACCCGGGTGGCTTTCGAGATTATCTTCCCTAGTTTCCTTTACATGCAGGAATTGAAGGTACCAAAGAGTCAGCAAGGACTGGGCGACCAGACCAGCGTTTAGCCCTGCCTCATACCGATTACATGGCACGAATCATGTCAACCATCCGTGATGCCTGCTAATGAAGATGGGAAATGTATAAGGGGAACCTACTAAAATTGCGGGCCTTCGCACCGCGACTGTTTCCATGGATCTACCCCCATTGCTTCACCGGCTGCAGGGCCCTTTCTTTTGTCTTCCAATTGGGCACACCTTCGGGACACCCGCCATTTCCTGAAGCGCCCCTCAGTACCCTACTGCAACGACTGCTTTGTCCTTCAGACTGTTCGGCACATTTTTTGTTTGTGTCCCGCGTACATTCCCGGTACCGAGACGAACGGGGTCGCGTACACCCTGCTGTGTGTGGTCTGACTTCTTGCACAAGACTTACCTCGTCCATTTTATTTTTCCTGTCTTCTGTTTTTGATTTGTTTTTTAGGTAGTGGGGGGGTTTTTAACATGGCCTAATAATAAACTTAATTGATTACGGCCTTTGCCCTAGTTCGCAGCTGCAGACAGCCCTTTAAAGGGAAACAACCCAACATGCCAGAACACACGCTTCCACAAAAACACCTAAAATAATACCCAATATATGCTGCATTAGAAATAAGTTGGCAACTTCCACTCCTCCCACCCTAAAACCAGCTTTGCTCTCTCCCTCTCTCTAAGGTCATTCCTTGCACCTTTTTTATTCCCCTACACCTGCTTCCAAAATTTTTGGACACCTCGGAAATTAGATAAATGCAGGGGCATAGTTTTCATATGCATATCGATATGACGGTGAAATTAGTAGGAATAAAAAGGCAATGTTAAATATGCCTCAAACAATCAAGAATTAACAAAGTAAAATTTGCCAAAAACATGTAAGATTAGCAACAGATAAGCAGATGAAACTCTGTGAAAATTACAGCAACAGCAAACTGATACAGGAAGTTCAGTAGCATGTCGAGAGTCCCTTGGCAATGATGAGAGCATTTCTTCTCCACGAGGAGGCGACACCTCGTAGCCTGGTGCTGGCCCACTACTCGGTGATGACTGACTTCAATGCCCATTCGAGGCTGTTGACGACGTCTTCAGACCTCTTTCAGGTCCTGGCAACAGGTTTTCCAGTGGATTCATATCCGGTGACAGGTGGCTAGGCCATCACTGCAATATTGTTGTCCCGGAACCACTGTATGGTGGACACATACTTGCGACATGAGGCATTGTTCTGCTGTTGAGGGCAGCATTTATTCTCTCAGGATAGCTTGATACTTCTCTGTATTCATGGTGTCATCACAATACGGTGAGACGACACACCCCTGAACTGGACATGCAACCCCATAGCATTACAGAGCAGCCAACATGCTTTACTGTTTGTAGTATGCACTCTCGATTCCATTGCTCCCTTGGCCTCCTGCGGACTCTTAACTTTGCTTGAGGTCAAGAATAACTGGAACGTGGACTTGTCGGACCATAAGACACGTCCCCGTCTGATGCATGGTCCAGTTGCGACGAACACGTGCCCAAGCCAGTCGACATCCTTTCTGCTGAAGGTTTATCAGCGACTTCAGGCGGGCTTTACATTACTTCATGCCTTGTGTATGCAGTCGACGACCGACTGTTCTGACAGATTGGACTGTGATTTTCTCACGATCCCCAAGACTCTTGCAACGCAGAGAAGACCCTTGTCACGTTGCGTCGGCAGGAACGAGGTCGGTCTTGGATGTTCTGACTTTCAACTCTTTTTGCAACACCGGACTGATATCCGCCGAAACTCTTAAAGGATTTTTCGACAGCTGAGACATTCTTGCAGCGTGCGTATCACACTTCTTTCCTCCATGGTATAGTTACGCGTTTTCTCCATTATCATATCATTATATCCATATATACTAGAGTCCTTTCAGAAAAAAAACCCGGTACATGCCATATCCTTCCTCAGGGTTTCAGTGGCTGTTCGATTAGACAGCCGGAGGAACATTAAAATAACATAAAATGTGGTTTTATCAATCAATATTCGTCGGGTATAAAACAAAATCGGACAAACAAGTGAGATAAAAAAAGTTTTCGAAACTCGACAAATTGCGGTCAGGAGTTTCTAAACCTCCGATTATGAAAGGAATTGATTTACAAAAGATTTCCTGACAAGTTGGTCCAACAATTTCATGCATAAATAGTACTATTACATTTTTTTCCTGCAATGTACTTCTCACAACGTCACGTGATATTCTAACTTTCTAACCCTGAAGATAATGAAATATCAAATCAGGATATTGACTTTTCTTTATCAGTCGCTAATGACAGAACCTTTGGGACTGAGCACATCTTACAACACTATAATTTAACTCACAAAATTCGTTTAATCGACGTAGGAGAAATTACTTTAGGGATTCACTCTAACTTCACACTCTTGATAAGCTCAAACTTTCTATCCAAGATGCCCTCGTTGGTTTGCGTTTCTTAGTTTTAAGTAAATAATATTAGTTTTATTATTGGTCCGTTTATGGGGCAAGAAAATACCCATACCGTCTTCCAGCGCGTTTCGTAAAAGTAGCCGCCGCTGGCTTGGGAAGCAGCGCACCCGAATGTTTTGTTGATATCGTAATACACAATGGCGGTGCTGTTGCGGACCCCGTCCAGTTATGCCGGAATAGCGGCGTTGATGTGACCCTACCCAGCTTTGTGGAAAAGCGGTTGATGATGATGATGATAACTCAAGATGAAAGTCAAAAGATTAGTTTTAACTGTAAACTGGCATAAAATTCTGCTCATGCCACTTTATAGACGGTTCGATAACCCACTGAATCAGGCATTTTCTTCACTTGAAGGGTCAAATAGATGCGCAGATGGATACATTTAGTCAAGAACAAGTGAACGGAGTGTTTCACGCACTCGGCCTTTCATCCATATACCCAGTAATCTCGCACTCCGCCCCCATCCCACTTTCCTCGCATCCATCATGTCAGCCATTGGCAATCCAAGCATTCGTGGTGAGTTTTCCTTTTCGATCAAATTGTGACCCTAAACGGCAGCTTCGCAGGGGAGTACCGTGTGTAGACTTAAACTTAGTACCTGGAGGAGCAGGACTCCTTCCCGAGGGCAATTGTACTTTGCCACCTTGTTTTGGACATTATACCTTTCAGTATTTTATGCAAATTAACGAAATCTTAGCATTTTATCTTAATTAAATGTTTTTTAATTTCAGACAAAATTAGATGGATTCTTAGCTGCTCCTGATTACTTGATGTTTCCCCACACGCGATGTCTCCTCAGCTCCACCTTCCGCAAGCAGCTCCATAAGCGGACGGCGGGGGCAGTCGTCTCCACGTACTCTCATCTCTATTCTCTGGTCTTCAAACCAGAAAATGGTTACGAGGATCCTTCTATTCTTATGCCAAAGTCTCCCGAAGTTATTGCAACTTTACTACTTTGACTTAGAAATGTTAAAGGCAGTCGATCTATACATTTTGACACAATGGACATTTAGAATTCCATTCCTAATGTGAACCCTGCACTTATGAAATACACTTCTCCTTTCCGTCTCACTAACAACACTCTTCGAAGTGTCTACTTTCGAAGAATTAATTTGGAGAGTAAATGGGTATATTGATTCACCAGTGTTCTCGAATTGACGTCCGCAAGAAGCAAACAAAACAGATTTGAATTGGTCCTTTCGCCGGAGTTGAGTAGATATCTGGTGATAATTGGGTCAGCTTTTGCCATCACGCTGCCATTGTTTATATTTTGATCTTTTTCTTCCTTCGTCATTAGTTCTTCACTTTGTTTTTGTTTTTTTTACCGCACTGTTGAAAATCATCGTGGCTAAGCGGGATCCGTGCTCTTCTCGCGAGGTAATGCGGTCAAGGTTCTCTTTAGAACTATACGATCTGTGGTATTATTATGATATATTCTCTGATCGTGTAGTTGATACCATTTTTTTTCTATACCAACTGTGCTGGATTATTAAAGAATAAAACCTAATATGTCTTTAGTCTTCTAAGGAAGCTTTGTGGGTAGAGTTAATATTCTAAGCTCAGTTTTGACTTCAACCAAAAGTTGTCTCTTACAAATGGACAGCTGCTCATGCTCTTTACAAGCGAGCATAAACACCTCCATAGTTATGCCACGCCACTCTTCAATCTGCTCGTCAAATACACACGCCTTTGTAGTTATTCAGAAGTCTTTATTGCTGCCACTTCACATACTAAAATATTCACAACCGCATTGAAAACCGAGTTAAAAAAAAAAACAGCTTTTCAACTTCATCACAGGGCCACAAGTACCATTAATATACTATGGTCAGGTATCACAAACATATCACCTTACAGTGGAGCCACACATTTCAAATTATTCATCCACAACTTTGTAGATGATCACCATGCTTGCCAAACACTAGAATTTAACATGAGGGGGAGAAAAAAAACGGCCAAGGTTAGCCGGAGCCGGGGCCCCGGTTGGTCTCTAAACATGAGTATCCCGAGATCTACAGCGATACACCACTGGGCATAACCTCTGCTGCAACAGAACTCAGTGGCAGTCTCTCATTCAAATCTCTTTACGAATTAATACTTCGAGAGAGGCGGGCCTACCACTGACGCCAAAGCGCGCTTCCTTGTTGCCATTTTACTTACGAGTATCTGGTGTTTTCTTTTGCATGCTTTTTACTTGTTTTTTAATCTAACCTAGTATTATGCTATAGCGTGATTACGGCGACTTTTGCCCCAGTAGGCAGTCGCCAGATGGGGTCCTAAAATTAAAAATAATAATAATACTTCGAATATGACAAACCGATCGCATCGCATTATCAAGCACTCCGCCATTGAAAAAAATAAACTTTTAATCGGAGCGATTTTAGAAGCCCTTTCGGACATTCTAAGAAACCATCCATCATTGCTGAACAACTCCTCAGCCACTGTATTTTGGGGACTCCTGTTGAGGGCACCCTTCCTTCTAGCGGCGAGGGGGTTCCACTCTCGCTTTAGTGAGGGTGACAAAGTGGACTTTTATATTATGTCCTATTAGTTTATTTATCTTGTTACTACTACAGCTTCGGCCATACAAATCGCTACTGTAGACCTTCAAAGTTCGGTTTACCCGAAGTCTGTGTAAGCTGCTGCTTGGTCGTGCGGAGTGCCGCACCCTGCATCTTCGAAGCAAAGTGGTGCGTATCTCCTGGAGCAGAAAATCATAGCTGTTCAGACTGCAGTTCGACTCCCACCGCGACGCTAAGGAATTTGTCCTGGCACGTCCTATACTTCAATTTTTAAAAAGGAGCATCCTCTTCTCCTGGCCCATCTAGTCCCTTGTACACAGATGAATTTACACATCAATGTCCAAGAACTGATTCATTCTTCTACCTGGAACTATCACTGTGTTCTCCGGCTGCAAAGCCTTATTTTTGATGGCTGGTGGTTGATAAACCCCATAGTAGTGAACACTTTCCCATTTAAATATCACTTTCTCGGTCGCTACCGCCTAAAAGCTTACCCAGGTAGTGTTTGGATTGGGCGCGGTGATCCAAATTTCAGGAAATCACATTTCTGTGTCACTATCGAGGAGTTTGGCTCGGTGGTGGATGAGGCTGTTGAGTTCTTCTCTGGCAACCTCATCGTTGTGGGCCTAATTACTATTCCAAAAACGTCTGGCCGTTTTGCACGCGCACCACTTCCGTGGTATTCAAGCGATTGTGAGACGGCATGCAGACAAAAGTGTTATTCCTACATGCGCTTCGAACGATTTCATTGTTTGTGAATTTCGTCCCGCTAGAGCTAGGTTTAGCTCTTCCTGGTGGGCATACGTGTTTTCACTTAACGAGAAGACCCCTCTTGCAGAGGTGTGGAAACGAGACAGGTTCTAGCAGGACCTCCGTCCCGTTCTGCAAGAGAATGGGATCGCAATCTCGGACCCCGCGTCCGTAGCAGAATCCTTCGCGACTACTCTCTCTGCAATCTTTAGCCAGGATGCTCCTCCTCCAGCATTCAATGTACATCGTAATATCGCTGAAGGCCGTCAACTGGCCCCTACCTCCAGAGTCGAAGAACCCTTTAACGACAGGTATACCTTGAGTGAGTTGTGTTCTGCGCCAACTTAAATGGCGGACACCACCCCTGGTCTGGACGATTTTCCTTAATGCTATGCTTAGACACCTAGGTGAGCGAGGTATGGCCTTTCTGTTGGATTGGTTCAACAGAATCTGGAAAGAGGGTATTCTCCAAGACTCAAGGCAAAGGGCTACTTCGCTTTTCTCAATCTGTGAAAAGATCATTCTTCCCCGTCCGGCTTCCGCCCAATCTTTCTACACCCTGTTCAAGTTGATAGAGAATTGATAACTTAGATTAGCCTTTTTTTGACACGAGGCCACCTGTCTTCTGCACAGTGAAGCTTCCGCAATTTCCACTCCACATCGGATGCTTTGCTCCGACTGGAAAATACTGTCTGTAGTCCTTACTTGGTAGACAGCATTGCGCACGGTCTTTTTTCGATCTGTAGAAGGCATATGAGTATCCTCAGTGTCGCACTTTACCCTTACCGTCAACGGTATCGCTTCGATGTTGCTGGAAGATGTTCTCGTTACGCTCTACGTAGACGTCCTTTTGATCAATTTTGCTGCGGCCCAGATGCCAACTCTGGAGAATCGATCCAACATTATTGAATCGCATCTCTCACTATGCCGAATTCCATAACTTTCAGTTTCCCTTGGCACTAAGGTGGTACATTTCTGCCGCCATCCACGGCTCTACCTCATCCCTAACTTGTTCCTAAATGGGGCTCGCCTGGAAGTAATGGATTCTTACCGTTTCCTTGTTCTTGTTTTCGACCAAGGTATCACCTAGGAGGCTCATATTCCCACCATTAGACACTCGTAGCTTGAAGAAAGCAGCCGATTGGTTACAGTATCGTACGTACTGTACCGAGCACCTCTACACCGTGTACTTCGCCCACCGACTTTTTCAAGCCAAGCTTTTAAACTCCCGTTTGCACTTCTCGGTAGGCTACTAAACACTTGTACCGGCGACACCATACCATATTATGAACGTTGTAAAAGGTTTATGGTGTGTGCCAGGAAATTAAGAAAATTTCCTTGTATATATTATCTACCACCAACACTATGTGGTGGTGAGGGTTAAGTGAGTGTCTAGGAGGGAGAGATGGTTTTCTAGACCCATCTCAACGCTCTTCACCTTTGACCTAGAAATGTTTCAGGGGTCGTGTCGTGCCGTGCCGTGCTGGATGGTATCGCTACCGCGAAGGTGTTATCACTGCCTAGATCATACTAATAATATTTGTAGACGTGCGAAGTCGAGCCAATCCCAAATATGTGTAAATTGCACTGGTTCCGTTCACGACAAAATATTTCGTGCAACGCCAAATGTGTGAATTTTGCTGATCGAACCCTGCTTCATCTAAGTCGGTGTTTTCCAAACCTTTTTTGTCTTGACCCTGACACAAATTAATTTTGGCTTGGTGACCCTCATGGATGAAATAATATTTTAGTTTTATCCAATTGAATTTTACTATAAGTTACTAATTAATAAATATAATATTGATTTGAGATAATTGGAGGCAAAGATAAACAAACTTCTGACTGCCAACTATTATACTGTTTCATGAATGAGCCCTTCTGACTATTCAATTACTATTGACTTCTGATAAATATAAAATTTCCAAAGTGCTTCTACATTTTGTTTTATCCAATATATTTTACGGGCATTCACTGTTATTTAATGAACAATATATTTTTATATTTCTATGTTGATTGAAGGATATTAAAGGAACATTTTTATATTAATGTAATTTATTGAAACAAAAAGCAAGCAAAGAAAATAAACTTGGCTGGCAAATTCTTTTGGCTCTTCGAGTAAAATTCATTGAAAAATAGTAATTTAATGACTACTGTGATGTTCTTTCATATTATGGACAAGTTTTTCCAGATTTAGCTTGATGTTTATGGAGAGAGAACAGCGAAGATCATGTTGAGGATCCAGACGGTTCCTTACTTCAGTCTTGATCGTCACAAGAACTGAAAATCCTTGTTCACAGAGGTATTGGTGGGAAATGGAATAAGAGCTTTTTGCAGCCTCATGAATCAGAATAAGCTTATCCTTCAGATGAGCCGAGAATTCAGAGTCTTAGAGAGTTTCAAAACGTTGCTTCTGGACCTGATGTTCCTGGACATCTAAATATTCTTTAAATCCTGGGATATCTTCTCCAACATGACTGACGTTCGCACCGAACACATTGCTGTATAGATGTTATTCGTGAGGGTTACCAGTTTACAATGATAACTAAGTTTATAATGGGTTGCTTAGTTTATGAGATGCTAAGTGAGTACCAGTTTACAGGACGAATAATTTTTTGGGGGTCGGGGTGAGCCTAGGTTACCCGTAATAGGGTGTTGGATGAAGGCGTTTGAGGTCTCGGTCAGATAAAAAGAGTAAATGTTTGAAGGGGCATCTTCAGTCAAGAAATAAGAAAATATAAGAAAGAGCCCCCCCCCCCCCCCCATAATTTGGTGAGCCTCAAAAGGCCGAACAATCTTCTGATCTTCGTTACAACTGCACCTCGTCTCCTACTAGAGTTTAAGAAAAAAGTGCTGCTCGTAACCGGAGATCCGGGAAAGGATATTACTGATTAGCGTCGAAAACTTAGTTCGCTCTCCTCAATCCCACTTAATTAGCTCCACTCATCCCGCAGACTCGAAGGCCGGGGAGGGAGAGCTGCTAGTAATTCTCGATTAAGAAATCGAATACTAGTCTCTCCCAAATCCTCAAATTCGCTCCGTGTTCTAGAAAGGGACCTGTGTAGGGGTGCGAAGATGTATCAGAGAGAGAGAGAAAAAATTCCTTCCAAAGCGAGAATATAAATACCCCCATTAAATTACCAAGTCAAGACGGACTTCGCCGTAGCATAATGGTAGAGTGCTAGCCTCGGGATTAAAAAGACCCAAGATCGAACCCCAAAGTCCACAATTTTTACAAAGAAAATTCTCGAAGAAGAACGGAGACCACGAAAAACGCTTTAAGGACAACTCAAGAGAAAACCGCTATCATGGAAAACGGAAAGAAAACGACTATCAAGGGCTAACTCGTCTCAAGAAATCATCACGTCATCATGAAGCAGAAAGAAGTCATCACGTCATCAGAATTGGAAGGAATCATCACATCGTCGTTAAAAGGAAGATACATCAAGAAAAAGAAGATCAAGAATTAACCCAGCCAACCCAACTTAAAGAAGAAAGAATCTCAGCCTACAAGAATACTAAGAGTCAGATAAAAGGAGTAAATGTTCGAAGGAGCATCTTCAGTCTAGAAATAATACATAGATACGAAGAAAACCAACAAGATGAATGATATTGATAAACAAGTAAAAGCTATAAGAAAGAGCCCCCCCCCCCCCCCATAGGTTAAAGGAAGGACTCAGAAGGAAAATGGTGTTTTGTAGGCTTTATTCTTGGCTTAGGTCTACCTTAATTGGGGCAAGCGAGATAGTCTAGCCTTACGCGGCTTTACTGTGTTTCCTCTATGTTAGATAGTTGGGGCTAATAATACTGATGTTAGTCCTCTTGGGAATTCTGTGCCTGTCCTATTTATACTATCCTTCCTTAAGGGGGCGTGAATTTGCTATCTTTAATCAGAGCGCGAGGTGGAGCCTCACAAGTCAAAGTATGTTCGTTTGTTCCTTTGTTGAGACTGCTGGGCGGAGTCAAAGGGTGTGTGTGTTTCAATGTAGACACATTTGGCCGCATCCGGGTTGACATCGATAGCAAGGTGTTTCATCGCGTGTGTATGTTTGTGCATTGGCTTGCCTTCTTACACTCATGTTTTTCTTAAAACATGTACAATTGTGATTTAACATTCTATATAAGTATTTCGTTACTACATGATATATTATTTAAGCAGTTAATATCTGTGCCCAATTTCAAGATTTCATAGGTCCAACAGCGTGCTTATTTGTGAGTTTCCTCGTTGAGCCTACTTCACCTTGCAATTCGGGCGTCGCTACATCTGACCCAGCTGTGTTGAAATACATACATCAACATATTCAGGCAAATATTTGTCAATTTCTACCCGAAGCTTCTGCAAATGATGTTTGAAAAACAATTTAATGTCAACCAGCTCCATTTCTGATGAATCTTCCAGCACTGCCCTCAACCTCGGAAAAGTATCTGTTTATACGCTGGCTAATTTTTCTCTCCAAAATGCAAGTTTCTTCTTGAATGATGTATTTTTTTCACTAATGTCTACCATAGTTTGATGTCTGCCATGCTTGTCTGAGTTCAATTCATTAGTGCCTGAAGATGTCACCTAAATATACTAATTTTGCCACCCAATCAGCATCTTGGAAATGTCGGCCAGCTTATGTTTCTTCTCCTGAAAAAAAACTTATTTCAGTTTTAAGTTCAATTGTAGGGGTGCGAAGATGTATCAGAGAAAATTCCTTCCAAATCGATAATATAAATAGCCCATTAAATTACCAACTACATCAAGAAATAAATCGAAGATCAAGAATTAACCCAGCCAACTTAAAGAAGAAGGAATCTCAGCCAACAAGAATATTAAGTCAAAAAGAAAATAGAAGACAAATGTTTGAAGGGGCAACTTCAGTCAAGAAGAAGTAAAGAGATTCGATAAATAAGAAAAGTTATAGTAAATACCCCCACCCCCATAACTGGTGACCCTCAAAAGGCCAAACAATCTTCTGATCTTCGTTACAACTGCACCTGCTCTCCTACTAGAGATTAAGAAAAGGTGCTGCTGGGAACTTCAGGAGATCCGGGAAGGAGATGCTATATTACTCATTGATTAAGAGACTTCGTTCGCTCTCCTCAATCCCACTGAATTAACTCCACTCATCCCTCAGACTCGGAGGTCGTAGGAGGGAGAGCTACTACTCTCCTCGATTAAGAAATCCAAGAATAGTCTCTCTCCAATCCTCAAAATTCGCTCCGCGTTCTAGAAAGAGACCTGTGTAGGGGTGCGAAGATGTATCAGAGAAAAAATCCTTCCAAATCGATAATATAAAAAGTCCATTAAATTACTAACTCAATACGGACTCCGCCGTAGCGTAATGGCTAAGAGCATAGGCGTTTAGATCTAAAGGTACCACGTTCGAAACTCAAAGTCCACAAAATTTATGAAGAAATCTCCAGAAGAAAACGGAAATCAAGGAAAATGCTTCAAAGAATAACTAATCAAGAAGAACCAATAAATCGACTCAAGAGAAAACGGAAAGAAAACGCTTCAAGGACCAACTCATCTAGAAGGAATCTTCAAAAATCATCAAGCATCAAGAAGAAATCATCAACTCAAGATAATTGGAAGAAATATGAAGATACATCAAGAAAGAAATCGAAGATCAAGAATTAACCCAGACAACTTAAAGAAGAAGAAATCTCAGCCAACAAGAATATTAAGTCAAAGAGAAAATAGAAGACAAATGTTTGAAGGGGCAGCTTCAGTCAAAAATTAACATTATTTAGAAGTATTTGCTTTATTTTACATTAATTAATTGTTACAAGATGGCATATTATTTCAATGTTCGATTTGTGTGCCCAATTTTAAGATTTCATAGGGCCAACGGGGTGCTCAATTTGTGAGGGTCCTATCGGCTTTACTTCACCTTGGAATTGAGCACTACATGTCCACCAACACAGCAACGTAATAACTGAAGATTCTGAAGAAACAGATCGAGTCAAGCTACACCGCCTTGGCGTACAGTACAAGTATTGTACCAGAGCATACTAATATATGTTTTGTTCTACGTTCATTTATCGCACTTTATTATTCACAATTTTCCTGTACAAGTAGGGAATGCTGATTTATAGTCCACAATTATTTTGTTAATAATTATGTTTTGAACTATTTGACTTCTCTGATATTTCTATCTCTCTCTCTCTCTCTCTCTCTCTCTCTCTCTCTCTCCTCTCTACTCTCTCTCTCTCTCTCTCTCTCTCTCTCTCTCTCTCTCTCTCTCTCTCTCTCTCTCTCTCTCTCTCTCTCTCTCTTACTCTCTCTCTCTCTCTCTCTCTCTCTCTCTCTCTCTCTCTCTCTCTCTCTCTCTCTCTCGGGGACATGTTCCAACTAAGCGAGGGCGTAACGAGAAACCACGGCTACAAAATTGAGCTGCCGCGTTATCACCGGGACAGATGCGGGAACTTCTTCAGTTACAGTATCTGCAACGAGTGGAACGCGCTTCCGCCAGAAGTCGTGAACAGCGACTCTGTGGAGCAGTTCAAAAGCGCCTGGATAAAGTCCTGGTTCGCTGACAGGCTCACGAGTCCGTGACTCGTAACAAGTACCCTCTCGTATGGACCGTAAGGTCTTCTAGGGTACTTCTTTTCCTTGTGACTCCTTGTGACTCTTACTCTCTCTCTCTCTCTCTCTCTCTCTCTCTCTCTCTCTCTCTCTCTCTCTCTCTCTCTTACTCTCTCTCTCTCTCTCTCTCTCTCTCTCTCTCTCTCTTACTCTCTCTCTCTCTCTCTCTCTCTCTCTCTCTCTCTCTCTCTCTCTCTCTCTCTCTCTCTCTCTCTCTCCTCTCTCTCTCTAAGGGAGTTAGATATGTTCTCGCTGGAAACCCGTAGACTGCGTGGTCAGCTCATCGAAGTCTTCAAAATACTTCGAGGGTTCGACAATGTTGACTATCGGGATATTTTCACACTGAGTGAGAACAGAACGCGCAATCACGGCTTCAAACTTGAACTGAAGCGTTACAACCGCAATCTGTGTGGAAACTTTTTCACCTACAGTATCTGCGGTAAGTGGAACGCACTTCCAGTGGAAGTTGTCAACAGTGAATCTGTTGACCAGTTCAAGTCAAGACTAGACAAAGTCTTGAAAAGTGGCCGTTTATGGACGCAAAACAATAGAGCAGCCATGTGCCCGCTCAATTGCTAGTCCAAAGGTACCCTCTTTGAATGGACCGTAAGGTCTCCTAGGGTACTTACTTTCCTTGTTGTTACTCCTTGTTGTTACTCTCTCTCCCTCTATCGTGGCAGCGATAGAGGTGGAAGATAGTGACAACGTCGAGCAAACCATGGAAGAATTTCAAAAACTCATTCATGGCCCTGCAGTCACGATTCAT